>JASPKZ010007531.1:0-600000 GCA_030220185.1 Diploptera punctata | reverse complement strand
ATGTGAAATGTTCTGCACTACCGAACCTACTGTTGTTTGGTCACTGTTTGATGTCAGTTAATACAGATTCGCTGAAAACTGAAATGTAGGCAGAGTACATGAGCCCATATTGCAAGAACGTAGGAGAAGAGCAGGGACACTAATGACACCTTCCTCCTGCGCCCCGCTCTTTTGATTCACCTAACACCCCACCACCATCCCCCAACATCTCTCCCCTCCCTGCATAGGGTACTTTTCGGTAATTTCAAACCTATTTGCCGTCATTCGGTCTCCTAGTCAATATGCAACCCGCCGTACAGTTTCTCAGTACTATGGACCGATACCACACACAAATCCAATCGTCTTCATGTCACAGCTTATGTGTTGTGAAAAAGTATTTATTATAATCCAAGTTAATGATTGTTTTTCTTGTAGTCAAGGAATGGTTTGTGTCCTTAATGTAGCAAGTGCTTGCAGTGAATTTAGAGTGTGTTCAATCATATACAAATTTGAATTTTTTCAATCCCATATGTCTATTCTATATATAAAAATATTATTTTAATTTTGAATAGATTATATCTCTGGCGGGCTGAATTGATTATCCCATTTGATGTAGGTATGGAATTATTATACAAAATATCTATATTTATAACCCATAGTGTGTTTCTTCGGCGATGTTATATAGTTGCACACAACATCGCCTTGCTTGCTGCACTCAACTGTAGTTACACAGCTGGTAAGTTCTAATCGCTGTTAGAGTTCGGCCGCTCAAGCACTTAAGCGGACCTGAAGATGGGGTACTTAGAATTACTAAAGAAATTTGCCGGACTCACAATTTTGTTAACACTAATTTTATTACAATACTTACAAGTTCTTACACGTGGAGACTATTAGCTGGAAGACGAACTTCTTGGTGCACAAGATGTAGATGGACACGTGGTGTATTCAAATCACTCACACGAAGTTGCGTTGAAGCACGTGGCGTGAATTGAAGTTATGCTTAAATTTCTAAATATATTGGTCTCTAAGAAGCACCAAATATATGCTTAAGGCCCCCGCGTGGACCTGATGATTAGATCCTAAAAGATCCGATCTGAAGAGGAAATATCGAGCCTCTACCCGGAGACAGTGAAAAACACGACCACTCTAGTACACGTTTATTCAAAGAATGCTTATACAACATGGCAACCGGAAGTTCGTCATACCGCTTTACAAAAACCTTGTAAACCAAAATGTACCTATCGACAACTTGATAAGTACAAATAGTCAACATATTCCCCACCTTGAGGACTCTCAACACTACAATTGCATAGAACATGTATACATAAGAACAACAAAACAAAATAATACTTAATATGTTACAAAATTGAAACACAGCAGATTTAATGATTCCAAAACCTTTCTCATTATTCTAGACAGCAATAAAGCCGCACAAAGCTCAAGCCTAGCAATAGACTGCGTTTTTCAAAGGAGCTACTCTTGACTTAGCAGTTAATAGACCTACGTAAACTTCATTTTCCATGGAAATGGATTTCACATAAACACAAGCTCCATAAGCGCCTTCAGAAGCATCTGAAAAGCCATGAATTTCAACCCTTTTAGCATTCTGAAAGGGTAATACCTTTCTTGGCACCTTTATTTCGTTAAGAACATGAAGATTTCTATGAAGATTAGTCCAATTTTCATAGACAATTAGAGAAGAATCTAATGGATCATCCCAATTCATATTTAATTGCCATAACTGTTGTAACAACATTTTACATTTGATTACCACACATGCAAGTAGTCCCAATGGATCAAATATAGAAGCTACACAAGACAGTATACTTCTTTTTGTGACAACTCCTAAGTTTGCCTTGAGATTGATATTTATTTTGAAAACATCACTAGCAGGATGCCATACAATACCCAATGTTTTTACGGAATCTTCTTTGGTTAATTCCAAAAGAGAGGAACGTTCTAAGTCCTCTGACGGAACATTAGACAAAGCATTCATTTCATTGGATGACCACTTCCGCAAATGAAAATGTGCAGCATCCAATGTACTACTTAATTGCTCTTGGAGTTTCTGAGCCCCTTCAATGGAACTTTCCCCCGTCAGCAAGTCGTCAACATAAAAACATGAACGAATTACTTCAGCCATTTGAGGCTGAGTTCGTTGACATTCGTTTGCAAGTTCTACAAGGCATCTTGTAGCAAGATACGAGGATGGAGTACAACCATATGTTACAGTCGTCAACCTATAATCCTTAATTTCATCATCAGGAGAATCTCTCCAGACAATTCTTTGAAGATCCCTGTCTGCAGGATGAACTTCCACACACCTATACATTTTTGCAATGTCAGCTGACAATGCAACAAAGTAGGTTCTAAACCTAAGAACAATAGATAACAAGTCAGGTTGTAAGACTGGACCTGTCATTAACATAGAGTTCAAAGAGACCCCATTAGAGGAAGGACAACTAGCGTCGAATACTACTCGAAGCTTAGTAGTGGTACTGTCTTCCTTTATTACATAGTGATGAGGTAGGTAATATTTTAATGATTGATCATTTTCATTTTCTATATGGACCAACTCCATATGACCTAGACTCATATACTCTTTCATAAAAGTTACATAGTCACTTTTATGTTTAGGGTTTTTATTTAATTTCCCTTCCATGTGCTTCAATCTTTTGATAGCATTGTTCCTTGACAAGGCCACCACAGGAGCTTCTTCTTTAATAGGAAGCTTTACCATAAATTTTCCAGTTTCAATGCTGGAAAACGTTCTCAGAAAAGTGCAAAAATTCACATGCCTTTTTCGTCAGGAGTTCGCACGGAACTAGTCAACTCCTCCAACGTCCAAAATTCTTGTAGTTTGGAATGCAAAGAATCTAGTTTTGCTAAATTAACATTACGAGGTTTCTTTATCTTACTCTCGAGGCAAGAATCAGGAAATTTCCCTGAAAGAATATAACCAAAGCGGCTATCAATCAACGTCGGAAATCCTTTCCTAGATAACACATTTGTTAGTACAACATCATAATACACATCTGCGCCTAGCAGTATTGAAATCTCAGAAGGTTCATTAAACCTTTCATCGCTAAGACAAATATGATCTGGAATTCTCCAGTCAGATATTTCAATTTTCTGAGCTGGCAGTTGTGTGGTTATGGATTTTACCACAGCACAATTGACATTTAATACAAAGTCAGAAACCCTAGATAAAAGTTGTAAATCACATATTGCATTTACTGGAGAAGCATTAATATTCCCTATACATTTTACGGGAAGACTACAAGCTTTAGTTTTAATACCTAGCCTTTTAACTAAGTCAGCAGAAACAAATGAGAGCTGACTCGCAGAATCTAAAAGAACACGAACTGGGATCACTTCCCCACCATTCGTCCTCACTCCAACACAAGCAGTACTCAACAGTACATTGCTGCCTAGGCCGCTTAATACTTTCATTGCGGCAGTAGAAATTGATTGAGAAGCTTCAGCTATAGTAAGTTCTTTCTCCCTTGAATTTACCTTATAATTTGAATCTGCATTACTAGGGCCATCAATATTACTGTTGTGATAGTGTAATAATTGATGAGTCCTCTTATTACATTTACTGCAAGGCTTCTGTTTACAATCACTACTTCTATGTCCCTTTGCCAGACATAAAAACACATGTTGTTCCTTTGAACAAACTCCCTTCTTTCCTTAAATGATGAACCCTTAAATTTTCTACAATTATCAATGACATGATTATGTACATTACAATAAAGACATTTATTAGAATTATTGTTGCTGGCAGCAAGCAACGACTTCAGCTTAGGTTTGCTATGACTGTCAGCTGTTGAAAATTTCTTACAATCTGATAATTCTAATGTTTGACATTTCCTTTCAAGGTAGTCTATCAAATATCCAATTTTGGTATCTCATCAGCTGAGAATTTACCTTCCCATTCACTGCGATGGTTTGATTTTATCTTATTCAAGACAATTTCTTGTACAAGTAATTCTCCCAAGGGCACATTTGATTCTAAATTTTCAATAGCTGCTACATTTCCCTTAACAGCGTTGACTAATTTCCTATAATCTACAAATGAACCAGAATTACAACTATTTAAGTCTAACAGCTGCTTAACGTGCTGACCTAAAATTAATCTATTATTATAGTAGCGTGATTCAATCAACGACCATGCTACTTCGTAGTTCTGAGGACATATTTGCAGGTTGTCTAATAAGCCCCTTGGTTCTCCCTCAAGAGAAGAGATTAAGTAATGTAGCTTTTGCACATTGTCTAAACTATCATTATTTGCAACAAGACTCATAAAAGTATTTCGGAAACTTAAATACTTAGTAAGTTCACCCTTAAATTTAGGTAAGTTTATAGCTGGTAATTTTAAACTATTACTCCTATTTGATGTTTCAGATACATGAGACCCTGTAGGAGATCTTGGTCTTTCAAAAACATTCATGAGTTCCTTAAATTTTATAGAAAGTTTATCAAATCTTTCTTCAAAATTATCATGCTCCTCTGCATGAGCTTCAGAATTTTCACAACCCATTTCCAGCTCTAAATAGTTCTTAACTTCTGTGAACTGAATCCCTACATCAGTTAATCTATCTTGTTTGATTGATAATTCAGCTATAGATAAATTTTCCCTTTGCAAATATTTTTCTAGCTGCGTAAGTGAACGCTTAAGCATGCTTCGCTTTGAACTGCTTTTGATTCACTATCGAGTGCCATTGTTACTGGATTTGAATTACTTACATAAACTCGATAATCTAACACTTACAAGTATAGTTAAATAAAATAATATTTAACCCTAATTAAACAAAATATGTGTCCAACACAAAATAGTTTTCAGAAAACCTAAATAAAATATATATAACAATTGTATTAACGTACCTTTAGATTTCCACCTTTCTTAACATGTAACATACTAATGGCAATTGTTTCCCATAAATAATCACTAATGACTTATTTTTACTGAAAGTAATTATCTTTACTGAAAATGTGACTAACACTTTTATATTCAATCTTTACTTTAAACACAACCCCCATGATGTGTTTTAATTATCTTTTTTGAACAAAAGACCATAGAAAATAATTAATTTGACTAATAATTGCCATTAATGTTAATGTACTAATTATACTTCCTTGAAATGTCCAAGACGGTTGGTATGGAACACAATGCATGTAAATATAATGTTCCAAACACCAGATTTATGTTGGCACAACTGCAGCACCTTAGGTCACTCTTGCTGTTTAACCTTCCTTGTTAAATGCTGTAGAAGAATCACGTGATTTCTCGCCGCCATCTTGGAAATTACGATCGTCCCTTATTTTTACTTAAGGAGTAAGAAACTGAGGTCTAAATGATGTATTTTTTCAACTTCTCACTTTTGAACACTAATGAAGACTTCTTGTCGCTCATTTAATTCGCAAAGTTCCTAAATATAGAAGCTGCGCTATTCGCATTGTCTACTAATATTTCAATATGGGTGCCTACTATCACGTGACCGCCTCAGTACATATGCACTAAACACCACGTGCTCAACTTTCGTAATTTTCAGTTCTTCCAGCTCTCTTTGAATATAATCACCACAGTAATGTTTTATATTCACTATAATAGATCACTAGTGTTAATACTGACCGTTAGGACCAAATGTTTCATGAGATCCGTACAGTTAAGCCCAAATGCTTCTCGAGATCCGGCCCGGAGGACCATGTGTGTCGTCGGCGATATCCGGCCCGGAGGACCATGTGTTTCTTCGGCGATGTTATATAGTTGCACACAACATCGCCTTGCTTGCTGCACTCAACTGTAGTTACACAGCTGGTAAGTTCTAATCGCTGTTAGAGTTCGGCCGCTCAAGCACTTAAGCGGACCTGAAGATGGGGTACTTAGAATTACTAAAGAAATTTGCCGGACTCACAATTTTGTTAACACTAATTTTATTACAATACTTACAAGTTCTTACACGTGGAGACTATTAGCTGGAAGACGAACTTCTTGGTGCACAAGATGTAGATGGACACGTGGTGTATTCAAATCACTCACACGAAGTTGCGTTGAAGCACGTGGCGTGAATTGAAGTTATGCTTAAATTTCTAAATATATTGGTCTCTAAGAAGCACCAAATATATGCTTAAGGCCCCCGCGTGGACCTGATGATTAGATCCTAAAAGATCCGATCTGAAGAGGAAATATCGAGCCTCTACCCGGAGACAGTGAAAAACACGACCACTCTAGTACACGTTTATTCAAAGAATGCTTATACAACATGGCAACCGGAAGTTCGTCATACCTTGTAAACCAAAATGTACCTATCGACAACTTGATAAGTACAAATAGTCAACACATAGGAAGTATTTTCATTTATTATTTTAATTATCTTATATATAAAAAATAATGTTTGTTTGTATATTTGTTTGTTTGTTCGTACTTTATGCGCGGCCATACCGTTGATCCGATTGTGATGGGGCTTTTGCAAAATGTTCAGGAGATTCCCCCGGGATGAACATAGGCTATAAGAGAGTTGTGATACTTAACTCTTACACCCTTAAAATCGCCCTTTATAGTGGAAAACGTGAAAAAAGTAGCTCTTTGAACGCTTAAATGGCTTACGCTGCCTAAACCATAAGAAATACACAAAATTAATGTACACAGAATTGAATATCTCAAAAAGCTCTACAAAAAAGTCCGCGACAGCATATGTTTATCTCTTACGGATAACTCACAAAAACCCATTTTTTGTCTTTCATTGATACCAAGAGTCCCTTATCTCTTACGGAAAACTCACAATAACCTTTTTTGTCTTTCATTGATACCAAGAGTCTCGCGATGTAGCCGAGTGGTTAACGCAAGAAGTCTTGGCGCAGAACTACGGGACTTACGCTGGTTCGAGTCTCTACGGGTGAAGACATTTTTCTCATGGAATTTCGGCCAGTATGGGGCCGGTGCACAGTGGGTCAGAAATGAAATCTAGCGGGGGGAAAAAAAAACTGTTTTGACTCACTCTCATCAATTTATCTTTTTTTTTTCATTCTAACATAATTGTTATATGACGGTTCTTAACTTACCTGCAAAGGAGGGTACAATTTAGAAGTGGAGGTTTACTTCAAATCCGAAATTAAAAACTCCTGTATATCGACTGTACCGATTTGGATGATTTTTTCCCTGTGTGTTTGAGTGGGTCCCTGGATGGTTTAGATACACAATTGGACTTGGTAGGTGGCGCGGCGATCGGGTTATAGGATTTTTTTATGTCAGATGCGTAGTCATCTGCATTATCGTTATGTTCCGACATAATTATGTGACGTCATCATTCACACTTCTTGAGCCACAACAGAAGGCTGTAAGAGGTTTTCTTGCGAACTTATTTAATAATATCTAATTATGCACTGAGCTACAAGCCGGAAGATCGAGGGTTCAAGTCCCGGTGGGGTCAGGATTTTTAAACTGACCCAAACCTTCTGGTGGCACTATGGCCCTGGGGTCGACTCAGCCTCTAACGGAAATGAGTACCAGACGCTTGTTCTGGGGGTAAAGGCGGCCGTCACGCAGGGCTGACAACCCGGCTGACATAAAATGCCGATTGTCCAGAAATAGTGGGAGCCTTAACCTCCTACTGCCCCAAGGGCCTCCTGAGGTCTGCAGTGGGATTACTTTAAGTTAAGTTAATTATGTCCTAATTGCTGAATTTTATGGTAAAAAGTAACATATTTTTATCGTCCGCCCATGACATAAGAAATGAACGTTCGGGCAGGACAACGTCTGCCGGGTGTCACGCTAGTTTGTTCTATAAAATGCTTTTTCTCTTTTATTAATTTTGGACACTTTATTTCAATGCCCAATCAATACTTTATTGTAGGTTATGGATACTAATGTGTCTGGTCTGTGAAATTCGGCGTTCTCTCTCACCTTCTGAAAGTGTGTAGCATGCTCATATTGCGTGCATTCTATTTGGTATAATAGGTTGCGGACTTATCGACTTTTTAGTCAATTGTAGTAAGAGCTCATTTAGTAGAGCGGTGGACTGTAAAAAAAGGGGGGCACGCCGTAGCGTAGTGGTTAAGGCACTGAGCTACAAGCCAGAGGGTAGAGGGTTCAAGTCCCGTTGGGGGTCAGGATTTTTATAAACAGACCCAAACCCTCTGGCGGCACTATGGCCCTGGGGTCGACTCAGCCTCTAACGGAAATGAGTACCAGATGCTTGATCTGGGGTAAAGGCGGCCGTCATACAGGGCTGACAACCCAGCTGACATAAAGTGCCGATTGTCCAGAAAAAGTGGGAGCCTTAACCTCCTACTACCCCAAGGGTCTCCGGGCCTGTTGTGGGATCGAGCAGTGGACTGTAGTGGTATACAATTTCAGTAATCCATAGGTTGCTGTTTCAAATCCGGCCCGGAGCATATTAAGCAATTCGATTTTCATGGGATTCCGGTTCATGACAATCAATTAAACTAAAAATAAAATATATATATAAATAATAGTTTAAAAAACTAAAACAACACGCTTTATTAGAAAAACCGAACTAAAAAATGAAAAATAATTTTAATTTCCAACACACTTGGGATAAAATTAAAGTGGTCAACAAAAAAATAATCTCCAACACATCTACAATAATACTAGAGTTATCTACAAAAAAATAATAATTATACCATCAAAACCGTGGGGTGCTTTTTTATGGATTTTACGTTTTCTTCTTAGAGACTTTACTTTTACCAATATCTGTTTATTATCAAATATATTAATTGATGTGGAAAACAACGGGAAGCTATCACACCTACAATTTTCCTACTAAAGCTGCAAAGCATAGCATGAAAATGCTATGATTTGCAGTGAAAGAGCTACCCTCAGGCAGAATTACTATGGATGGATGGATGGATTGATGGATGGATATGAAGTGATATAGAGCAGCCCACGCTTTTGATGGTAAAATTATTTTTTTTAGATAACTCTAGTTTTATTCTAGATGTGTTGAAGATGATGATTTTGTTGACCACTTTAATTTTATCCCAAGCGTGTTGGAAATTAAAATTATGTTTCATTTTTTACTTCGGTTTTCTAATAAAGCGTGATGTCTTAGTTTTTTAAAAGTATTATTTATTTCATGTAGGATTTCTTTATAGATAATGTTAATCTTTTTTTTGTAATTTATAAAAGCAATATGGTCATCAAAATCAACAATGGTGAATCCGAGTTACTGAATCAAACTTTCAGAAGTATTAAGGATGTACAAGACTAGATAGAATAAGAAATGAGGATATAAGAGAAGAATTGAAAGTACAGCCTTTATTGGATAAGGTCACGAATTACAGATAGAAATGGATTGATCATATGGATGGAATGAGTAAGGAGAGATATCCATGATTAGCAAGAAATTATCAAGCAAGAGGAAGACGTGATGTTGGAATACCTGGAAGACGTTGGACTGATGCATTATGAAGTCGGAACGGGCAATTGCCTAATCCCTGGAGTGATGATGATGATGATGATCATCATCATCATGATTGATGAACGTCAGTCAACGATTTAAAAATAAACAGGCAATACTTTGCAAAAACTCTATACTGTATGAATAAATAATTCTCTGAGATATAGTATAAATTTCGGTACTTTCATATTTTCGTAGCTACGTGCAACAAATTTCTATTTACATTAATCACTCTGTAAAATAGGGATTTCGTGGCGCAGGTGGACACTATTCCTCCAACTCTCGATCCTGAATTCGCGTCTCGATTACTCCATGTGGGGTTCGTAGTGGGCAAATAGAAGTCAGGGCAGTGTTTTCTTAAGGTATCTCCCATTTTACTCTGCCAAAAAGTGCATTCCGTCACTTCTTACTCATACCTTCCATTTCGTTTCATTTCGTTTCATTTTGTTTCATCAGCTCCTGTTACAGTGGGACAGGCCTGGTAAACCAGCATCCTCATACGTTTTATCACAAACCTTCCATAAAAGGATGTAAATACAAAAAATCAACATTAGCATTAATAAATTCTATCTTCAAGCCACAGTTAGTTAAAAAAATATTCAAGATTAAAAGTTTATAAAACACTGGCTCTTCCATCTCTTTTGATTAGTAGCGAAGTATGGGCATTGAAACGGAAGAATATATCAGAGACTTAGATCTGCTTGAAATGAGATATCTTCGAAGGACTGCAGGATACACACTACTAGATCGTAAAAAATGAAGACATCTTAGAAGAATTACACATGGAATCTTTATAAAACAAAATTTCTGATTATATGTCAAGATGGATGCAACATGTTCATCGAATGGAGGATCATAGGATACCCCTTGTTAAGATATCAACCTGCAGGACGAAGAAGACCAGGATGGCCACTCAAAAGACTTCTGGATGGTGTTTCTATTGAGACCGAGACAGTTCAACATATGCCCTAAATTCGTGAATGGAATACGATGAAGATGATGACCTTCAATAAAAGGTGTTTCATCTAATCTCATCCCCGATTTGGCTTTACGTCGAAAGTAAATTGTTTGCTTTTACACTGTAATATATTTCATTCCATCAGAAATTGCGTTATAGACTCACTCACTCACTGGCACTATCGAACCCATAGGTTCATGGCATATATTAGTAGTAGTAGTAGTAGGACTTTATTAGACAAAAAGTAAGATATTTACAATATTATTTACAAATATGGGTCGCACGGGCAGTAAGCCGTACGTGCTGTTGACAGTCCGTTGCAATAAAGTAATAATTGGTACTAGTGTAAAGAAAAATAAACAACAAAAAATAGCAATAACATTACAATTACATAAAGAAAACACAGTAATATTACAATTAAGTAATAACACAATAGCATTATACACTAAAAAAACATTAACATTACAATTACATAAAGAAAACACATTAATATTACAATTAAATAATAACACAATAGCATTATACACTAATTAATTTATATATAATTGTTAATAATTAATGGTATTGCATTTTGATAACATATATTTATTCATGAATGAGTGTTGTCCTTATTTTTCGCGTTTTGTCCAGAAATTTACCGAGGTTTATCCAATTTTCTGGATTTACCAATAACTCGTAGCATGCCAATCTTTCCCGATTTGAATTTAGAAATCTTTCCGGTAATAACTGACGTCTCCAATATTCTAAATCATTACATTTTCCTAATATATGTATCTCATCTTCAAAGTTCCCGCACATTGGACATATTCGCATATCGTGATCGTCGCTAATTTTTAGAAATTTCCATGCCCCTAGCCTAAACCAAGCAAGCCCTGATCTCTCCTTAAATCCTAGGTTGAGTATATACGATTCTTTTCCCCAGACGTGTTTTAGGTCTCTTTGTAAACACAGTGAGCGTTTTCCTGTACATTCGGCGAAAGTATCTTGTTGGTTTATATCTAAGTACCTCCTCCTTATTTTTCTCCACACGTTCTTGCGATTTTCAGTCCCTTTTTCCCATATCCAGCCCATCCCGATCTTTTGGAGTTCTCTCCTAACCTCGTCTGCCCAAAATTTAACATCTATGTTTTTTAATTTGGTGGTCGTAACAAATTGCTCTAAGCATTGTTTGTTCACCTTGGATTACTCGCAACCAGTATTTGAGTACACGAATTTTACTGTTAATGTCGTCCTGGAATGACCCGAATTCATATAAAATTCCACAGTTAGAAACGGCCTTACTAAGTCCTGTAATATACTTTAGAAAATGCGTATATACCTATTTAGTATTTCCGTTCTTTGGAAACCCCAAATCTCACTACCATAGTGCATTACTGGCCTGACCATCGCTGCATACATTTTCTCTAATGTGCTGACTGGAATATCAGGCACTCAGAGTCCATGTTTCACACCCATATAATATAACTGGTAGAATAATAGTTTTATATACTATTGCGTTAATATTATTTAGACTTCACTCACTTCTACATTAAACAATATTTTCATCCTCTCATGACCTCCAATTTCAATGAACAATCAAGCCTCCCCTCACAGGTGCTTCGCCACTAATATCTCCCTTGTTTTATTTTAAACCCCTCCATTCTTTTATTATGATGTTTCCACCCTCATTTACCTATCATATTCCTGCCCTCCGCCCTGAATTTTGCACGTAATGTACACAGGGGAGTATTTTTCTATTATCGTAATTACTAGAAATCGAGTCTGACAAATTTTCCGGTTGTTTGCGGTATTGTTGTTACAAGCATTTAACACAGACATAAATCAGAGTTCTCAACTTCATATTTGCAATACCGGCATTTAAGATCACTTCACCTAGGTTGCTATTTTGATTATGAAACTCATGCCCCAAATAGGAGTCAATGACCAAACATATTTGAATGAATTTTGTTCTACAATCAGTTTTTTACGGTAGTTTTTTAACCAAACAAATTTAGTTACGTTTATTTATCTACAGAGTGACATATGGTTAGCAGATCACCTCTATGAGACATCTAGTTGGCATCTGTGGACTTGCTTGGATGGATGAAGGTCGGTCAGATTTTGCCCAGAGGCCTCTTTTATTCAGGTTTGCTGTTTATTTACGAGCCTAAAAATCATAATTATCGGGACTCATGACTCTAAGGTCCCTCTCGGAGGATTTGTTCCTTGGATTTTTCCACCTTAAATATCAATCGACCCCAGCCGTGATTGAACCTGCGGCTCTCGGAACTGGACGATAACGGTCGAAATATGAGCACAGTAGGCTATAGGAAGGCTAGTCTTGCATAACAATGAACATAACCAATTTGAGTTTTAAAAGAAATTAGATTTTTTCACAATTTCAGACTGTTAATCCATTAACCAACTAACCTATTGGCACCATAGAATCCGTTGTTTTATGGCTGCGCGGATGTAAGCTCTCCACACATCCCTATCCCGAGATAATGTTCTCAAATCATATCTCATATAACAGTGGTCAACATGATTTTTGTCTCATGAGTACCAATAGTTGTACTTAATGCAGTTTTTATCATGTTATCAAATATGTATGCGGAATTTCTCCATCACCCACAGTTTTTTTATTTCAATTTCAATTAATGGATTTAAATAATTACTTTTTTAATAAACCTAGATTTCTTCCCGGAAAATCTTGGCGCAGTGAGTGATGAGCACGGGGAACACTTTCGTCAGGAGATTTCATCTATGGAAAAGAGATATCGAGGCAAATTGAATCAAAATATGCTACCGATTATTGTTGGACCGTCAAGAGGGATGCTCCACAGGCGAAATATAATAGAAAATCGTCATTTCTTACTTTCTAAGTGAGTCCGAATGTTCGAATTTATATAGTTACTAATGTAGAAAATATTTAAGTGTTTGAAATTATAAATGCCAATCTCTCGGTAACCTTGTGTGATGGAAAAAAATAGATATCATATTTGGATTCTGGAGAAAACATACTATCAGAATCACATTTTTTTTTCTTTCTGAGACAAAAAAAAGTTTTTTTTTCTTTTTTTTTTTGCTCAGTGTAATTTACTTACGTAAATCATTGTTAATATTATTCTCCCAACTAATTCTTGATTTATCAACTGGACGTTTTCCCTCTGGTTTTCCGACAAGCAGCTTCCATGACCCTCTCTCTTTCCTCATTGGCGCCAAATGTCCTGCCCATCGTAGTCTACGTTACTTAACTGTTCTTATTATATATGGTATCCTATAAAGATCATGTAGCTCACCGTTATGTAGTCTTCTCCATTCACTATCTGTTCATCTCTCTTTGGTCCAACAATTTTCTATGAACTTTATTCTCAAATTCTCGTTATCATTTCTCCCACTTAAAACATGAGTCCATATTTCGCATCCATATAATATAACTTGGAGAATGCAATTTAATTTTATTGTTTTTTGATAGAATTTGAGACAAGAGTCCTTGTATTACATAATAGCATGTATTTACAGATTTAAGCCTATGTTTAATTTCTTTGTGCATCTTATTCTTATTTGTAACTAGTTAATACCCGGTTCCCACGCCTAAATAAATGAAAATTAATATGCTTTTATATTTAGTTGAATAAGTAAGAGGAAAAAATAATTATAAATTTATATTTTTAGATACCCGTGCTGATTACCCAGCGTTGCCCGGACATCTACTTATCCCAGTCTTCTTGACATAAATGAGCTGAAATATGAAAATTAATGTGTTTTATGTTTAGTTAAATAAGCAGCTATAAGAAAAAATTATATCGTAATTACTTTTCGATACTCCGTGCTGTTTATTCGACGTTGTCCGGAAATCTACTCATCCCGATCTTCTTGACATAAATCAGCTGAAAGACAAAAATTAATGTAGGCCTACTCCTTACGATTAGTTCAATAAGTAAAATGAAAAATAATTATAAATACTTATCGCAATTATTTTAAGATTCCTCGTGCTGATTACTCGGTGTTGCCCGGGAATCTACTATCTCGATCTTCTTGGCATAAATGAGCTAAAAGACAAATTTAGTTAATGTGAGTTATCCGTAAAAGAATACCCGCCATGTGCTGCTATGCTTGCACATGAGTCTACGTACTTGTCTCGATCTTCTTGGTATCAATGAAAGACAAAGTGGTTATTGTGAGTTATCCGTAAGAGATAAACATATGCTGTCGCGGACTTTTTTGTAGAGCTTTTTGAGATATTCGATTCTGTGTAGATTAATTTTGTGTATTTGTTATGGTTTAGGCAGCGTAAGCCATTTAAGCGTCCTAAGACCTACTTTTTTCACATTTTCCACTATAAAGGGCGATGATTTTTAAGGGTGTAGGAGTCGAGTATTACAACTCTCTTATAGCCTTTTGTTCATCCCGGGAATCTCCTGAACATCTTGCAAAAAGCCCCATCACAATCGGATCAACGGTATGGCCGCACATAAAGTACGAACAAACAAACAAACCAACTAACAAACAAACATTCATTTTTATATATTAGATTACTGTTCCTAGGTAACTTGAATTCAACTACTTCTTCAAAAATGTACCTCATTTGTCATTAACTGTGCATTTTTACGTGTGAACGTATATTTAGATATTAATCCATTAGTTATATACTATTTATTTGGAAGTTTCAAACCAACTAAGATTTTGCACAAGTATTCTGTAACACAACATTATGACATATGCTCTGCAGAAACTCTGCAAAAGTGTAACGCCAAGGGGCAATTGATTTTTTATTTTCAACTTGACGACATAACCCGGCATTACATGGCAGACGTCTCTCTCTCTCTCTCGATCCATTTTGTACTCGAGTTTCCTTCTCTCAATTATCTGCCCATCTTCTGGTTCTTCCAAGCCTGAGTTCCCTCGTGCTATCCGCTGCGGTGCGCTCTCAACCGATCAACCTAAATTATTTTTAAATGAAAAGTTTCAGAGTGAGAATTTTTAATGGAAGAATAATTATTAAATAATGTCTTTATAGTATTTTAAACAGTTACATACTACTACTAGAAGTCCCGGCCACGCGTTGCTGTGGCTAAGGTATACGTTAAAAATTTTAATTTAAGTTGCTGTCTTTCAGCCAGATTACTTAAAACTAATACTTACACACGAAATTAATAATATTGAAAATAAAATAAACACTGAACACACTTAAATTATGAAATAATCAATTTTTGTAATTCTATTGAAATTCGCGATTGCAAAAACAAAAAGCACAGCCATCTGGATCTCTCTTTGTTAAATAATAAACCAATTACCTTAACAAATTACTTTATACCGCCATCTCTTAGAATCGTATGGAACTCACAGATAATTACACCGCCATCTGTTAGAATCGTATGGAACTCACGGATAATTATAACTCTTTTTTAAATAATAAACAAATAATTAGCAATAAAAAAATAATGCGACTATAAATTTAGTTATAAACTACCCTAAGTCTCAAGTTGGATCAAACTGCACACAGTGTGCAAAATTTTATTAAAATCGGTTCAGTAGTTTAGGATTCTATCGCGGACAAACAACGTGACACGGAAATTTTTTATATATTAAGATATAGAACATTTTGTGTTCTAAGATATAGTTGGGATTTAGGGTAGCGAAGAATATAGATGAAATATATTTAATTTAATTATACAAAAATGATTACACAAAATACCTTTTTTTACACAATTTATATTAGCTTGACCTGTATCTGTCTATCTATGTAACGGACGTGTATCTATGTAACGGAATCTTGGAACACGATTTTCACCCACTTAGAAACATTGGATCGACTTGAAACTTTGTATACTTGTAAAGGACCCAAGACAATACAATAATTTCATTTCTTGTTCTAAAATCCTGGCCAGAATCATCAGCAAAATCAAAGAAATAAAAACCGGTATAATAGGTTGCGGACTTATCGACTTTTTAGTCAATCGTTGTAAGAGCTAGTTGGTAGAGCGGTGGACTGTGGTGGTATATAATTTTAGTCATCCATACCATAGGTCGCTGGTTCTAATCCGGCCCGAAGGATTTTTTGTTTTTAGAATAGTATTAAGCAATTAAATTTTCAAGGAATACGGGTTTATGACAATCAATTAAACTAAAATTTAAAAAATAAATAATAGTTTAAAAAACTAAAACAACGTGCTTTATTAGAAAACCAAACTAAAAACTTAGAAATTAATAATAGTTTAAAAAATTAAAACAACACGCTTAATTAGAAAACCGAACTAAAAAATGAAAAATAATTTTAATTTCCAACACGCTTGGGACAAAATTAAAGTGGTCATCACAAAATACATCTCCAACACATCTAGAATAAAACTAGAGTTATCTACAAAAAAAAAAAAGAAGAAATTGTACAATCAAAACCTTGGGATTTCTTTTTAGGTTTTAACGTTTTCTTCTTAGAAACTTTACTTTCACAAATATCTGTTCATTATCAAATACATTAATTGATAAAGAGCACCCCACGCTTTTGATGGTAAAATAATAGCATAGTTATTATGACGCCGACCCTTAATCTTACTTTCAAATTTTTTAACCGGATGTCACCACCTCTCATATCAGTCATATCAAGAGCTACATAAGTAACATCCAAGAGACTGGGTAGATGCCATTCCATAACTTACACCGAATGAAAAATGATATGATAAATCACAGAAATCATATCCGGAAACCTGGGGTGTAAATCTGGCATGTTAAGTGTCGCACAACAGAGGCGGTCTGACATAGGCCTTCAACTTTTAAATGGTACATCCTATTTGTGTTAAACTTTATCTTGCCGAAACACTTCCTTACAACAAAGTAACTTATACCCTACGATATCTTAGTTTTGTATTTTATTGCATGAAAGTAATATCAATACTAATAAAATGCATTGTTAAAACCGTTGAGGTGGAGAGTCATAAAATTAAATAAGTTAAAATGTACCTTCATAGGTAAAATTCGTCGTCCTCATCTTATAAAATATGTATACTTTATGCTTGTAAGCCTTTCAGAACATCCGTTCCATCTTCAGCAGGTTCTTCTTCGCTACAATATCTAGTATGATATGTATTCTATATGCATGTAAGCCTTTCAGAACATCCGTTCCATCTTCAGCAGGTTCTTCTTCGCTACAATATCTAGTATGATATGTATTCTATATGCATGTAAGCCTTTCAGAACATCCGTTCCATCTTCAGCAGGTTCTTCTTCGCTACAATATCTAGTATGATATGTATTCTATATGCATGTAAGCCTTTCAGAACATCCGTTCCATCTTCAGCAGGTTCTTCTTCGCTACAATATCTAGTATGATATGTATTCTATATGCATGTAAGCCTTTCAGAACATCCGTTCCATCTTCAGCAGGTTCTTCTTCGCTACAATATCTAGTATGATATGTATTCTATATGCATGTAAGCCTTTCAGAACATCCGTTCCATCTTCAGCAGGTTCTTCTTCGCTACAATATCTAGTATGATATGTATTCTATATGCATGTAAGCCTTTCAGAACATCCGTTCCATCTTCAGCAGGTTCTTCTTCGCTACAATATCTAGTATGATATGTATTCTATATGCCTGTAAGCCTTTCAGAACATCCGTTCCATCTTCAGCAGGTTCTTCTTCGCTACAATATCTAGTATGATATGTATTCTATATGCATGTAAGCCTTTCAGAACATCCGTTCCATCTTCAGCAGGTTCTTCTTCGCTACAATATCTAGTATGATATGTATTCTATATGCATGTAAGCCTTTCAGAACATCCGTTCCATCTTCAGCAGGTTCTTCTTCGCTACAATATCTAGTATGATATGTATTCTATATGCATGTAAGCCTTTCAGAACATCCGTTCCATCTTCAGCAGGTTCTTCTTCGCTACAATATCTAGTATGATATGTATTCTATATGCATGTAAGCCTTTCAGAACATCCGTTCCATCTTCAGCAGGTTCTTCTTCGCTACAATATCTAGTATGATATGTATTCTATATGCATGTAAGCCTTTCAGAACATCCGTTCCATCTTCAGCAGGTTCTTCTTCGCTACAATATCTAGTATGATATGTATTCTATATGCATGTAAGCCTTTCAGAACATCCGTTCCATCTTCAGCAGGTTCTTCTTCGCTACAATATCTAGTATGATATGTATTCTATATGCATGTAAGCCTTTCAGAACATCCGTTCCATCTTCAGCAGGTTCTTCTTCGCTACAATATCTAGTATGATATGTATTCTATATGCATGTAAGCCTTTCAGAACATCCGTTCCATCTTCAGCAGGTTCTTCTTCGCTACAATATCTAGTATGATATGTATTCTATATGCATGTAAGCCTTTCAGAACATCCGTTCCATCTTCAGCAGGTTCTTCTTCGCTACAATATCTAGTATGATATGTATTCTATATGCCTGTAAGCCTTTCAGAACATCCGTTCCATCTTCAGCAGGTTCTTCTTCGCTACAATATCTAGTATGATATGTATTCTATATGCATGTAAGCCTTTCAGAACATCCGTTCCATCTTCAGCAGGTTCTTCTTCGCTACAATATCTAGTATGATATGTATTCTATATGCATGTAAGCCTTTCAGAACATCCGTTCCATCTTCAGCAGGTTCTTCTTCGCGCTACAATATCTAGTATGATATGTATTCTATATGCATGTAAGCCTTTCAGAACATCCGTTCCATCTTCAGCAGGTTCTTCTTCGCTACAATATCTAGTATGATATGTATTCTATATGCATGTAAGCCTTTCAGAACATCCGTTCCATCTTCAGCAGGTTCTTCTTCGCTACAATATCTAGTATGATATGTATTCTATATGCATGTAAGCCTTTCAGAACATCCGTTCCATCTTCAGCAGGTTCTTCTTCGCTACAATATCTAGTATGATATGTATTCTATATGCATGTAAGCCTTTCAGAACATCCGTTCCATCTTCAGCAGGTTCTTCTTCGCTACAATATCTAGTATGATATGTATTCTATATGCATGTAAGCCTTTCAGAACATCCGTTCCATCTTCAGCAGGTTCTTCTTCGCTACAATATCTAGTATGATATGTATTCTATATGCATGTAAGCCTTTCAGAACATCCGTTCCATCTTCAGCAGGTTCTTCTTCGCTACAATATCTAGTATGATATGTATTCTATATGCATGTAAGCCTTTCAGAACATCCGTTCCATCTTCAGCAGGTTCTTCTTCGCTACAATATCTAGTATGATATGTATTCTATATGCATGTAAGCCTTTCAGAACATCCGTTCCATCTTCAGCAGGTTCTTCTTCGCTACAATATCTAGTATGATATGTATTCTATATGCATGTAAGCCTTTCAGAACATCCGTTCCATCTTCAGCAGGTTCTTCTTCGCTACAATATCTAGTATGATATGTATTCTATATGCATGTAAGCCTTTCAGAACATCCGTTCCATCTTCAGCAGGTTCTTCTTCGCTACAATATCTAGTATGATATGTATTCTATATGCATGTAAGCCTTTCAGAACATCCGTTCCATCTTCAGCAGGTTCTTCTTCGCTACAATATCTAGTATGATATGTATTCTATATGCATGTAAGCCTTTCAGAACATCCGTTCCATCTTCAGCAGGTTCTTCTTCGCTACAATATCTAGTATGATATGTATTCTATATGCATGTAAGCCTTTCAGAACATCCGTTCCATCTTCAGCAGGTTCTTCTTCGCTACAATATCTAGTATGATATGTATTCTATATGCCTGTAAGCCTTTCAGAACATCCGTTCCATCTTCAGCAGGTTCTTCTTCGCTACAATATCTAGTATGATATGTATTCTATATGCATGTAAGCCTTTCAGAACATCCGTTCCATCTTCAGCAGGTTCTTCTTCGCTACAATATCTAGTATGATATGTATTCTATATGCATGTAAGCCTTTCAGAACATCCGTTCCATCTTCAGCAGGTTCTTCTTCGCTACAATATCTAGTATGATATGTATTCTATATGCCTGTAAGCCTTTCAGAACATCCGTTCCATCTTCAGCAGGTTCTTCTTCGCTACAATATCTAGTATGATATGTATTCTATATGCCTGTAAGCCTTTCAGAACATCCGTTCCATCTTCAGCAGGTTCTTCTTCGCTACAATATCTAGTATGATATGTATTCTATATGCATGTAAGCCTTTCAGAACATCCGTTCCATCTTCAGCAGGTTTTGAAAGGCTTACAGGCATAAAGAATACATATTTTATTAGTTGAGGACGACGGATCTTACCTAAGAAGGTATATTTTAACTTATTTTATCTTACAAATGTAATACCATGCTTCACTACCATAGGTCAACACTGGTCTAGCCAAAGTGTTATATAAACGTAATCTGGTGTTTTTTTTTTTTGTACAAGGGATGGTTTCATAACTTGATTAATAATTTCCAAACATTTATTATAACTAGTATTTTTTTCAGGGATATCCTTTTCATGGATACTTAACTTACCAATTCATTTTATACCAGTTTTAAACTTTTAAGGAAAAAATTATAGGCCTATAATATAGTGAGTTGCAGGTTCAAACCCGGTCACGTTCGATGGATTTTTTTAGGATGGAAAAATCCAAGTAGCACGTACTCCGGGAGGGACTTTAAGCCATGGGTCCCAAATCTGAAGATTTTCAGGCTCGTAAAAAATCCTTAAACCTGAATAAAAAAGGCCTTTAAGCAAAATTTACCGATCTCAAACATCCCATTAATACCTTAGTTGCCTGCTAGACGTTTCATTGAGTCGATGTGTTGACCGCATGCCACTGATGACATCTATGGACAAATAAGGTAACTAGATTGATTTGGTCCATTAACTCCTTACAAAGGAGAGTCTATTGCTCAACACTGTGCTACGTCATTATAGATAAAGTATAGTATGAACATTAAAACGTATCACTAATTACATTTTTAAAAAATATATCTTCATAACGAAAATGTAGACCTATATATTTTTTTTTTCGTTTTACCTTATACTGTATTGCACTGTGGAACCCAGGAAATGAATAGAAGATTTTAAACTTGTTTTCTTCAAACAACAAGAGGTCCCAATAATTCCTGTTAAAGTCCTACATTGAGAATACATTTTGAGCAACGCAACGCAAGACCAACTGTATATGAGGCTCAGAACTCCACGCATCTGAGGGTTGGAATGGGAGTGGAATCTTTTACTTCAGCTTTATTCTGTATCTTTCTTTTTTATTGTACTGTACATTTCTTTTCCCTCTTCCGTAATGATAGCTCAACTACCGTGTAAGAGTGGCGTAAGTACATGTTAAATTCCTACACTTTATCAAGATTTCTTTTCCTCGAAATCAGAAGTTGATATTTTTAATATTTTTACTCATTAAAGATTATTCAGCTCAGAAGATATGCGTATGAATACAATTTGGAAAGTAGTAAGAAAAAACATTGATTAATTTACAGAATTCACATAAGAACCGAAAATATTAATATGGTATGTAAAACGAATAAATTATTTTATGTTTAACCGCGACTGCTAGCACATATTTAATTAATATTCAAGGAAATCAATAATTCTTACAATTCTTGCAATATCCTTTGTATAGTGTATTAGTTTATAAAATGTATAGAGGGTCCAAATCCCGACTCGAGCATTCATTTTTCTTTTCATATCATACTTGCCTTCATTGCCAAATGTCAAAAATATATTAGTAACATCTAAATATGCAAGCGTTACTGCTATAAAGTAAATATTCTCTTTAAAAATTTGCTTAACTGTTACGTTGGCCACTAGATGTCAGTTGGAACGACTTCCCGCTACCTCTTGTGTGAATTGAGAATACTACATATATAAGAAGAATGTATATTTATGTTGGAATACTTGAGTAGCTCAGTTCGTTAGAGCGCTAAACGTACCTAGTTTAGAGACTCGGGTTCAAATCCCGACTCAAGCATTCTGTTCTCTTTTCATATCATACTTGCCTTCGTTGCCAAATGTCAAAAATATAGTTGTAACATCTAAATATACAAGCGTTACTGCTATAAAGTAAATATTCTCTTTAAAAATTTGCTTAACTGTTACGTTTGCCACTATATGTCAGTTGGAATGACTTCCCGCTACCCCTTGTGTGAATTGAGAATACTACATATATGAGAAAAATGTATGTTTGTGTTGGAATATTTGAACAGCTCAGTTGGTTAGAGCGCTAAATGTACAGATCACACACTCGGGTTCAAATCCCAACTCAAGCATTCATTTTTATTTTCATATATATATATATATATATATATATATATGTCCATAGTAATTCTGCCCAAAGGCAGGTCCTTCACTGCAATCATAGCATTTTTTCATGCTATGCTTGCAGCTTCACTAGGGGATTGTAGGTGTGGTAGCTTCGCGTTGCTTTCCACACCGTGAAGGATGATGATGATGATAATGGCCATAAGATTTCGGGGACCATTTGGGCCTTAAAGTTTTCCTGATATTTGTCTTACAGGTGAGGAAAAACCCCGATAAAAACCTCACCTAGAAAAACTGCCCCGACCGGGGATCGAATCCAGGCTCGCTGCGTGACAAGGCAGCACGCTACCTCGAGACCACAGCGGTGGACTATATATATAGTGAGTGAGTGAGAGAGAGAGAGAGAGAGAGAGAGAGAGAGAGAGAGAGAGAGAGAGAGAGAGAGAGGAGAGAGAGAGAGAGAGCTAAGCTAGTAAGAGGGAAGACTAAGTATGAAATTATGAACGTAAATTTCTATGCACGATCAATTAGTTATTGTTGTCGATTCTGGAACTGATCAGAACTCTAAGTGTAATATGCAGATGACCTGATATGTTAACCCATTCACTTCAGGTTTAAATGCTCAATGCATTTCCCCAGAAACCAGATTTAAGCTTTCGTAAATTACATTCTTTACTTTCAGACATTCAAAACGAACAAAAGATGACGGTACTTGAGATCACAACAAGGGTGAAAGCCAAAACAAATTCCTCTACAATTCATCAATGTTAAAAAAGATAACCAGACAAGGGCTATACAAAATATTGCAAAGTATATAGCAGCGAGTGTACCTCGTCTTCCGAGGCGAATGGGTTAAAGAGCGTTGTCAAATGTAATGTATAATATTTGAGGTAGCAAAGTTATTGATATGGGTGACGTGTTGATTAGCGTTGGGGGGCGGTTGAGTTGCGGGCCTCGCCTTGACAACCGAAGCATATTGATGCGAGTTAATGCACATCGCTACCCTCTAATGTAATTACTTGGCTGTGTGGAGCTCCTTCCGAGTCATTTGACACGTCACAATCCGACTTGTAATTCTTCGCGACCCTCGTAACTCATTCCACATATTCTATTCTAAATATGATTTCCATTTTCTCAAAAAAGCAGTCCGTCACGCAAGTGCTGCGGAAACTAACCGAATTCCTTATCAAGTCGAATCTACGGATCTTCTTTACTGGTTTACGAATATAAATTTCTTATTTTAAATGTTCTTACTTTGCCTGTGCATTTTATGCGCTCAGTCCTTCTCCATATCCACATCTCAAAGCTTCCATTCGTTTTTTTCTCATTCCATCGTAATCTCCAAGTTTCTGAAAATAAAAATAATATTATAGGTGAAACTAAATTAACCTGGTCTAGGAGCTCTTAATAAAGAAGAGGCTAAGTCCCAACATTGGGCCCTTACGTCATTGTAGATGTAGGGTCATTCATAGGGCTAGGCCTATTTGCTAATAAAGAACCAACATAACGCTCTGACTTTGAAAGAATATTTTATATAATTTTTTTTACAGGTACGAAAATTTGCTGATGAGAAGATAGAGTGGGTTGTTGATTCTCACGAAGGATGCTCACAGGGAGGGATGACGTAGTCTTGACTGCGGGGGTGCGCACGTGGCTACGTGATGCGCGTGTCCACAATTACCATCCATTTGTTAGCAGCATCTTGCATAAATCCCTCTATTTGTTTCTTCCCCTTCTAAAATGTGGCTAATACATTATGTCAAGTACTTTTTATTCTGGGGATATCAACCCTTTCTAAATAGATACATAGTGGAGAAAAAAATGACCAGATCCTAAATACACAAAGCTACATTCTTTCTGTCAAGCATTTATCCACCGAAAGAAGAAAGTATGCTTTCAAATTTTATTTAAAGGGGTACCTAAACCTTTACCCTTTAAAATTATGGGTCTGAGACTTGGCCTTTAATGATCTCTGATAAACATAAAATCGAGACAATAGAAATGAGATTTCTCAGATCAGTTGCAGGTTTATCTCTAAGAGATCAAAACAGAAGTCAAGATATCAGAGATGAATTACAAATATATAATATAAACGAGAGAATATACAGAAATAAGTGTAATTGGTTTGAACATATACAAAGAATGCCAAATAATCGTTTATCAAAACAGCTGCTTCATTATAAACCTCTAGGCCGAATAAATGTAGGAAGACCAAAGCGTCGTTGGAAAGACGAACTGCGCCTGCAGCATATAGGCCTAGTGCAGTGCACCGGGGAGCGGAACGGGCCAACAGGTCCATACCTCGAACATGATGATGACGATGATGAATTATGGCATATTTCAATGTTTTTTCTCAGCAAAAATGCTGGTTACAGAAACGAAATTTGGTATGTGATATCTATATTACAATGTGAGCATGTTTGTGTACTTAAGTACAATCTAACTTCAGTCGTTATGGTTAATTAAATATTCAAAATGTCAGCTGAAAATGTTGCATTGTCTTGCCGTTTCCCTGACAGTTTTCCTAAATTTCAATATATTTTAATGATTCTTGTTTTATTTTACTCATTAATGTTGCAGCTACAAACTATACCACAATTGTTTAATTATGTAGAGTGTAAATATTTTATTTATCATAAGTAATGCCACGAGTGATTTCCAAATTATCGACAAATTCACGACTCACGAAGTGAGGAGTGAATTTATCTAGAGAATTTGGAAATCAAGAGTGACATTTGTTAGGACTATTTAATGAATAAAATTAAGCTGTTTACTCACTAATCATTAATTAAATATAGTTATTTTAAAATATTTATATATTTAATGTAAACGGCGATGTTAGAAAACAAATGAGAAACGTTTGGTACGCTTCATTGCTTCTTTTGTCCATCACTGCAACCAGATCATATTATTTATTGCCAAAGGAATGCAATATTGTAAGAATGCACTCTAGTGGAGAAAAAATGAAACGCATCAAACTGTATATTAATTCATTTCTGATGTCGTATGATGTAAATATGGCAATTATATTTTTCTGGATTATTACCTGGGAAAAATACATTTAAGAAAGTGCAAACAGTGATTTCTTTTTTTGGCGGTAAAATCAATTGCTACAACTATTTTTATATTAACTTCCACATGCACTCTATATACAATCTGGTAGCCGTATTTTTTATTGAGTCAGTCACTGCAAAATAATGCTATGACCTATTCAGAATGTTAAAAAGGTGGTGCTTTGTTTATTATATTAAACTTTAGTTGGTAAATTGTAGGCGAAACACGACTGTGATTGGTTTAAATAAAAAATCATTGAAATATGATTGGTCATTGACTCCCATTTAGGGCATGAGATAGTTATTTTACATTGATGCATACTCATTTTTTGTTAAAATTTGCATTTAAAATATTTAAAAAAATAAAATATAATAGGTACATTACTGTCCACCGCTGTGGTCTCGAGGTAGCGTGCTGCCTTGTCACGCATCGGGCCCGGGTTCGATCCCCGGTCGGGGCAGTTTTTCTGGGTGAGGTATTTATCGGGGTTTTTCCTCACCTGTAAGACAAATGTCAGGAAAACTTTAAGGCCCAAACGGTCCCCGAAATCATATGGTCATCAAATTCATCATCATCATCCTTATCATTATCATCATCATCATCATCCTTCACCGGTGTGGAAAGCAACGGGAAGCTACCACACCTACACAATTCCCTAGTAAAGCTGCAAGCATAGCATGAAAATGCTATGATTGCAGTGAAGGACCTGCCTTCGGGCAGAATTACTATGGATGGATGGAGGTACATTACTAATTGTAGTATATCTTGTTCATATCTGTAAACTACATATACTATATATGCAAATCTTGAAAACTTTGGGAGTTATCAGGGAAACCGTATTAAAAAAATTAAGTTACGGAAAACAAACGACAAGCTTAGCGAAGACGTAGGTACCTTCTAAAAATAAAGTGCTCACTTCAGTGACAGTATTGCATATTTTTAAACATAACTCGAAAAGTAATAGATATATCAATTAAAATATTTTACTAATTTAATGATGAAATTTCAATATATATATATATATATATATATATAATAAGGGATTAAGCCTGTTGACTCGTTCCGGTTTCATGAAAGCTAGAATTGTTAAAACTGTTCAGATCATCTTCTGTGTGGGCGTCCAACATTTCTCCTTCCATGCGGTTTATAATTTAGCAATCATTTTTTATAGATATACTTACAATTATGATAAACTTATGATCCATCCATAGTAATTCTGCCCGAAGGCAGGTCCTTCACTGCAATCATAGCATTTTCATGCTATGCTTGCAGCTTTACTAGGGAATTGTGTAGGTGTGGTAGCTTCCCGTTGCTTTCCACACCGGTGAAGGATGATGATGATAATGGTAAGGATGATAATGATAAGGATGATGGCCATATGATTTCGCGGACCGTTTGGGCCTTAAAAGTTTTCCTTACATTTGTCTTACAGGTGAGGAAAAACCCCGATAAAAACCTCACCCAGATAAACTGCCCCGACCGGGGATCGAACCCGGGCCCGCTGCGTGACAAGGCAGCACGCTACCTCGAGACCACAGCGGTGGACCAAACTTATGATAATAACTGTTTTTCTATCATACATTATGCTAGAAAGGCTGTTATGGGCTCTTTCGAACGACATCCTGTTAACTCTCCCAACGAGATAGATGTAACAAAATTCAATGGCAAAATTTCGGGAATTAATTCCTCACATTGAGATAAGAAATAAAGTCTTGTACAACATGAGAGTCCGGATATTTATATTCATAGAGTTATTCGAACTTTATGAATGTTAGTAAAACCTCTGAAAACTGATATAATACTCGCCTCCACATCGCACTGTAAACCATATGCTTCTTCCCATCACACTGTAAATAAGGAAATACCTTGCGAATAAAATTGTTTCTTCTTCTTCTTCACTTCCTGGTTTAGGCATCAATTGTCTGTTCCGTCTTCACTAATAGATCTAAGACCATCTCTTCCGAGGACGTCCGACATCTCTTCTTTCTCTCGGAAAATAATCTAAGATTTTATTTGGTAATCTACTTTCTGGCATTCTTTCTACATGTTCTTTCCACTGAATCTTGTTGTTAAATATATTTTCTTTTATGGAGTAAATCTGTAGTTCTTCACGGATATCCTCGTTTCTTATCTGGTCCATTCTATTGCATCCTTTTACTTTTCTTAAAAAAATTAATCTCGGCTGCTTGGATTTTACTTTCTTGTTTGGTGGTGGTAATCCAAGATTCACTCCCATACAAAAGGACAGGGACCACCATTGTTTTATAAAATTTTAACTTTTTTGTTTATGGGCTTTATTAATCAATGTTCTGTTTATTGTACCACAAATAGCTTGAAACTGATGAATTTTATTATCAATATCTTTATCATATACATAGCTGATATCACATCCTAAATATTTGTCAGCCCCTGCAAATGATTTCCCGACGTGTCTAGCTCACATAACTGCATCTGATCGGTTTGTCTGAAATCTGTTTTCAGCGGTTAAACTTTTCCTACATTTTTCTAGGACCTCTCGGATCTTTTGATTATTCATTTTCATCAGTGGAATATGAGCAGAAACCAAAGCTTCGAAAGAGTTCCGTGAAACAAGAGAACCTGAAGGACATGGTTAACCCTTAAATTGACAAAACACAAATTTCTTCCGTTAGTTATTTGAATGTGGCGGACCGCACTAAAAACGGAATCTTGTATAACTGTTATTATTATTAAAATATATATACAGTCAATATGCCCATTTCACCAATTAATGTTTAAAAAGGTCAACAAGTTTCCACAGCCAAGCTGTCATTCTCAAGACCAGATATTGACTGAAGACAAAATTGATAATAAATAATAAACAAATTCAGTTAAAAACAAACTACGTCACATGACGTAATCATTCATAAGTAAACAATAAAACATAATAAAACTAATCCTCTTTTGTTTCAATTAAAGAAAAGAGGGCGCTGTACGGAATAGGGCCCTTGTCTTTATTCATGATTTTATCCTTATTTTTATAAATTTCCAAACTTTCAAGGACGTCAAGGAATTTGAAATCAATTTGAAATTTGTTATTATTAGGTATATTGTATAATTAGACACACAATTAAGTGGTTTCTTTTTGTTCGTTTTCTTCTGATTTATTTAAAATGTTAAATTAATTAAACCAACTGATGTATCCAAAAGGATACATTACGAATTTAAGGGTTAAGCAAGTAGCATTTGTTGAATCACATGTTTTTCGTCTTCAATTCATTATAGGCATAGGCTCTTTATGCTTGTCTCTAGTCACGTGTTGATCAACAGATTCTTTCTTTCTTTCAGCTCCGACTCTAATATCGCTTATTTTGCAATACAGTATTTCACCATCCACCTTAAGTTTTTCCCCGTACTGTGAAACCTCATGTTTAATTTTTAATATCTTATTATTTTTTTATATCCCCCATTGCCTCACATTACTACATCTACTATACTAACTAAATACGCAACTACTGATTGGTCAGAATAACAAGTGCTACGATTGGACAATGAAGTTCAAGGTAATTTTTATAATGATCCATCCATCCATAGTAATTCTGCCCGAGGGCAGGTCTTTCACGGCAATCATAGCATTTACGTGCTATGCTTTGCAGCTTTACTAGGGAATTGTAGGTGTGGGTAGCTTCCCGTTGCTTTCCACGCCGGTGAAGGATGATGATGATCACAAGGATGATGATGATGATGATGATGGCCATATGATTTCGGGGACCTTTTGGGCCTTAAAGTTTTCCTGACATTTGTCTTACAGGTGAGGAAAAATCCCGATTAAAACCTCACCCAGAAAAACTGCCCCGACCGGGGATTGAACCTGGACCCGCTGCGTGAGAAAGCAGCACGCTACCTCTAGACCACAGCGGTGGACTTTATAATGGTAGAGACGGTAAAAGTAAATTGTATATATAAATGTACATTTCCTCGCAAAAACGCATAAAAATATTTGAGTGGTTGAAATATGCAGCATATGCTAAAAAAACACAAATAATGGAATATCTAAAAAATCAACAAAAGATGCAAACATATGCAACCACAAAGTTTCCTGTTTAAGATTCTTCTCCGCCAAAACGCATGTATTACTATCTGAGCATTGTATAGTCTTCGTAGAAAAAATAATACATTATGCAACAAAATCCTTGCCCTACAAATCAGGTTATCGTATCTGGGTTTGAACCCGTGAATCTGGGAATTTCTGGTGAGCATAGTAACCACCAGTTCACCAAGATGGCTAACAGAGAGAGAGATTAAACTAATACAGAGAGAGAGAGAGAGAGAGAGAGAGGTATTAAATTAAACAACAATTGCAGCTAATGTCTAATACATATAAATTAATGTTTGTTTGTTTGTTCGTACGTTATGCGCGGCTATACAGTTGATCCGATTGTGATGCGGTAATTTTGTAAAATGTTCAGGAGATTCCCGGGATGAACATAGGCTATAAGAGAATTGTGATAATCAACACCTACACCCTTCAAAATCGCCCTTTATAGTGGAAAACGTGAAAAAAGTAGGTCTTTGGACGCTTAAATGGCTTACGCTGCCTAAACCAAAATAAATACACAAAATTAAAATACACAGAGTTGAATATCTCAAAAAGCTCTACAAAAAAGTACCCGACTGCAAATGTTTATCTCTTACGGATAACTCACAATAACCATTTTTGTATTTCATTGATGCCAAGAAGATCGAGACAAGACTTAGATTCCTGTGCAAGCATAGCAGCACTTGGCGGGTATTCTTTTACGGATATCCCGGGGCAACACCGTGTAATCAGCACGGTGAATCTTAAAATAATTACGATATACATTTATAATAATTTTTTATATTACTTATTCAACTAATAATAAGAAGTGCATTAATTGTTGTCGTTAAGCTTGTTTATGCCAAGAAGATCGGGATGAGTAGATTCCCGGGCAACACTGGGTAAACTGCACGGAGTAACTAAAAATAATTGCGATGCAAATTTTTCGTTGCACTTATTCAACTAAATATAAAAGCACATTAATTTGCATTTATTTAGGCGTAGCAGCGCATGCCGGGCATTAGCTAGTTAATAATAAAATTATGAATATGATAGAAGCAAGGTACATAACATAGTCTAGCAGGTGGCACAGAATGAAGTAAACATGAGTAACAGGAAGTTCTATGTCAGAACATACTGGATATACGTCATGCTGGACATCGCAGTGGTGGTTTGTTATTTCAATGTGTAATCACATTACCAACTAATATCAAACCCGTGGGTTCATGGCCGCACAGACTTAACATCTCCATGCATCCCTATCTTGAGCTAATAATATCCCAACATCCCCTGTATAATCTTTTCCCCTCAAATCATTGTTAATATCTCGAGTGCAATACAGAACAATTTTAAAATGTTTTTACATCAACCTTAACATGTTTATCATTGCTGTTGTCTAGTGGTAGTGTGCTGCCTTATCACGCAGCGGGCCCGAGCTCGATCCCCAGTCGGGACAAGTTTCCTGAGTTATGTTTTTTTTTGGGGGGGGGGTTCCTCACCTGTAAGACAAATGTCAGGAAACTTGAAGGCCCAAACGTTCCCCGAAATTCATCTGATCATTATTATCATAATTAACATATTCATTAAGTTTGGGATTAAGGACTCTCCTGGCGCATCATTGTCATCATCAGCACCTATCATATATCATCGGGGCAGCGTAACTCCGCCTTCCAGGCGACCCAACTTTAGAAGTGGGTTACAGTAACGCCATGCCTGGAGAGAATACCAGAATGTCAAAATGACAACGTAGTGGTATTGTACAAAAATATATATTTATGACTTGTATCCTATAGTTTAAATGAAATATCCATTCATAGTAATTCTGCCCGAGGTCTTTCACTGCAACCATAGCATTTTCATACTACGCTTTGCAGCTTTACTAGTTTCCCGTTGCTTTCCACACCGGTGAGGGATGATGGTGATAATGATGATGATGGCCGGATGATTTTCGGGGACCGTTGGGCCCTGACCTTCCTGACATTTGTCTTACAGTTGAGTAAAAACCCGGGGAAAAAAACTCACCCAGTATCAAGTTCCGGTATCAAGTTCACCGTTTTCTTGGCGGTCCCAAAGATCTTTTTCCATGCGGTTTGTAGGTGTTGATAGTCGATTCTGTCCGGGTTTCGTATTCGCACTTGAGGCTTCTGAGTAATTTTTTGTGGGTTACCAGCCCAACTGCAAAACTCCCTACCTGGAGGACCAGAGTTTAATTTCGGAATCGTATTCCTCCTAGTCAGACTGCCTTGTAAGGCTTCAGAGTTCTGTCTGCCCCGAGCATCTGGATTTATGGCGCGAGAAACTCGCCATTCACCCTCCATCTACATTAAAAAAAAACAGTCCCACCACGTGAAGGTAGATGGAAGGGTTTGGTAGAGAGAGGCTATATTTTGCGCTAACTATTTAGAGCATTTTTTAGAATCTGACAGCTCATCCTCAGATCCGTCCCAGTCATTCTCTACCATTTATGTCGGTCCCTAAATGTAATCACATAATGCTATGGTTTATCTACGACGCAACGCGCCAGCGCAAAAATTGCTCCCCATGTATTTAAATGGATGTGGTTTATCTACAACGCAAATTGCTGGCGCGAAAAATTTTGCGTTGACATGTCGCGTCGTGTATTGGAATCACTTGAATCCAGGACGCAATTTGCCAGCGCAAACAAAGAATATAGAAGATATTACCCGGTACTCATTGGTGTAATTGCTAAAAACAAACTAAGATTTTATAACAAAATGTCGGAAATACAGTACTTGTTTTATAACTTTCCAATTTTAACGACAAAAGTTAGATAGTTTTGTTGCAAATCATCATGTTCTATATAATATGAGCATGAAGGAGTACAGAGATGTACAGAAAAAAAAGTTATTGTGGCTTGAACTTAGTCAAGAGATAAATAAAAGCTGTAAATATTGTATTGCATCTCGGGGATATTATTGGATGTACATAAATTTCGTCTTCTATTAAATTCAAAGCCTGATAAAACTGCTCAGGCGAAAATCTGAAGTATTCTAAAATTTGGTGTTTTCATCATCCATATGTTTATTTAAGAACTAAAGAATACTTTATTCTATAAGTTTCCATACAACATTCATATGATGCTGTTAATCTAGACAATTTTTCTGTCTTTACTAATATATCGTACTAATTTAAAACGTTTTGCAACGATACTTAAAACTTTTTTATAAAAAATTAACAATGTTTATCTATACACACAAATTATGACTTTTACTCTCCAATGTATTTTCAAATTCTTTATTAGAATTAAGGGTCAGAAACGTGAACACTTATAAAATTAAAGCCACCAGATGGGCACGGACATATGTGTGAATGCCTAACATTTGCATTTAAAGATTCCAAACCATATTTAAAGAAATAAATGTTCAATCACTTCATTGTGTTAGGTTCCGATGGGTCAGTTTAGTGTACAACAGATTAGTTCATAGTTTACTAAATAGTATGTATGTAATTTATTTCATTAGGTTATGCAGGGACAGGTTTGTATACGTTCATTTTTGTAAACAACATGTAGAAAATTTATATCAACGTTGGCCATTTTGATTTCCCACATATAGGGTGCCATCGGGCGAACAATTCCATAAAAATAAGCGATTGTACCGTAAGCGCTCAATGCAAAACCAGACTCACGTACCCCGAGCGTAATGCGAAGAATGAATCATAACACCGTTTATGGGCGCGACACGGACTGATAATAATAAACCGTAGCATAAAGTAAATTTATTTTAGAGTATAACCTGCCGCCACTGTTTATACGAATGATACGGCTGAAGGAACAAGTACTACACAGAGTTCTCAGATATTCATATTGTGGAGAGTTTTATCTGTGACTTCGTATTGTTATATCCTTACATGTTCATGATTTCAAGGTCTGGGCGTGTATAACCCACACACATACATATTTCATTCTTTCAACAACGCAGGACGCCATGTCCTTATCTTATTCAAATAACTGCCAAATAAAAAAAAATTCTTACTCTCCTCCATAAAGTCCCACACCAATCATCTTGCATAATACCGACGGCAATCACATCTAGGCGTACAGAATATGCCTGTTGTATACGAAGTCGAGCGATAACATTTTCACGGTTGTTCTGGAATACAGGTCGATTGTTTTGCTGTAAAGGACTCATACTTACTTACTTACTCACTGGCACTATCGAACCCGTAGGTTCATGGCTGCGCGGACATAAGCTCTCCATACATCCCTATCCTGAGCTAATGCTTTCCAATCATTCCCTGTATAATCTACTTCCCTCAAATCATAATTAATGTTATTCTCCCACCTCATTCTTGGTCTACCAACTGGGCGTTTTCCCTCTGGCTTTCCTACAAGAAGCTTCCATGCAAGTCTTTCATTCCCCATACGTGCAACATGTCCTGCCCATCGCAGTCTACGAGACTTAACTGTTCTTATTATATCTGGCTTCCTATAAATACCATGTAGTTCTTTGTTATGTAGTCATCTCCATTCACCTGTCTGTTCATCTCTCTTTGGTCCAAAAATCTTCCTAAGTACTTTATTCTCAAATACCTGTAATCTCCTTTCCTCCCTTAAAGTAAGAGTCCATGTTTCGGACCATATAATATAACTGGTACAATAATATTTTTATATATTTTCAGTTTAACGTTTTTTGAAAGGAGTTGGGACATCAAGGGTCTCTGCAATGCATAATAGCACGCATTTACAGAATTGAGCCTATGTTTAATTTGGTTTTCGGAAATTAATTAGATTATGTAAATTTGTGTTTGTATACTACCTTTATGTTAAAGTTTTTCTTCTTCTTCTTCTTCTTCGGCTTTCCCCCACTTATAGGTTTGCCGTCTTCAGTTTCCATTTATCTCTTACTTACTCACTGGCACTATCGATCCCGTAGGTTCATGGCCGCGTGGACATAAGCTCTCCACACATTCCTATCCTGAGCTAATGCGTTCCAATCATTCCCTGTATTACCTATGATATCCTATCACTAACAAACTTAATATCTCGGATAGCGGATAGGATCCTCCTTCTGACTAAAAAACCCGTTCCAAATGCAGGTCTTTCTGCACCCCCGTAGTATAATGCAAAGCGTCCTGATTCCTGACTACCTTCTCCTGGCAACCTAACTTCCTGTAAAGAGACTATATCCAAGGGCGATTTATCTAATTCCCGCCTTAATATCTCTTGTGCCCCGCTATTGTACAAAGTCCTAACATTCCATGTTCCTAGGAACATGTCATTGTGTTTGAGCCTTTGGCATGGGTTCCCTGAAGCAGTCCCCGCCCGAAGAACCGAATGGGGGACTATTTGACCTCCGGAAAATTTTACCCTAGTTGAACCCATGTCCGCATTTCTTGACGGTTGTATTTTTACGGTGAAAGATCGTCACTCTTTCGACCAAGGTACTTTTTTCGTCTGGCTTATCACCTTCGACCAGTCCGGCATGGGTAACCCTATCGGCAGCAATGCTACCGCCGGCATAGCTCTCAGGATCATTTAAGCACGCAAGACACTACACCACGACAAGGTAAAGATACCATGGAGGGTTCCATTTATCTCGTATCATTCCAATCTCCCTCTTCCAAATTCCTATCATCCATTATAGTTCTGATGTAGGTTTTCCATTTCCATCTTGGTCTGCAACGTTTATTTCTTCCTGGGGTGACCATTGGTATATAATTATATTTTTGCCATCTTTCATTTTCCATTCTTTGTACATGACCTTACCATTTAAGCGTTTGATTTTCAATCCTCTTCCTGGGGTGACCATTGGTATATAATTATATTTTTGCCATCTTTCATTTTCCATTCTTTGTACATGACCTTACCATTTAAGCGTTTGATTTTCAATCCTCTTAACAACAGATGTGGTGACATTCATTTCTCTCCAAAGGAATTCATTTCTTATTTTATCCTGTCTTGTTTTTTGGAGGCTTCTTCTAAAATAATCTAATTCAACTGTCTTATTTTTATTCTTTTGTAATTCCGTCAAAGACCAAGTTTGACTTCCATATGACAAAATATTCTGTATTTAGCTCTTATGAATTTTCATTTTAGTTTCCTTTGTAATATTTTTGTTCCAAATTATTCCATGTAATGTCTTAGTTGCATTTTTGTCATTGCAATTTTAGTCTGTACATCTCACTCACAGGTACCTGAACTTGTAATTATTGACCCAAGATATTAAAAAAATTCACTTTTTTTTTTATTTTCCCTGTTTCAAGTATGAGGTCATCCACATCCTTTCCCAAACACATATATTCTGTTTTCTGTAAATTTATATTCAGTCCCCATTTTTTATATTCTTCTATTAGTGTATTTATCATATATTTCTTACCATCTTCATCCCCTGCAAAAATTATTTGATCATCTGCAAACAACAATGAATGCAGTACTTTTCCTCCTGTAGGAATACCCATTTCAGAACATTTTTTATACAAGTTAAGAGCCTGGTCTAAATAAATGTTAAAAAGAATTGGTGACAAACTGCATCCCTGCTTAAGGCCTTTATTCACTGTTAATTCCTCTGTTAAATTATTCTGTATTTTTACTTTAGCTTTTGTATTACTATAGATCCTCCTAACAATATTAATCCATTTATAACAGATATTCATATTTCTATGTTAATTTTTTTAAATTATAAAATTACTACCTTATTCTCAGCCGTCCTCAGGTCTTCGCAGTATAATATTTATAAGAGGTCTTTCGAAAATACTGTTTCATCTTCTGTTTGTATTTTGGTATGTTGATATACACTAGTATATTAGGTGATAGCGAGGAGATACAAAGGACCAACTTTTAGACCCTTATAGAGTAATACCAAGAAATTAGAGCTGGAAATTAACAACAATAAAACTAAATATATGATCACACATAGAAATACATTATATAATGTAAAAAGGACAGTTATTGATAAAAAAGGGAAATTTTGAAGAAATGGCTGAATTCAAATAGCTAGGAACAATAATTACAAACAGGAACGAGGTACAGAAGTAAATTAATCATGAACTTAATTCTGCAAATGCGTGCTATTATATATATTACAGAAACTCCTGTCGTCCCAATTTCTCTAATAAATGTTAAATTGAAAATATATAAAACTGTCAATTTCCCAGCTATATGGATGTAAAACATGAATTATTACTTTAAGAGAGGAGAAAACTTTACAAATATTTGAAAATAAAGCTCTTGGGAAAAATTTTGGACCAAAGAAAGATGAACAGACAAGGGAATGGAGAAAACTACATAACATTGAGCTACATGATTGTAATAGAAAACCAGATATAATAAGAATAGTTAAGTCTCGTGGGCATGTGGCACGAATGGGGAATGAAAGAGAGAGTAGACCAATGGGATCATCTTGTAGGAAAACCAGAAGGAAACCCCCAGTTGGTAGACCAAGATTGAGGTGGGAAAATAACATCAAGCATGGGTTAAGGGAAGCAGATTATACAGGACGTGATTATAAAACATTAGCTGAAGATAGTGGTGTATGGAGAGCTTATGCTATGAACCTACGGGTTCGATAGTGCTAGTGAGTTAGTTAGTATTGAATAATTCATTTCTAATATGGGTTTATATACCCCACGCTATACTTGCTATTAATTTAATAGAAGTTTCTTATTTTCATGCAATGAGTATTAAGTCAAACCTGGTTTTCTATTTCTGTTGCCATGATATGTTTAATTTCTACATTAGACATACTCCGTACTACAAATAATACTGTATGGACCACGTTTGACATCACGTCTCTATAGCTACGAGAAAGAACAGTCAAGATAATTATGGATTTGTGTCGGTAGATGTCTCCGCAAGTAATACAGTCCTTGTTGCCAGATCGTTTTGGTCTAGTAAATGAACAGTTGGTGGTTATGCTTACAGTCACTAACAATAATAATTTCTCTCTTCTTTTCCTCATTCTCTCTACATGTTATATTCTTCTTTCTTCTTCTTCTTCTTCTTCCCTCCAAGTATTAGGCCAAGGCCTGTTACGATCCTATAGAAAATGTTAATAATAATAATAATAATAATAATAATAATAATAAATAGCTTTATCTTATCTGGCAGAGTTAAGGCCCTAAGGCCTTGTCTGCCACTCAACCAGGTTTTTAAAAAATACAAAATACAAAAAAAAAAGTCTTACAACTACATAAACAATTACATATTATAAAAACAATACAATACAATCAATATTTATAATCTATTTTGATTTACTCTAAATTTAACGAATTAAATATATAATATGTGCAAGGTATAAAAAAACGAGAAAAAATTATTAATGACATAGTATAAATTTAAATAAAGAAAGAGAAATTAATTATTATTAGACAACAGGTAACTGTATAAGCGTGACTTGAAGGTGCCAAGTGTACGGCAACCCCTGATATCTTGAGGAAGGAAATTCCAGTAGCGGGCAGAGGCTACTGTGAAGGTAGTAGAATAAGAGGAAGTGCTATGAAGAGGAATTGTTAGCAGACTGTTATCTTGTGACCTAGTGCCAATATTGTGGTAAGAGAATAACTTCTCAAATCATGTTCCTTCCAGCGTTTCATAGGACGGCCCAGAGATCTTCGTCCTCTTCGTATATAATTATAAACACCTATATTCTTCTTTTAAATTGTTCTTTCTGTACCTATTTATTTCCTGTTTTAACGAATTTCGAAGGAAATTCCTTCTAGGAAAACTAGAGGGAAAAGCGTCCAATAAGCAGGCCAAGAATGAGGTGGGAGAATAATATTAACTATGATTTTAGAGAAGTAGATGATACAGGGGATATTTAGGCCCTAAAGTGTTCCCACTACAGGACTTATGAGGCCTTTATGCCAATAGGAGATTAAGGCTCCTACATTTCTAGAAAATTGTCAGCTGATGTTAGCCGGGTTGTCTTCCCTGCGTTAATGCTACCTTCACCCTCAGAACAAGATTTTGGTACTCATTTCTATTAGAGGCTGAGTCGATCCAAGGCCTTTGTGCCTTGGTTTATAAATTCTAACCCCACTGGGACTCGATCCCTCAATCTTGCGGCTTGTAGCATATTAACTTATGCAACTATGTTGCCGCCTTGCTCTTATACAGGGGATGGATTGGAAAACATTAGCTCAGGGTAGGGACGTATGGAGAACTTATGCCTACGCGGCCATGAATCTACGGGTTCGATAGTGTCAATCACACATGGTCCACATGATTTTTGTCTCATGAGTACCGATAGTTGTACTTGATGCAGTTTTTTATCGTGTTTTCAAATATGTGTTCGGAATTTCTCCATCATCCACAGTTTTTTATTTCAATTTGAATTAATGGATTTTAATAATTTTTTAATAAAAGTTTTTTCGTCCATTTGTTCATTGTAAAATAAAACCAAATGAGCTATCTCAGGAGATTTCAACTATGGAAAAGAGATATCAAGGCAAATGGAATCCTAATATGTTGGCCGATAATTGTTGAACCATCAAGAGGGATGCTCCACGGGTGAAATAAAGCAGAAAATCGTAATTTCTTACTTTCTAGGTGAGTCCGAATATTCGAATATTGTGTAGTTACGAATGTAGAAAATATAGAAGTGTTTGAAATTAAAAATTCCTGTCTCTCGGAAACCTTGCGTGATGGAGAAAAACCGATATCATATTTGAATTCAGGAAAAAAATACCATCAGAATCACATATTTTTCTTTCTGAAACAAGAAAAGTTTATTTTTTGTTGCTCAGTGTTATTTTTGGGAAGATAATATTAGGATGGATCTTAGGTAACTGAATATCGGATATTTATGATCTGAATTCAATTGGTGTGAAGAAAGGGACCGTCTTTAGTGTACTGTTCTCGTGTGTGATAGATTTATTAGTAAGCATACATTAATAAATTTGGCAGTGAGTATCTCAGGATAGGGATGTATGGAGAGCTGATGTTTACGCTGCCATGAACCTACGGGTCCGATAGTGCCAGTGAATTAGTTGGTGAGTAGTTGAAACCTCATTGCGTCCCATACGGTAGGATAAGAACCTTCGGAACCTCTAGAAGAGGCAGAAGTGAAGTTGTGATGTTATTGATGAAGGACGCACTGACGTTGTGATGTGTCATTGTACGTAATGGCCACTTCAGCATCACGAATCAGAGCATTCGACTCGAGCAAAACACTCCAGGAAAAGAAAATACAATTTAAAAGTTCATAACAACAAAAGGCAAAACTGGAGAAATCAAGTCTATGGTGAAAGTGAACTCAGTATAACATCAACACTTTTGAAATTCATGTTATAAATTCATAAATCCATAAATTCAAACAAGTAAAGTAAAGTGATCCCACAACAGGCCTCAGGAGGCCCTTGGGGTAGTAGGAGGTTAAGGCTCCCACTTTTTCTAGACAATCGGCACTTGATGTCAGCCGGGTTGTCAGCCCTGCGTGACGGCCGCCTTTACCCCAGAACAAGCGCCTGGTACTCATTTCCGTTAGAGGCTGAGTCGACCCCAGGGACATAGTGCCGCCAGAGGGTTTGGGTCAGTTTAAAAATCCTGACCCCAACGGGACTTGAACCCTCGACCCTCCGGCTTGTAGCTCAGTGCCTTAACCACAACGCTACGGCGTGCCCCAAATTCAAACAACACAATATCAATAACCCTCAGGGGTTCCCATCTAGGGGATATGTGGATGGCGACCACGAGGTGCCCATTCTGAGCAAAACATTGCTTCCACTTACTTTTGTTTTTCTCCTTACTTTTATCTTTAACCGATCTGGTATGTCTTCCTTTCTTCCACTTATTTATACCAGACTCATTTAACTAACCTCTCTTGATTAACTCTTGTTTTTTCGACCCCAACACTATTAGGGCATCCGAGGGCTATGGAGTCTTTCCTTTCTTCCATTTCTTCTTTCCTTTATTTTCTTTTCTTCTCCAGAAAAGCCTGACCAGAGGCTATAAGATGGCAGCCCCATCACTGGTCTTGCCTTCCTTTGGCCAGCAACCAATCGAAGATACTATTATTGTACTCTCAAGCCTTATACGAGAATTTCCCGGAAGGCGCTGGAGGGAAAATTTTCTATAGGATCGTAACAGGCATTGGCCTTACACTTGAAAGGGAGAAGAAGAAGAAGAAGAAGAAGAAGAAGAAGACAATAGCTATACACCAAAAATCCACTTACCCATTACAACAGAAAATAAGTACCTTCATCAATCTAATCAACAGAATGTTAAAGCTGCCACTAAACAAAAACAACAGAAAAGAACTAAACTATATAAAATCCATAGCACATAACAATGGATACAAAGAAGAAATGATCAACAAATTAGTCAGAAAACAAAAGAAGAAGAATCAATTTAACAAATATAACAAAACTAGAAAAATAATGTAACATAAATGCAAACAAATGGATTACACTAACTTACACAGGAAATGAAACGGCCAAATTAGCTAATTCGATCAAGAAACAATAAAAACTTTAAAATCGCCTTTAAAAATAATAATAAACTCAATAACATAATTTCTAACTAAACAGAAACAACAAATAAGTACGAAAATAAAGGCGTCTATAAACTAAAATGCAATAATTGTGAAAAATTCTACATACGCAAAAAAATTAGAAACTTTAACACATGATATTCGGAAGATTTAAAAAAATTTAATTAATAATGAAGAAAAATCAAGTTTTGCCAAACATATACTGGAAACAGGTGGTCAATTTGAAAAAAAAATCGACAACTCTATGTCAATACCACACAGAGAATACAATAACAACAGAATCAGCACACTTGAAGACATAGAGATTCTAAAAGAAGCAAGGAATAAAGACCTGCTCAACGAGAACATAAATCCGTTATATAACCTATATAACACCATCAGTTCCAGTTAAAACGCAGAAGATGAAACAATGTTTTCGAAAGGCCTCCATATTAGAATAACTTGAAGAAGATTAATAATTTAGTTGAGGACGACTGACTTACCAGGTAAAAATTATATAATTAACATCAATTAGTAAAACGCATATAATTTTATTAAATAGGCCTATAATTTTTATTATAATCTCAACTATATATTTAATAGAATAAATGTATAATCTTAGGGAACTGATGTATCTAGTGGTTGAAACACATGTGTTTTTTTTTAATACAACTTTATTCACTAGCACGTTCCATCACAAAATTGTAATACTACTTGCTAATGTGTTTAAAAATACAGTATTTTAAGTATTATTTTACAGTAGGCCTATATACACACAATATTAACGGCGTCTATTCTATGTTAATTAGGTAATATTTACAAAATTTTAAACTTAGAACCTTTTATGAAATTTTGGAACGGTTTTAAGAGTTTGTCATAAGTAATGCCACGAGTGATTTCCAAATTATCGATAAATTCACTCCTCACTTCGTGAGTCGTGAATTTATCTAGAGAATTTGGAAATCAACGTGGCATTTGTTAGGACTATTTAACGAATAAAATTAAGCTGGTTACTCACAAATCATTGTTTAACTATAGTTATTTTAAAATATTTATATATTCAATGTAAACGCCGATGTTTGAAAACAAATCAGAAATGTGAGGTTATGTTCATTCACTGCTGCTTGATCATATTATTTATTGCCAAATAAGATCGCAATATTGTAAGAGTGCACCCAAGTGGAGAAATAATGAAACACATCAAACTATATGTCATAATCAATATTACGGGTTATTCATTTATTTTTTTTAGTAAACAACTCAGTAAAATCGAGGAATCTTTTCATTATTTGCTATATTCAATGTATTTGTTGGAGAAAAATAATGCTCTGAGCTGTTTAGAATATTAAAAAGGAGGAGCTTTATTTATCATAAAAACAGGAGTGATAAAGAGAAATCGATAAAGAGCGAGGTGAAACACGACTGTCATTGGTTGTAAAACAAGATTCATTGAAACATGATTGATCATTGACTAGCATTTATGGCATGAGTTAAATAGACAACTAAATCATATGCATTTGTGTATTTTTTTAATAGGAAATGTGCACTCAGTTGAGCATTAGAGGTGGGACAGGAACACACACCCAGACCCAAGGTGGAGATTTAAAATCCCTTACCCCGCCGGGAATCGAACCCGGATCGCCGGAGTGTAAGGTAGGGACTCTTCCGACTACGCCACGGCGACAGACAGCCTTTGTGTATTAAAATGTATTAAAAACCCATTATGTGACATTTCGAGAAAACAGAATTTTCTTCTAAATCTTGTAAGCCCATGTTTCTCTTAACAGAAATTTAGGCACTATCCCCCTACAGGAAAGAATTTCAACCATACTAATTTATTTACACTTGTTTTCGTATAGATGTCATTTGAGTTGTCCGGGGTCAGCGTTCCGCCTCATACTGACATCTAGGAAACCAAGGTAGTACTAGGACGGGAAAATTCGGTAAATTTTGCTTAGAGGCCTTTTCATTCAGGCTTAAGGATCTTTTACGAGCCTGAATATCTTCAGACTCGGGACCCACGGCTTAAAGTCCCTCCCGGAGGACTTGCTCCTAGGATTTTTCCATCCTAAAAAAATTAATCCACCCCGGCCGGGTATAAACCGGAGGCAGGGAGCATAACCACTAGTCCACCGCGGCCGTCTTCTAAATACTTTTTTAAATACATGGAACATATAATTAATTTGTTTTAATAGACACTTGGTAACACTATAAAAATACAATTTATAAACATAAATAAACTCTTGAGCTAAGAGTAGATTTGTTCACTCGTAATTAACCTATAACTAACTAATTCACTGGCACTATCGAACCCGTAGGTTCATGGCCGCGCGGACATAAGCTCTCTATATATCCCTATCCTGAGCCAGTGTTTTCCAATTCATCCCCTGTGTAATCTACTTCCCTCAAATCATAAATAATGTTATGCCCCACCTCATTCTTGGTCTACCAACTAGGCGTTTTCCTTCTGGTTTTCCTACCAGAAGCTTCCATGCACGTATTTAATTCTCCATCAGTGCCAATGTCCTGTCCATTTAACCTATAGTAATAGTAAAATTCTATTGAAAATAAATTAATGTACCACTGTGAAAGTGGATATTCATTCATATTAAATATGAACATAAGGCCTAATGGTACTCTGAGCTATGCTCTTATTCATGCATTCATGTCTCCAACATATATAGATCTAAATACTCTATATATATATATATATATATATATAATATATGTTGGCCTTTAGAATGTCCTCGCTATCGGCCAATAGTATTACATCATCAGCATAAACTAACAGCTTATTAATACCATCATTCAGTTGTAAGCCTTCCTCATTCTCTAAAGATTTAATGGCATGCTCTAGTACAAAATTAAATAGTAGAGGAGATAGTGCATATCCTTGCTTCAACCCATTCTGGATTTCAAAAGTGTCCGAAAACTGTTTGCCTACACGCACCCTACTCTTTGTGCCATTTAGACACATTCGTATAAATCTAACTAACTTTTTAGGAATTCCGAACTCCAGCAGGATACTATATAACTTCTCCCTCTTAATTGAATCGTATGCATTTTTGAAGTCTACATATAGTTGATGTACAGTACCATTATATTCCATTTCTTTTCTAAAATCTGTCTTATACTAAAAATCTGATCTGTTGTAGAGCTGTTTCTGATAATGATGCTAATAATAATAATAATAATAATAATAATAATAATAATAATAATGATTTCACAATAGGTCAGGCTTCGTCTTTTTGTGAATGTCAGGTGAGCGGACAGACAGACAGATAGATAGACGGGCCCCCAGGGTGGAGTGCTCACAACACAATCTTCCACGCTTTGCTGCGTGCAATTGTTTCACACCGGAAATCTTCATTTGTCTCTGTCCCTCTTGTCTTAATATAACACCGCGCCCAGACATCGCCATGCAGTATTTCGCGACCTCACCGTCTTCCTGCGACAATTATCATATTTTATAATATGTCGGTCACAACATGTGTACACATGACATCATTGCGCATGCCTACACACTATACCTCCAGCATAAACCAATCATACTTTAATATGAGTCTATTAACATAATATTCATTTGTAGACGCTTTAATATCTGTGGCCATACCTTGTCTAGAATCTTTTTTATTGTAACCAATGATTGTGTACATCCATCCATAGTAATTCTACCTGAAGGCAGGTCCTTCGCTGCAATCGTAGCATTTTTCATGCTATGCTTGCAGCTTTACTAGGGAATTGTGTAGGTGTGGTAGCTTCCCGTTGCTTTCCACACCGGTGAAGGATGATGATAATGGTAAGGATGATAATGATAAGGATGATGGCCATATGATATCGGGGACCGTTTGGGCCTTAAAGTCTTCCTTACATTTGTCTTACGGGTGAGGAAAAACCCCGATAAAAACCTCACCCAGAAAAACTGCCCCAACCGGGGATCGAACCCGGGCCCGCTGCGTGACAAAGCAGCACGCTACCTCGAGACGACAGCGGTGGACATTGTGTACATATTACATGGTATTGTGAAAGTTAATCGATTTATAGCTCGCGCACTGTAAACTTGCGGATCAATGACGTCATTTTTGTACTTAGCGAAACAGAAGATGAATTTGTACTACTACTGACTTAAGGCATTTGATAAAGTAGATAGAGGAAAACTTTGGACAATTTTAAAAGAAAACGGAATATATTAAACAGTACCAACTAAATTGGAAACACCATCTTGAAAGAATGAGTTCAAATCGGATCCCCAAAGCTGTTTATAATTATATACCAAGAGGACGAAGATCACTGGGCCGTCCTATGAAACGCTGGAGGGAAAATTTTCTATAGGATCGTAACAGGCCTTGGCCTAATACTTGGAAGGAAGAAGAAGAAGAAGGAATTCCGAAACACTTAATAGCAGCTGTAAAGAGTTTGTACTGGAACACAAATTTTGTTATAAAAACTAGAAATGAAATAAATAAAAATAAAATTCGTGCTAATCAAGGAGTTAAACAAGGATCCAGTTTTGTTTAACCTATACATCAATGATATATTTAAAAAAAAATGGAACGAAGGAACAAATAAAGGAATAAAATTAGATGAAACACACTACTTGAAAACATTATTATACGCTGATGACCAGGTAAAAATAGCAAATACGGAAGACGAACTTCAAAGGAATATTTTTAAACTACATAATATATGTGAACAATATAATCTCAAAATATCCATAGAAAAAACTAAGGTAATGGCATTCCAAGGGAAAATCAAATTAGATCCAAAATAGTTACAGGAAACAAAATCATAGAACAGGTGAACCATCTCAATTATCTAGGATGTGACATTTAATTTAATTACGATAATGATATAACTAATAAAATAGCAAAATTCCAGGGAATATGTGGTACGATAAAACGATCACTAAATAACAAAACAACAAGAGAGACTTAATTGAAATTTTACAAAACGCTGGCAGTACCGATACTGCTCTATGGTTCAGAAGCCTGGATACATAAAAAACAAGATCTAAGTAGGATAACGGCGGCAGAAATGAAATTTTTGAGATCTGTTAAAGGGTGCACTAAGGAAGACAGAATCAAGAACACAGAAATAAGACAGGAACTTGAAATATTTGCAACAACTGATAAAATAGATACATATAGACAAAAAATGGAAGCAACACATAGACAGAATGAATGAAGATAGATATCCAAAACAAATAACAAAATACAAATCTAAAGGCACCCGAGATGTAGGCAGACCTAGAAAGAGATGGGCTGAAGTCGGAACGGGTCAACAGACCTAATCCATGAATGCAGATGATGATGATGACTGACTTAAAATTTTGTCTCGGTTGTTACTGCTGAAGATGTATTCAAATGAGAATTTTACCTACAAGGAAGCTATCAATCCTTGCATGCCCATCCTACCTTGAATTTTTTCCCATAGAGCGTTGTGATGTACCAAGACCGTGACCAACGAAATGACTCTTGTTTAACTGTAAGGCACGTAAATTGATTCCAGAACCCAGTAATGGCAATCCACTGTGCGAAACAGATGGACTCCCTGCGTGAGAAGAGCGGAATGAAGTGCAGCGGGACGCGGCGTGCGGGAAAATTCTCAGGTTATCCATATCACCAGTTCAGGAGTTGTATTACTTCCCTGCAGTTTAAATGAGAGTTTTGGCGCTGGATTTTAATGTTTTGCAGTTAAAAACGATAGATACATTTTAGGACACATCATTGATACATCAGAACGCTTCTCTGGGAGAAAATTGAATATAGATTCATGCATGCAATGGCAAACACAGCTAAGTAAACATTTTAAACTAGGAACTACCATTGTATACACAATTATGTTTGCAGACGATCAGGTCACATGTGCTGAATCAGAAAATCAATTACAAAAAGTCACACTACTGCTCAAGAAAACTATGGAGAAATATAATCTCAAGATTTCAATGATGAAAACAAAAACAATGGCCTTCTTCTTCTTCTTCTTCTTCTTCCTTTTATGTGATAGACCTAGTGGTCTGTTACGGTCTCAATCCAACGTTTGAAGAGTCTGCCCAAAGATCTCTTGCCTGGTGGCTGGCAATTTAAGATTTGACGTGGTATTCTTGTTCTGCTCATTCTTCGAACGTGAGATTTCCAGTTGTTTCTGTATTTTTGTACATATTCCATGACTGATTCTCTGTGTAATTCTTTGAGAATGTCAGAATTCCTTTTATGGTCTGTCCTTGAATAGCCTGCAGTACGTCTCATAAATTTCATTTCTGCCGCAGTTAGTCTTTGTTCATCTACACTGCGAATTGTCCAGGCCTCACTGCCGTAACATAATATGGGTCTGGCCAGTGTTTTATAAATTCTAGTTCGTGTGTGTTGCTGTACTGTGTTTGGCTTGAAAATATTATTTATAATTCCTGTTATTCTGTTAAATTTTATAATTTTTTGACTAAAATCTTTTTCTTCTTCGTATGTAACTTGGTATCCGAGATAGTTAAATGTGTTAGTTTGTTCTAATATTTTATTATTAATAACAATTTTACTGCGAACTGGGTCTTTCCTAGGAAAGCCTTGACTTTAGATTTTTCTGTTGAGATTTCCATGTTGTAGTTTATTGCAATTTGGTGAAAAGAGTGGAGTGAACGTTGTAGGTCATCTTCTGAATTCGCTATAAACACAATGTCATCTGCAAATAATAGGGTGTCTAAATTGTATAATCTATTAAGTGGTATACTGCCATGTGGTTGTAGTCTCCATTCTTTAATAATTGAGTTCATGTATATTATGAAGAGCATTGGTGAAAGACCACATCCTTGTCTAACTCCTTGATTAATTGGTGTGCATTCCGAGATTTTATTTTCAATCTTAACTTGGATGTAATTATCGTTATAAATATCATATATAGCTTTTATCAGTTGGTCTGGGATTCCATCATATTTGAGGATTTCAAATAATTTATTTCTATTTACTTTGTCAAATGTCTTCTTCAAGTCATTAAACGCCATGTGTGTTTCAATATTAAACTCTGTGTTTTTCTATTAGAATTTTAATAGTGAAGTATCCATGTGTACAGGATCTTCCTTTTCGGAATCCATTTTGCGCTTCATCTAATACATTGTCATAATAATCAGCTAATTTTGATTTGAGCAACTTGGTGTAGATTTTGTAGCCTGAGTCCAAAAGGCTTATTCCTCCGAAGTTATCACAGTTATTTTTACGTATCTCCTTTTTTGTGTAGTGGAATTACAACTGCTTGTTGCCAGCGTTTTGATGGAGGACCCTCATTATAAATTCTATTTAAAAAATTGAGAAATCTTTCAATAAAGGTAGAGCTGTAAATAATTCCAGGTTAATACCATCTTCGCCTGGTGTTTTGTTATTTTTGCAGTGGACTTTCGGGAAAATATGCTGTTCGATCGAAAATAGTTTTGAACGATGAAATTATCGAGGACGCTGGAAGGCCGCTGATGTCAAAAAACGCCAAACAATAACAACAGATAGTAGCGCACATACTTCTGCTGAAGATGGAAGCCAGTTTTCTAAAGGCCTACGTTTCTTAAAAGTGTACAAAAATAACATAGTTAAAGACGACGACACCTGCCAGATATCTATGTTAATAATTAAAGCATTTTGTCAGTTAATTTTACCTCTTATAGTTGCTTTTGTCGAACATATGTTTCAGGGCTTCTTAGCCCCATCGTCAGCGATTACAGTCGATAACGTGTTTTGCATAGCGTGATGCAGGATATCGTATGCTAGATATTGAAAACACCCTAACAATGCTGCACAGAGAAAATAATCATAAGTAATGCCACGAGTGATTTCCAAATTATCGATAAATTCACGACTCACGAAGTGAGGAGTGAATTTATCTAGAGAATTTGGAAATCAAGAGTGGCATTTGTTAGGACTATTTAATGAATAAAATTAAGATGTTTACTCATAAATCATTATTTAAATATAGTTATTTTAAAATATTTATATATTTAATGTAAACGGCTATGTTTGAAATCAAATGAGAAACGATTGGTACGCTTCTTTTGTTTATCACTGCAACCAGATCATACTATTTATTGCCAAAGGAACACAATATTGTAAGAATGCTCTCTAGTGGACAAAAAATGAAACACATCAAACAGTATATTCATTCATTTCTGATGTATGATGTAAATGTGACAATTATATTTTTCTGGATTATTACCTGGGAAAAAATACATTTAAGAAAGTGCAAACAGTGGTTTCTTTTTTTGGTGGCGTAATCGATTGCTACAAATGTTTTTATATTAACTCCTGCAAGCGCTATGTGTTGACATCCATGCGCTATATATACAATCTGGTAGCCGTATTTCTTATAGACTCAAGTCACTGCAAAATAATGGTCAGACCTGTTCAGAATATTAAAAAGGAGGAGCTTTCTTTAATATGGTATTTTTTTATTGTATAAAACTTTCCTCATTAAAGGTTTGCCTCAAGGACATCAGGGACAAAGTGATGCAGACAATTAATTTTTGTAATTGATGAAATACATTTTGTAAATATAAAAGTAAAGTAAAGTGATCCCACAACAGACCCGGAGGCCCTTGGGGTAGTAGGAGGTTAAGGCTCCCACTTTTTCTAGACAATCGGCACTTTATGTCAGCCGGGTTGTCAGCCCTGCATGACGGCCGCCTTTACCCCCAGAACAAGCGTCTGGTACTCATTTCCGTTAGAGGTTGAGTCGACCCCGGGCCATAGTGCCGCCAGAGGGTTTGGGTCAGTTTAAAAATCCTGACCCCAACGGGACTTGAACCCTCGACCCTCCGGCTTGTAGCTCATTGTCTTAACCACTACGCTACGGCGTGCCATATAACATTAATAAAATTATTGATAACACTGATAAATTTTTCGTGAAACACGACTCTGATTGGTTGTAAAACAGAAATCATTGAAACGTGATTGGTCATTGACTCCCATTTCGGGCATGAGTTCCACCTAAGATAAACGTACTCGAGGAGATGGAAATTTTGAAGGCAGTTAACAACCTTCTGATGAATGAAAACGCACCCAGTACGTGTAACCCCCTCTAGCAGATTTTCAGTAGCACCAGTATTGATTCAGGGTCCAACATATATTACTTCTGCTGATGATGGGACCAGTCCCGAAAGCGCCGCAGATAATTAATAATTTTTAAGTTGAGGAGACGGACCTTTTAGGTAACCATTTTATAATTTTATACTTTAATTGTGTGACTAATACCTCAACGGAATTTTAACAAGAATTGTATTAATGTTGATTTCTAATCTGGTAGTATGTTGTTGAACAGTTTTTGTTGTACAAATCTGTAATATTGAAAGTCTGGAAATAGCAGTATTTTGTGAATACATTCACTGTTTCTCACATTCAGTAAAGTAATACCGCCCTAGAAAGATCTTCTTCTTCTTCACTTCCTGGTTTAGGCAAGAGTTGCCTGTTCCGTCTTCACTAATAGATCTAAGACCATCTCTTCCGAGGACGTCCGACATCTCTTCTTCCTCTTGGAAAATAATGGAAGATTTTATTTGGTAATCTACTTTCGTCCATTCTTTCTACATGTTCTTTCCACTGTATCTTGTTGTTAAATATATTTTCTTTTATGGAGTAGATCTGCAGTTCTTCACGGATATCCTCGTTTCTTATCTGGTCCATTCTAGTGCAACCTTTTACTCTTCTAAAAATTTCATCTCGGCTGCTTGGATTTTATTTTCTTGTTTGGTAGTGGCAATCCAATATTCACTCCCATACAAAAGGACAGGGACCCCTAGAAAGATATTCAGTAGAATTTGTTTGGAATGTGGAATTGAGAAATACTGGAACATCCACCGAATTCACCAGACAGGAGCCGTTGTGAATATAACTTATTCTCAAATCAATACCAATAAAATTCATTGTTAAAACCGTTGAGGTGGATAGTCATAAAATAAAATAAATTAAAAATACCTTCTTAGGTAAGATCCTTCGTCCTCAACTTATAAAATATGTATTATTTATGTCTGTAGGCCTTTCAGCACATCACTTCCATCTTCAGCAGGTCCTTCTATGCTACATTATCTGATATGATGTCTGATAAAACAACACCACATTAGGACCAGCAGCATGAAACATCATATCAGGTAATGTAGCGAAGAAGGACTGCTGAAGATGGAACGGATGTTCTGAAAGGCCTACAGGCATAAAGAATACATATTTTATAAGTTAAGGACGACGGATCTTACCTAAGAAGATATATTTTAACTTATTTTATTTTATTCTCAAAGTTCAAATAAACTCTACGAGGCATTTGATTTTTATCAAGGGTTGATATCCAGGAAGTTCAAATCGATCACATGAAAAATATACCCAGAAATTGTGCTGCAGATGGAGTGCTCCGTCTTCCAAGAATTTGGCAACGTCTTGCCAAGAGACTATAATTGTAGTTGGTAATACCAAAAGTAACGTAAAAAATATGTTTATAATATTATATACAGTGTAGTCCACCGCTGTGGTCTCGAGGTAGAGTGCTGCCTTGTCACACAGCGGGCCCGGGTTCGATCCCCGCTCAGGACAGTTTTTCTGGATGAGGTTTTTATCGGGATTTTTCCTCACCTGTAAAACAAATGTCAGGAAAACCTTAAGGCCCAAACGGTCCCCGAAATCATATGGTCATCTTCATCATCATCATCCTTATCATAATCATCATCATCCTTCACCTTTGTGAAAAACAACGGGAAGCTACCACACCTACAATTCCCTAGTAAAGCTGCAAGCATAGCATGAAAATGCTATGATTGCTGTGAAGAACCTGCCTTCGAGCAGAATTACTATGGATGGATAGCAGTGTTGTCATTACATATCAAATGCCCTAGTATAAGAAATAGGTATGTATGTCGGCTATGTAAAGAGGGTATCAAATTTAACGAAGGAAAGGAAATTGCGAAATAGGTGTATTGTTCTTGAGTGAGGGATCTAAACAATAAACTGATGTAGTTAGTTGCAAATGTTACAAAGTCTCCTTAATGTCATCGTTACGCGGAAGGTCGCTGGTGACCTTCGCTCATTAAAGGAGTTGCGGATTATAATTGTAGCCTGCAGGCAACTTGGAGAAAAAACCACTGCTTCTCTTGATAATCTTAGCTTCATTGCTAACCGGTATTATTTATATATCGCTTTACCGACACTTCTGGTTACTGAAATGTACCATTAGTCTTATCACCAACCTCATTTTCAGTGTCTTCAGTTAAATTTTGAAAAAATTAAAATTTTCATGAATCAAGCAGGTTGTTAGTTAAATTATCAGATATTATAGAGTAGGTAAAGTTGAGTCTATTTTGATATAGAAGACAGTTTGGATGGAATTATTACAAGATTTCGAAAGAGGAACATTCTTGAATAGTATATAACGATGCGAGGTTGTGAAGTGGTTTTACAGAAGCGAGGAAATGTTAAAAAACCTCGCTATCGCTCGGTTTTTAATTTCCGAAATTCTGTAAATTCGTGCGTTGTACATTACTTTTTGCGCGATGGTGTAATCAAAATATTAAATAATAGTAAACTAATACCATCTTTGTTGGAAACATTTGCGTTCATTATAAACAACTGATTAATATTAACCGTGTGGGCAATGTTTATTAGTTGAGACTACAGCAGGCCGTGACACGAATCAATGATAAAATGGCGGCAAGTACGTATTTATTGTTTTATATTGTTTCAAATAAAGTTTCAGTTAATTTAAAATGCAGTGATTTGTTGTATATTTTTGTATATATATTATATGTTGTATACATAAATGACATGGTTTTATTTCCCGCACGAGGTTTGTAATATGTAATATTGCAGTATAGTTATTTAGGTTGGCAACTCCGAAATGTAGGAAGTTGAACTTTCAATCATGGTCGCCATTGCTGTAAGTACTACAACAAAATCTCAACTTTTTAAAAAATGCCGGTTAGCCGGTTGATACATAAGATCGTACACTTACCTCATGAGCCAGTGATAACAAAATCTCAACTTTTTAAAAAATGGCGGTTAGCTGTTTGATGCGTAATATGGTTGAAGTAAAAATAATAAAGCAAGAGAGAAAAAATATACAGTTTTTTTATTACTTAATTAGGCTTATATGTTTGCCAATTTAATTATGCAGAGAGGTTTATCCTTAAAAGAGACGCCTATACCGTAGTAACAAGGAATCCTGCAACAAAGTTTACGGTTTATGAAGTGAAAAGATGTCCGTCACAACAAGAGAGGCGCATCCTCTTGTGTCTATTGATTTAAGTTCCTGCTGATTCATGACGTGTTGATGTCTGTATTATAGGTATCGGCTACATGGTGTTCTGAAACTCAGGTCCCTCGTATACTATACCATTATAAGTCACCAAAGTTATTTTTTATAGAGCCCCTAATTATTTTTTCTCTTCTTAATAATAATAATCATCATCATCGCTCCAGGGATTATGCAATTGCCCGTTCCGACTTCATAATGCATCAGCCCAACGTCTTCTAGGTCTTCCAACATCACGTCTTCCTCTTGCTTGATAATTTCTTGCTAACAATGGATATCTCTCCTTACTCATTCCATTCTGTAATTCCCACAATATTGTATGGATGCCAACTTGGGCTCCAATGAAAAACAGAAGGATAGAATTCAGACGGCGGAGATGAGGTACCTAAGACATGTTAAAGGATGTACAAGACTTGATAGAATAAGAAACGAGGATATAAGAAAAGAATTGAAAGTACAGTCTTCTTAATAATATGCAACAAATAGAAACTTATTTTAAATTCACAAAATTTTCAGATTTTTTTTCACTCAATTGTTATTACAATGCCCTGGTAATAAAATTTTGTTTTGAATACAAGATTTTGGAATCATTCTCCTCTATAACTCTATGTTACAAATTTTTAGCCAAGCTCACAAACTTAGGTCGAAGAAAACACTGGAGTGAATTGCTTAACTTAATACACGCTCTCCACTTTACAGCAGTTTGGTTGCCTTTGATTCCTGCTTTCCAGAGATTCCTGTCTTCCCATTGTCCATCTTTGAAGAAGTTATTCTTTTCCCACGTTGTGGCGATGTTTTGAAGCAGCTAACTCTCTTCATGCCCGATGTTGTAGTAACATTTTGAAGAAGGATTGGTGTCCCAAAAAGAATTACTGGTTCAGGTTGGGTTTAATTTTCGGTAGAGCTGGATTCTATTCTTAGGGTCGGAAGTTGGTACACAGGATAAGAAAACACTTCACAATCACTGAAAACTGTTTCTTGTAGAAATAATTGCAAATTTATTCACTTCTTGACTTCCCAGCAGATCAAGTAAATGTAAGTGGTATTATTCTTCACCGTCAATTAAAATTAAATTATTTTCTTTTCTGAAGTCAATTACTGTTGTATTAAATATCACATTTTATCTGTATAGTTCTATTTACTTCTATCTTTTTGCAAAGTTATATGAGGACTGACCAGTGTAATTCTGTTATAATTTTAAAGAACATTATTACATCACATGATATTATGTGTTGGGGTACGCCGTAGCGTAGTGGTTAAGGCACTGAGCTACAAGCCGGAGGGTCGAGGGTTCAAGTCCCGTTGGGGTCAGGATTTTTAAACTGACCCAAACCCTCTGGCGGCACTATGGCCCTGGGGTCGACTCAGCCTCTAACGGAAATGAGTACCAGACGCCTGTTCTGAGGGTAAAGGCGGCCGTCACGCAGGGCTGACAACCCGGCTGACATCAAGTGCCGATTGTCTAGAAAAAGTGGGAGCCTTAACCTCCTACTACCCCAAGGGCCTCCTGAGGCCTGTTGTGGGATCACTTTACTTTTTTTATTACATGTTAAATTCTATTGGTTAATATGTTTAAATTTTATTTGTTAAATCAAAAAGTTAATTGTTTTAACATCCAATCAGAGTTCAGTAAAGGTAAAGTGATCCCACAACAGGCCTCAGGAGGCCTTTGGGGTAGTAGGAGGTTAAGGCTCCCACTTTTTCTAGACAATCGGCAGTTGGTGTCAGCCGGGTTGTCAGCCCTGCGTGACGGCCGCCTTTACCCCAGAACAAGCGTCTGGTACTCATTTCCGTTAGAGGCTGAGTCGACCCCAGGGCCATAGTGCCGCCAGAGGGTTTGGGTCAGTTTAAAAATCCTGACCCCAACGGGACTTGAACCCTCGACCCTCCGGCTTGTAGCCCAGTGCCTTAACCACTACGCTACGGCGTGCCCCCTAATCAGAGTTCAGTATACTTTTATTTAAAAATATTAAGTTAAGCAGGTGCTCTTATTACAGTTATAACAGAAAGCTTTATAATTCTGACAACAATGACTTAAAACAATTTTAAAAGCATTATTTAAAAAGACTGTTATGTCATACAATTTCTTTAATTGTTACTGAGACATTTTTATTCAACAATGAACAACAATGAAATATATATATTTTTTATTTATTTAAGTTATATTTAGATATTAAAAGAATTTTAAAGTATAAAATTGTCAACTTCAACTTTCATACTTATTATGATATTAAAATCCTGCTTTATCTTCCATACCCCTCTTCATCATGGCATCATATATTCCCTCATACCATGCTCTTCTACTTCCCCCCTCTTTCTTCTACCTGGTACCTTCCAACCCAACAACTGTTTAGGCCACTGGTCTTCCGACATCCGTTGTACATGTCCATACCACTGTAGAGCTCTCTTTATTATCCTATCGATAACAATTTCTTGTACATCCATTTCTTGTCTGATATATGTGTTTGGAATTACATTTATTAAATATTGATATTAGTGTATTAAGATGCGAGGTTGGGGAGTGGTTTTTACAGAAGCGAGGAAAATGTTTAAAAGCCGAGCAATAGCCATTATCCAAATATACCGACCTCACCATTCTATTAATATCTTTGTTGCCTGCTAGATGTCTCATTGGGACGGTGTGTAGACCGCATGACACTCATGACATCTATGGACAAATAAAATAACTAAATTAACTTAGTAGGGTGCGTGTAGGCAAACTGTTTTCACATACTTTCGAAATCCAGAATGGGTTGAAGCAAGGAGATGCACTATCTCCTCTACTAGCCTATTTAATTTTGTACTAGAGCATGCCATCAAATCTTTAGAGGATGAAAAGGCTTACAACTCAATGGTATTAATAAGCTGTTAGTTTATGCTGATGGTGTAGTATTATTGGCTGATAGCGAGGAGATACTAAAGGCCAACACGCACACACTATTGAGTAACACTAAGAAATTGAGACTGGAAATAAATATCAATAAAACTAAATATATGGTGACACATAGAAATACATTATATAATGGAAATGGATAGCTAATGACAAATGACGGAAATTTTGAGGAAGTGGCTGAATTCAAATACCTAGGATCAATAATCTCAAACAAGAATGAGATGCACAAAGAAATTAAACATAGGCTCAATTCTGGATGTGCGTGCTATTATGCATTGCAGAGACTCTTAAGGTCCCAACTCCTTTCAAAAAACGTTAAACTGAAAATATATAAAACTATTATTCGACCAGTTACATTATATGGATGCGAAACATGGACTCTTACTTTAAGGGAGGAAAGGAGATTACGAGTATTTGAGAATAAAGTTCTCAGGAAAATTCTTGGACCAAAGAGAGATGAACAGACAGGTGAATGGAGAAGACTGCTTAACAATGAATTACATGGTTTTATAGGAAGCTAGATATAATGAGAACAATTAAGTCTCGTAGACTGCGATGGGCAGGACATGTGGCACGGATGGGGAATGAAAGCGTGCATGGAAGCTTCTTGTAGGAAAACCAGAGGGAAAACGCCTAGTTGGTAGACCAAGAATGAGATGGGAGAATAACATTAACTATGATTTGAGGGAAGTAGATTATACAATGGATGATTGGAAAACATTGGCTCAGGATAGGGATGTATGTAGAGCTTATGTCCGCGCGGCTATGAACCTACGGGTTCGATAGTGCCAGTTAGTTAGTTAGTTAAATTAACTTGGTCTAGTAGCGTGCTGCCTTGTCGCGCAACGGGCCCGGATTCGATTCCCAGTCGGCAGAGGCTTCCTGGGTGAGGTTTTTCAGGGTTTTCCCTCACCTGTAAGACAAATGTCAGGAAATTTAGGGACCAATCGGTCCTCGAAAATCATCCGACCATTATCATCATCATCCTTCACCGGTGTGGAAAGCAACGGGAAGCTACCACACCTATAATTCCCTAGTAAAGCTGCAAAGCATAACATGAAAATGCTATGATTGTAGCGAAAGGCCTGCTTTGGGCAGAGCACTATAGATAGATAGTAACCCCTAACAATGGAGAGGTTAAGGCTCAACACTGGACTCCTACGCCATTGTAGTAGTAGTTTTCATAAGTAATGCCACGAGTGATTTCCAAATTATCGATAAATTCACGACCCACCAAGTGATCATATTATTTATTGCCAAATAAGATCGCAATATTGTAAGAGTGCACCCAAGTGGAGAAATAATGAAACACATCAAACTATATATCATAATCGGCATTACGGGTTATTCATTTATTTTTTTAGTAAACAACTCAGTAAAATCATGGAATCTTTTCATTATTTGCTATTTCCAATGTATTTCTTGGAGAAAAATAATTCTCTGAGCTGTTTAGAATATTAAAAAGGAGGAGCTTTATTTATCATAAAAACAGGAGTGATAAAGAGAAATCGATAAAGAGCGAGGTGAAACACGACTGTCATTGGTTGTAAAACAAGATTCATTAAAACGTGATTGATCATTGACTAGCATTTGTGGCATGAGTTAAATAGTCATTTAAATGTGTGCTAGCATTCTCATTCCATTCTCATTCTCATCTCTACTGAAGAAGAATGATCTTAAGGCAGAGAGCAGAGCAAGACCAGAAAGGAGCTGAAAGCGAAAATGCTGGACATCAACAGCGTAAAGTGCGGCAGAAACCAGCTGCTCAGAAAGGACAGACCGGAGAAGAAATGAAGACACCGAACAACAAAGTCTCCAAGAAGGATGACAACTACATTCATCCTAAGCCAAAACACACGGCCAAAAACGCTACCATAGACAAAACTTATGGGATTGAGATCAACAACAGATTTATATCTCTACAGAACCGTCCAGACATACCTCCGCCTATCGTCGTAGACGCTAGCAACATAAATGCCTATAAACTCACACACATTGCTGCAGGAAAAGAAAAAGACATCACAATGCAATACACCAAAGACCAACTAAAAATCTTTACCAAAAACGAATTTGCATACGACCACGCTAAAAAAGTACTTCTAGACCATGAAACACAGTTTCATACCCATATATACAGAAGTGGAGGACTCATGACTCAAAGAATTACACTCAAAGGACTTCCAACGAAAATAACATCAGGCGAAATCTACCAAGAACTAAAAGACAAAGATTATCCAATCCTCAACGTCAGACAACTATATAAAACCAGCTACCAAAACGGATCCAGAATCAAGACTGCCATTCCTGTTTGGATTCTAACTTTCTTACAACAAGCAAACTTCATGACAAAAATCGTCGAACTTACAGACATATTCAATGTAAAAATCAAGCTTGAAACCTACAAAACTCCAGCAGGAGGAATTCAATGCTATAACTGTCAAGGCTTCGGACATCTGGCATACTGCTGTACAAGAACACAGAAATGTGTTAAATGTGCAGGCAATCACAGAGTAAAAGACTGCAAAGAAACTGAACTAAAATGTACTAACTGCAATGAAACTCATGCTGCAAGCTACAGACAATACCCTATCTACAAGAAATACTCCAACTCAAGTCTGAAATACGCACCAAGGACTCCACTACATAAACCAGAGCCAGAAAAACAAAAAATCAACACTACAGAAACCTCACTTCATAAACCAGAGCCAGAGAAACCAAAAATCAACACTTCATCATCAAAATTGGACATTCCAACAATTCCTACTCCTACTCCCACTACTACAAACCCTGATAACCTAGCTCATCAACTTTTATCCCTCATATCTAAAATCCTCTTGAATCCAGAACTCCTAAAAACTACTGTAATGCCACTTACAAGCCTAACTTCAAGTCCTTAAATAAATCCAGTAAAACTACCTTAAGAACATCTTTAAGACCAAGAAGCTTAGGCGAACGCAGATAACAACAACATCTTCAAGAATACTCCAAGAAACAGCTGGGAGAAGAGCATTTTCTTTAGCTAAAATTTCAAGTGCAGAAGACTTCAAGATAAGCACATCAAAGATTGGGTCAAGGCCTCTAGTGAGGCCGGTACCAATCATCTCACATCAGATTACTGCTCACAGCATGTGAAAGATGGCCTGGGCCCGAATTTGCGGTTCACGCTGTAGATGGGATGATGCTGCAGTTCTGTCGTTGGATTCGACACCTTTTCAACATCTCGTTAAAAACGATTTCCTCAGTTACACGGCCATTGTAACGTGACATGACACTGCTTACTGCCTATGCCTGGTTGTCTGTACCCCACAACCCGTAACAATCTCCAGGAAGTACAGTAATCATGTGTATACTGCGCATTATAATACTCGAAATCACTGCATAGGTAATGATTTTGCTGCAGTTTCTTATATGCAACATTATTTAATGAATTATTATCAATTGTGATACTTAAACAGTAATCTAACCGTCTTTACATTGTTAGAGTTAGAAGGTAGTTAGGTCATTGACCTTTCTTATACCTCCCAAAAAAAACTTTGAAATTATCTAAAATATAAAAATGAATGTTTGTTTGTTTGTACTTTATGTGCGGCCATACCGTTGATCTGTTTGTAATGGGACTTTTTGCAAAATGTTTAGGCGATTCCCGGGATAAACATAGGCTATAACAGAGTTTATGATACTCAACTCCTACACTCTTAAAAATCGCCCTTTTCATAGCTCTTTGGACACTTAAATGGCTTATGCTGCCTAAACCATAACAAATACACAAAACTAATGTACACAGAATTAAAGAAAGTCCGCGACAGCATATGTTTATCTCTTACGGATAACTCACAATAACCATTTTTGTCTTTCGTTGATGTCAAGAAGCAAGCATAGCAAGATATGACGGGTATTATTTTACGGATAACTCACAATAACGAATTTGTCTTTTAGCTCATGTATGCCAAGAAGTTCGAGATAAGTAGATTTCCGGGCAACACCGAGTACTCAGCACGGGAAATCTTAAAATAATTACGATATAAATTTACGATACGCCGGGTAAACAGCACGGGGTATCTAAATATAAATACGATATAAATGTTTCCTTTTACTTATTTAACTAAACACATCAATTTTCGTATTTCAGCTCATTTATGTCAAGAAGATCGGGATAAGTAGATTCCCGGGCAACGTCGGGTAATCAGCACAGTGTATCAAAAAAATATAAATTTATATTTATTTTTCCATCTACTCATTCAACTAAACATAAAATTACATTAATTATCATTTATTTAGGCGAATTAGCTAGTTATTTTATAAAATTCTTGATTTTTTAATCCTTCAGCAGTTTCTGAATATATTCAAAAAATAATAGGAATAAATTATACAGGGATTTTTTTTACAATTTCATCCCTCTGAAAGAAGATAATAAGCATGAAAGCAGGATAAATCCGAGAAATTAAATACTTCTACCAACAGATAGAAAATTACTAAGTGTGAACAGAAAATCAAAAAACATAAACTGAAAATAGCTACATACAAAAATGTTATTACTCTAGTCATATTATATTGATATGAAACATGGACTCTTACATTAAAAATATAATATTATATAATAGTATTATTACTTAAAAGTTCTGCATAATCTAATTATTGTATAATGTAATTGTAATGTTATCTAATAAACTAACTCACTGGCACTATAGAACCCGGAGGTTCAAGGCCGCGCGGACGTAAGTTTTCCATACATCTCTATCCTGAGCTAATGTTTTCCAATCATCCCCTGTATAATCTACTTCCCTCGTCATATTTAATATTATTCTCCCATCTCATTTTTGGTCTGCCAACTGGGCGTTTTTCCTCTGGGTTTCCTACAAGAAGCTTCTATGCACGTCTTTCATTTCCCATACGCGCAACATGTCCTGCCCATCGCAGTCTACGAGACTTAACTGTTCTTATTATATCTGGCTTCCTATAAAGACCATGTAGTTCACTGTTATGAAGTCTTCTCTATTCACCTGTCTGCTTATCTCTCTTTGGTCCAAGAATTCTTTTAAGAACTTTATTCTCAAATACTCGTAATCTTCTTTCCTCCCTTAAAGTAAGAGTCCATGTTTCGCATCCATATAATATAACTGGTAGAATAATAGTTTTATAAATTTTCAGTTTAACGTTTTTTGAAAGGAGTTGGGCCATCAAAAGTCTCTTTATAGTTAAACGAGAGAATAAACAGAAATAAATGTAAAAGTTTGAATATGTACAAAGAATGCCAAATAATCGTTTATCAAAACATATGCTTTATTATAAACCTCAAGGCCGAAGAAATGTAGGAAGACCAAAACGACGTTGGAAGAACGACCTGTAACATATAGTGAACCGGGGAGCGGAACGGGCCAATAGGCTCATAGCTTGAAGAAGATGATGATTATGATGATCTTGATGAAGATTTTCGGGCTGTATGCCGTTGTCGTGAGGCTTGTAGTTCTCCGACGTTTCGCCAGAAACTGCATCTGGCATCCTCAAGGGTTGTCTTGAAACTGTTGAGGATGCCAGACGCAGTCTCTGGCGAAACGTCGGGGAACTACAAGCCTCACGACCACGGCCTACAGCCCGAAAATCGTCATCAAGATCATCATAGCAACTCCGGCCGTGAAAGTCTACGTGAATACAAGATGATGATTCTTTATTTGTAGGATTTTGCTACTGTTTATTTCTGAAATCACTCCTCGGAGGAAGACGTATTATGTGTGCTTCCACTGAACTTCGTTTTTATTAATTAAAATAAAATTGCAGTATGAAATATAACCCACAACAACTGCCGGTATGTACAAATAGAAGGTAAAAAATTCCAAACTCCAGTACGTGTGTGACACCAGATTTATGGCAGCAATAGTAGCCGCTGAAGTGAAAGGTACCGCCTTCGACTCTAGATTATTGCTCCTGCCATATATGTGAAAATTCTTAAATTGACATGACAACTGGAAAATTGGTGAAGGCTTCGGTAGAATTCACGTATAATCCGTATGTAGGTAATTGCTGTTCATCGAAGATCGGAATTGTTGACGAAAATATAGTTCATGCTCGTGAAACTAATCAACTTTGCCAAATAACATTCCTATTAAAAAAGTTTTGTTGAGGTTAAGTTTAAATGATTATTGCCAAATTTTGAGGAAGTGGCTGAATTCAAATATCTAGGAACAATAATCACAAATAGGAATGAGATGCACAAGGAAATTAAACATAGGCTCAATACTGGAAATGCATGCTATTATGCATTGCAGAGACTTTTGATGTCCCAACTCCTTTCAAAAAACGTTAAACTGAAAATATATAAAACCATTATTCTACCAGTTATATTATATGGGTGCGAAACATGGACTCTTACTTTAAGGGAGGAAAGGAGATTATAAGTATTTGAGAATAAAGTTCTTAGGAAAATTTTTGGACCAAAGAGAGATGAACAAACAGGTGAATGGAGAAGACCACTTAACAATGAACTACATGGTCTTTATAGGAAGCCAGATATAATAAGAACAGTTAAGTCTCATAGACTGCGATGGGCAGGACATATTGCGCGTATGGGGAATGAAAGACTTGCATGGAAGCTTCTTGTAGGAAAGCCAGAGGGAAAACGCCCAGTTGGTAGACCAAGAATGAGGTGGGAGAATAACATTAACTATGATTTGATGGAAGTAGATTATACAGGGAATGATTGGAAAGTATTAGCTCAGGATAGGGATGTATGGAGAGCGTGTGTCCGCGCGGCCATGAACCTACGGGCTCGATCATGCCAGTGAGTAAGTAAGTATTGCCAAATCTCTGCATTTAAGCTTCCTTTTCATTATTCATCATTATTGTATATCTGGCTTAACTTGGCAAAGAGAGAGATGGAGATATAAGGGTAGATCCTTGACCGCTTTCGCCCAGTAACAAAAGAAATAACCCATCCTGTTGTCAGTTTCGTCTTCCCCTTTACCCTATTAACATTTGGTGAAGAAAACCGTAAACACTGGTGCGAGTGAGAGAGGTGAGTACAGCTGTCTCTTTTTACAAATTTCTTGCAAATTTAAGACAGACTAACTGTAAGGCTCTAAAATGCCTATATAATACCTTTTAAAAAACCTAATGATGTCCTATAAAAGACTTAAAGAACTGGAAAAAGGACATAAAAAGTGTTGCATTTGCTAATGAGTGGATAAAAACAACCTCGCTGTCTTCACCTTCTGCTTAAGGTAATTGTCACAAAGTGACAACTTCTAAGAAAATCTGAAGTTCGAAATTAATACAATAGTTCAGACGGATCTGGAAACCAAGAGTGGCATTTTTTAGAACCTTTAAGCGAATAAAGTTAAGCTGTTTAGTCAAAAAGTATTATTTAAATATAGTTATTTTAAAATATTTATACATTTTAAGTAAACGGCGATGTTTGAAAACAAATGAGAAATAGGCCTATGAGGTTATGTTAATTCACTGCAACTTGGTCATATTATTCATTGCCAAATAGAATCGCAATATTGTAAGAATATACCCTAGTGGAGAAATAATGAAACACATCAAACTACATGTCCAGCGAATGGAAGAGGATCGAGTACCAAAATCTGTTTTGGAATGGAAACCTGAGGGAAGACGAGACAGAGGAAAACCTAAAACCTCCTGGAGTCAGGGAATATGTTTATATATGAAGGAGAAACATCTACAACCAGGAGATTGGATGGACAGACAAAACTGGCTATTAGGAATCGGACGATGTCAAAGACATTAATCAACCGATGATCTATCTATCTATCAAACTTTATATTATAAATTTTTTATTATTATTATTATTATTATTATTATTATTATTATTATTATTATTATACGAGTATGTTATTCATTTTTAGTAAACAACTCAATAAAATCAGGGAATCTGTTCATTGTTGCTATATTCAATATATTTGTTGGAGAAAAATAATGCTCTGACCTGTTCTTAATATTAAAAAAGGAGGGCCTTTCCTTATCACAAAAGCAGGAGCTGGTAAAGAGAAATCGATAAAGAGCGAGGTGAAACACGACTGTCATTTATCGTAAAACAAAATTCGTTGAAATGTGGTTGGTCATTCAGTATCATTTGGGGCATGAGTTAATAGTCGACAAAATTATTTATCTTTAAGTCTAATATACTTATGTTTCTTCCTCCATGTTTTACAGAACTTGACTTGCTAAACATTGTATGTATCATTAAAATATTTTAATTATTTTAAACTAAATATAAAATACCTTATTAGAGAATCTTGTTGTAGGCAGTTCATTGACGTCATCAGCATCTGTATGACGAGAAATTGTTAGTAAAAATAAGAGAGACTTGATTTATCTGAGGCAGGTGACAGACAAGTCCACAGCTGCGGCAACATTCTCGCAGGATGACTCTTGTCTGTATTTCTTTTATTTCTATGTCTTTCTCATCTAGATTCGATTTCTGTTTAAATCTGTGGCCCTTATAATGCGCAATCTGAGAAGTGGGTTACAATTACTTCATGCCAAGAGAGAACACCAGAAATGTCGAAATGACAACCTGGTGGATTTGGGGGGGAAACATCTTCTTCTTCTTCTACTACAAGGTTTAGGCTATGCAGCCTGTTCCGGTGAAGTTAAAAGTGGAGTCCATCTTCTACATGGTCGGCCAACATCTCTTGTTCCTCTGGGATTATACAGGGAGGTTCTTTTTGGTATTCTTTCGTTGTTCATTCTCATTACATGTTCTGGGATTATACAGGAAGGTTCTTTTTGGTATTCGTTCGTTGTTCATTCTCATTAAATATTCTGTCCATTTCTTATTATTTTCGTTTATTTTATCTTCAATTTTATATATATTTAATTCTTCTCGTATAGTTTCATTCCTTATTCTATCCACTCTTGTGCATCCTTTCACATTACGTAAAAATAGCATTTCCGCAGTCTGTATCCTGCTTTTATCCCTTGATTTCATTATCCAATTTTCACTTCCATACAACAGCAAAGGAACAGCCATTGTTTTATATAATTTAAGTGTTGATAAATATATTTTCTTTTGGGAAGTAGATCTGCAGTACTTCACGGATATCCTCGTTTCTTATCTGGTCCATTCTAGTGCATCTTTTTACTCTTCTTAAACATTTCTTCTTGGTTACTTGTATTTTACTTTCTTGTTTGGTGGTGATAATCCAAGATTCGCTCCCATACAAAAGGACAGGGACTGCCATTGTTTTATAAAATTTTAATTTTGTTTCTTTATGGACTTTTATTCAATGTTCTATTTATTGTACCACAAATAGCTTGAAACTGATGAGTTTTAATGTTGAATATCTTTATTATATCCATAGCTGATATCACATCCTAAATATTTATAGTGGGATACTTGTTCAATAATTTCGCCTCAAATTATTATTTTGCGCGCAAAATGTTTCTTCCACAAAATGCCATTACTTTTGTTTTACTTACTGAAATTTTAAAATTACAATCGCTATATATTGTATTTAGTTTGTAAGCAGCCAATTGTAACAGATCTTCATCATGGTGTAGTAAGACTAAATCATCGGCGAAAAGTAAGTTATTAATACTTGAGTTATTGTGCAATCTAAGGCCTTTGTCCATTATAATTTTCCATTGTTTCATAATGTCGTCGATATATATATATATATTAAAAAGAATGGGCGATAGACTACACCCTTGTCTAACTCCTTGATTTATTAAAATTTCTTCTGGCCTTCTTCCATCAGTTTTTATCACTTCCATCAGTTTCTTCGTATAAGCCTTCGACTGATTTTATTAGATGGTGTGGATATCCCCGTTCTTTCAATATTTCCCATATTTTAGATCTATTTACTCTGTCGAAGACCTTTTCAAAATCAACGAACAACAAATATGTTGGCAGGTTAAATTCCCTTTTCTTTTCAATTAGTATCTTTGCAATAAATACATTATCACTACAGGAGCTTCCTTTTCTAAACCCTACTTGTTCTTCTTCTGAGAGTGTGTCAGATATTTTCTTGAATCTATTATTTATTATTTTCGCAAATAATTTATAAGTGGAGTTCAATTAGCTAATACCTCTATAATTTTTACTATCTAATCTATTTCATTTTTTGAAGAGGGATATGACTTCACCTATCTTCCAGTTTCCAGATATTTGACATGTCTTCCAACATTTGTTTATTAACAGCATAATATGGAAAATTATGCAAGTTGAAAAAAAAATTAAAAAAATAGAAGTAAACGTTCGACATTGTATGGGAACCTCATAAGAAAGGAAGAAGATAGAATACCAAACAAGATCCTTGATTGAAAAGCTAATGGAAGAAGTATAAGAGGCAGACCTACAGAATTTTGGACATATGGAGTGAAGAGTATTATGGAATCTAGAGGAAAATTTTTGGACCAAAGAGAGATGAACAGACAGGTGAATGGAGAAGACTACATAACAATGAACTACATGATCTTTATAGGAAGCCAGATCTAATGAGAACAGTAAAGTCTCGTAGACTGCGATGGACAGGACATGTGGCACGAATGGGGAATGAAAGATGTGCATGGAAGCTTCTTGTAGGAAAACCAGAGGGAAAACGCCCAGTTGGTAGATCAAGAATGAGGTAGGAGAATAACATTAACTATGATTTGAAGGAAGTAGATTATACAGGGGATGATTGGAAAATATTGGCTCAGGATTGGGATATATGGGGAGCTTATGTCTGCGCGGCCATGAACCTACTGGTTCGATAGTGCCAGTTAGTTAGTTAATACCGTTTTATGTTACACACTATAAATGCAATTAAAACTGGAGGTGTTGGTTAATTGGGGGACTAAATGGGAAAATATAGAAATGTTCTAAAGAATGAATTAAGAATTGAAGAGGGGAAATTTGAATCGGCCTGACCAAGTCATAAATTACTTTGGCAGCGTAAAATACCGTAACGGTGCGCTACAGTCAAGAAGTGACTTCAAATTAAGATAGAAACATTAAATATAAATTTGTCTCCTGCAGAGGGACAGTGTGTCACCCCAGAAAACAAGTGAGATCGGATGAAAGTGGCAGAAGGGGGGGGGAAGGAGATTGATGGCGCTGCCTACTGCGAGATTTCTTCAACCTGTGAGAAAACAATAGCATATCATGCTGCGGCTTTGAAGCTGCCGCCAATACATTCTTTTTTTTTTTCTGGGAGCGACTCCCGTAGTTATAAAAACTTGAGAGAGAATTGGCATGTTACTGGAACAGAGCTGCAAACTCTTTGTTGTATTTGCAGACCGATAAAGCTTGATTTTTTAAATCTTGCATTAACTTCATTCTTTTACTTTCTAAGATGTACGTAAGTTATGCTTTCCATTGGATTTCACTTAACTATTTAACTCCTAACAAGAAACGAAAATAATAATAATAATAATAATAATAATAATAATAATATGAATAATAATAATGCAATAAACAAGCACTTTATATTATAAATTTATTATTATTATTATTACTATTATTATTATTATTATTGTTATTATTATTACTATTATTATTATTATTATTATTATTACTATTACTATTATTATTATTATTACTATTACTATTATTATTAATACTATTATGACTATTATTACTATTATTATTATTATTATTATTATTATTACTATTATTATTATAGGTTATTCATTTTTTAGTAAACAACTCAATAAAATCAGGAAATCTATTCATTATTTGCTATATTCAATGACCTGTTGTTAATATTAAAAATGGAAACAGCATTTCGGCTTATTCACAACACTTATAATAAAAAATGCATATCTTTACATACAAAATTACGACACTATAACACTGTAATTAAACCAGAGTGCCTATATGGAGCAGAAACATTAATTTTGAACAGAAAAAAAAAATATCTAAAATACAGTGAAAAAAGAATGCAACATTATAAGAAAAGTTTTAGGTCCACAAGTCATAGGTGAAGCATTTAGACTCAGAAGTAAAAAGGAAATAAAAATATATACAGGCATTCATAGTGATATTAGAAAACGAAGGTTAAAATTTTATGGCCATATTAAACGAATGAACATATAAAACTATTATTCTACCAGTTATATTATATGGGTGCGAAACATGGACTCTTACTTTAAGGGAGGAAAGGAGATTACGAGTATTTGAGAATAAAGTTCTTAGGAAAATTTTTGGACCAAAGAGAGATGAACAGACAGGTGAATGGAGAAGACTACATAACAATGAACTACATGGTCTTTATAGGAAGCCAGATATAATAAGAACAGTTAAGTCCCGTAGACTGCGATGGGCAGGACATGTTGCGCGTATGGGGAATGAAAGACGTGCATGGAAACTTCTTGTAGGAAATCCAGAAGGAAAACGCCCAGTTGGTAGACCAAGAATGAGGTGGGAGAACAACATTAACTATGATTTGAGGGAAGTAGATTATACAGGGAATGATTGGAAAGCATTAGCTCAGGATAGGGATGTATGGAGAGCTTATGTCCGCGCGGCCATGAACCTAAGGGTTCGATAGTGCCAGTGAGTAAGTAAGTAAGTAAGTAAGTTAAACGAATGAACTCAAATAGGCTTACAAAACAGATAATGGAATTCTACGAGAACAGAAGTAAAGCTCCAGTGGATACTATGAAGTGGATTGATGAAGTCAAAAAGGACTTAAAATTGGCAGGAATTACTAAAGAAGATATCCCAAACAGAGATATATTTAGAATTAAGGTGAATAAGTGGCAAGTTGACCAAGGAGACAAACCGAAGAAAAAACCTGGAACAACTTGGACAGATGATAGAACACAAGCTCATAGCAAAAGAATGAAAGAAATTTGGGCTCAAAGGAAACGCCTCTAAGTACTTTGCGTAGTCCTACATGGGCTCATCCGCAATCAAAAAAATAATAACAATAATGACTTTATTTTACTTGGCAGAGTTAAGTCCTTGTCTACCATTCAACCAGGTTAAAATAAACAAAATTATTACATGGTAGGCCCATATCTAAAAAGAGTAGTATTACTTACAATATAAGCCTATTTTTATTTACTCTAGATTTAACGAATGAAATATAAAATATGCAAGATAGCAAAATGAGGAGAAACATTATTATTGACACAGAATAGATTTAATTCTGGATAAATATTCAAGCTCCTTACAAATGCCCCACTGTTTTATTCACTATCATAACGTGAACTAAAATTATGGCATTTCATGGGAAGGACCCCATACAAAGTAAAATCTGTCTCCAGAATAAAATTTTAGAGATATCTAATCAATTTAAATACCTTGGATATTATCTCTCTATCTGGGATGAAAAAGGTATCCCTGAAAAAATTACTGGTTATAATAAAAGTTTAGGAATTATTAATCAAGTTATGAAACCATCCTTTGTACAAAAAAACACTAGATTAAGTTTATATAACACTCTGGCTACACCAGTGTTGACCTATGGTAGTGAAGCATGGACACTAAAAAGACAACATGAAAGCAGAATAACGGCTTGTGAAATGAGATTCATGCGCAGAACAGCGGGTTACACCAAATGGGATCGGAAAAGGAACACCGATATCTTAAAAGAATTGAAGACTACGCCAATTTTGGAATATATTAAACAGTACCAACTAAATTGGAAACACCATCTTGAAAGAATGAGTTCAAATCGGATCCCCAAAGCTGTTTATAATTATATACCAAGAGGACGAAGATCACTGGGCCGTCCTATGAAACGCTGGAGGGAAAATTTTCTATAGGATCGTAACAGGCCTTGGCCTAATACTTGGAAGGAAGAAGAAGATCATAACGTGATGAAATATTGTATTAGCTAGGATAGCCGATATAAGCAACCTATATTTGAATTTTAGATAAAAATAAAGCTTATATTCTACTTAATCATCATCATCATCGTCCTTTCAAGTATTAGGCCCAGTGGCCCGTTACGGTCTCCCGCCATCTCCGAAAAGTTCGACCCACAGATCTTCTGCCTCGAGGAATGTAGTGAAGAATTTGTTTTGGTATTCTGTGACGATCCATGCGCTGAATATGGGCTAGCCAATTGTTTCTATATTCTTGGAGGTATTCAGATATAGGTACGATGTTTAACTCTCTGGCTATTATTGAATTTCTTTGGTGGTCTAGAAGGCTAAAACCTGCAGTTCGTCGCAGAAATTTCATCTCCGTGGCTGTAATATGACGATCATCCTGAGTTCTGATGGTCCAAGCTTCACTGCCATATCAGATTATGGGTCTAGCGAGAATTTTATAGATTTTCATTCTTGTGTGTCTCTGCACTTTTGATGGTTTAAAAACTTGATTGATAATTCTTAAAGCTTTATTATAGTTTTGTATTTTAAAGGATATATCACATTCCTCATTATAAGTTAGATTATATCCTAAGTATTTAAATGAATTTACTTGCTCTAATATTGAATTCTGAATACAAATTTTACTTCTTACTGGGAATTTCCCTTGAAAGGCCATAACTTTAGATTTTGCTGTTGATATTTCCATGTTAAATCGTTGGGCTATTATATTAAGATGATGAGTGGAATATTGTAATTCATCTTCATTATTGCCGAAAAGAGCCTGATCATCTGCATATAAGAGTGTGTCTAAAATTGTGTGTTCTACTAAATACATGAATTTATTTTGAATATATTTTATAAATAATTTAGAAAATTGTTTTGATTTAAGTAACTTATTGATGATGATGATGATGATGATGATTATGATGATGGGCAGTGTAATTTAATTGCGGACACCTCATCACAGAAACAATAGATATAGGAATGCTTCAAAGTCGCACGGAAGCTGTTTCTCACCGCGGGGTTTCCCATTCAGAGCCCCCCTGTAGGGCGCAACAGTAGCGACATCGGGGCACTTCATTAACTACTGCTATTGTGCAACATCGGCACATATGCACATTCAATTGTGCATTTTCTTTTAAGATAGTTTGAGATGCTTATCTTTTGGGATTAAATGAACATTGAACAAGAGGATCATCCAGAATTTTATGTTGCAATGCTTTTATTTTTATTATATAAAACTTTCCTCATTAGAGGATTGCCTCAAGGATAAAGTGATACAGACAATTAATTTTTGTAATTACTTACTTACTTACTCACTGGCACTATCGAACCCGTAGGTACATGGCCGCGCGGACATAAGCTCTCCATCCATCCATATCCTCAGCTAATGCTTTCCAATCATTTCCTGTATAATCTACTTCCCTCAAATCATAGTTAATGTTATTCTCCCACCTCATTCTTGGTCTACCAACTGGGCGCTTTCCTTCTGGCTTTCCTACAAGAAGGTTACATGCAAGTCTTTCATTCCCCATACGTACAACATGTCCTGCCCATCGCAGTCTACGAGACTTAATTGTTCTTATTATATCTGGCTTCCTATAAAGACCATGTAGTTCATTGTTATGTAGTCTTCTCCATTCACCTGTCTGTTCATCTCTCTTTGGTCCAAAAATTTTCCTAAGTACTTTATTCTCAAATACTTGTAATCTTCTTTCCTCCCTTAAAGTAAGAGTCCATGTTTCGCACCCATATAATATAACTGGTAGAATAATAGTTTTATATATTTTCAGTTTAACATTTTTTTGAAAGGAGATGGGGCATCAAGAGTCTCTGCAATGCATAATAGCACGCATTTCCAGAATTAAGCCTATGTTTAATTTCTTTGTGCATCTCATTCCTATTTGATTATTGTTCCTAGGTATTTGAATTCAGCCACTTCCTCAAAATTTCCCTCTGAAATATATTTTGTAAATACAGTTTTAAAAAATTCAAATTGTAGACCTAATTGAAGTATACATACTATAAAGTAATTTTGTAAATATGGTTTCTTAAAATTGAACCTCTAATGGCAACGATGGCAATTTTTGAAAGATACACTCTGTCCAAATCTAAGGAATTCCAAAATTTGACAAAGAATCCTGGTATAGTACCTCTTGCCCCGATCATCAATCCTGTGACAGTTATACTATCTAGTTGGTATTTAGGTGGTTGCAATTGAAACAACTGGAAATACAGTAAGCCTATAATGTACAATGTTCATTGGCTTACACTGAACAACAACAAAAAAACTTTTTTTTTTGTCTCAGAAAGAAAAATGTGTGATTCTGATAGTATTTTTTCTCCTGAATTCAAATATGATATCGGGTTTTCTCCAACACACAAGGTTTCCGAGATACAGGAATTTATAATTAATATTCGAATATTAGGACTCACCTACATAGAAAGTTAGAAATTAAGATTTTCTGCTATATTTCGCCTGTGGAGCATCCCTCTTGATGGTCCAACAATAATCGGCCAGCATATTAGGATTCCGTTTGCCTTGATATATCTTTTGCAAAGCTGAAATCTCCTGAGTTAGCTCATTTGGTTTTATTTTACAATGGACAAATGGACGAGAAAACGTGTATTAAAAAAATAATTATTTAAATTCATTAATTGAAATTGAAATAAAAAAACTATGGGTGATGGAGAAATTCCGAATACATATTTGAAAACACGATAAAAACTGCATTACGTACAGCTATTGGTACTCATGAGACAAAAATCATGTTGACCAGTGTAATGAGAACGATGTGCAATGCTCATTGCTTATTGGCAGTGAGAGCTAAGTATGGGAAACAGCAGCAATTTGGAGCCGGAACAGGCTAGAAAATAAGCCTAAACCGTGATGAAGAAGAAGAAGAGAAAGAAGAAGAAGATGTGAACGTTTTACGTGATTATCTGTTATGTGTATTGGAAAAGAAACAAGGTTTTTTTTTGTTATCTTAGAACTATTAGGCCTATCATGATGCTCATTAACTGAAATTCATACATTAAAATGGCAACTTAAGTCTGGCGTATCGCTCTGTGGGTTCATTCAGTGAACAAGTTGATCACTTTTTTCGATAATATATAAATTACATAATTTTCTTTTTTTCCATCGTGATTTAACCCCTCACTTTTACATGTCACACTCCTCCCAGTTCTTACAGTGTTAATATCTGTCTACAGACTGATTTTAAACTTTGGAATACAGATATTAACATTATTTTTCACCACAAAAGAACATAGAGGACCTCCCGGATGAGTGATCAGCTTAAGGTAAGACGGTAGACCAAAATTTGAAAAAAATCAGTTTTTTGTTTTTTTCATAATTAAATAGTCTGTTCTTTACTGAACATTTCTGTATATGATTTTTTACTGAACGCCAATTATGAGTGCGTTAATTAATTTTTTATTAAACATTTGACAGTTGTCAGTCTGTAATATCATTCATTATACTTTAAACCTTGTTTTCTCGAAAGTGAAAATTTTCTAACATTTGCCACATTATCTCAGGAACTATTAGAGATATTTACATTATATTTTTACAGGCGGTAAATCTAGTTATATATGAGATACCTCAAAAACTAATAAAATTAATACCTTTAACCTTGATAGATACCAAAGTAAGATTAAAATGTAGCAACGCACTCAGCGATGTGATTGAAGTAAACTCTGGGGTCAAACAGGGAGATCCTTTATCTACGGCATTATTCTGTATAGTAATGGATTTGGTCTTAAAACAACTTGATTTAAGAGGAAATATTTCAACAAGACTAAAACAATATCTTGCATATGCTGATGATGTAATAATAACAGCAAGAACAAAAAATTCCCTACTGGAAACCTTTGACAAATTGAAAAATGAAAGTATAAAATATGGGCATGTAATCAATCAAAATAAAACAAAATATTAAAGATGTATGAGAAATAAAACAAATTTGACTGAACTAACTATAAATAGTGACTGTATTGATCAAATTAACTCCTTTAAGTACCTAGGCACAATACTAAACGATAATAATACTGTTGAAGAAGAAATAAAAACAAGAATATCGCAAGGGAATAAAGCATATTTTGCTAATTTCGACATATTCAAAAGCAAATTAATATCAAAAAATGTTAAATTCAAATTATATACAGCAATAATAAGACCAATCATATGTTATGGAGCTGAAACCTGGGTGCTAAAAGAAGCAGATAAATTAAGACTATTAACGTTTGAGAGGAAAATATTTAGAAGAGTGCTAGGTCCAGTAAAGGAAAATGGAACTTGGAGGTTAAGAAGGAATAACGAATTATACCTCAAGAATAATAAAGAAAATATAGTTATTTTCATCAAATCCAAAAGATTGCAACGGTTTGGACATGAACTATGAATGCCAAAAGGAAGATTGCCGAATGATATTTTGAATTGGAAGCCACAGGGAACAAGACCAAGAGGAAGACCCAAAGATCTATGGGAAGATGACGTAATTGAAGATTTAAGAGAGATAGGGATTTTTGATTTGAAATCTACTGCACAAGATAGGAAGAAGTGGCGTAAACTAGTTGAGAAGACCAAGGACATTCCACTGGAAGTCGTAGAGCCTGACGAAGAAGAAGAAATCTAGTTGTACTAAAGCTGTGGAACCACAATCATGATCATCTCTTGTACAGATCCTCACTTATGAGTTTTTAGATGTATTTTTTAAAATAAAATAGAGACTAGTGGCAAAAAATATATATATAGGACATCGATATTTAGATACAAGTTTGATTGGGGTTCAGTGGCGTTTGCAAACCTCATTTAATAAGCTGTAAAAATTCATTACAATCCATCTAGTAGTTCCTGAGATAATGGTCTCAAATTAACATGTTTTAACATTGATGGGATAGGGCCTACCGTCTCACCTTAATCTAGGGCCTTCTCCAAGACAAACACAACATTAAGATGAAACAGATCATTCACTTAAACATTGAAACTAAATATGACGAATAGGCAACTGTTGCCTAAACTAGGAAGTGAAGAAGATGATTATGGTGGCCAGATGATGTTCGGGAACCGTTTTGATCTTAAAGTTTCCTTTTATTTATCTTACAGGAGAGGAAAAACCGCAGAAAAATCCATCATGCAGGAAACTTGCCTCGACTGGGGATCGCAGTTGGACTCGCTGTGAAGGAGAGAGCAACACTACCCCGAGATCCGAGCGATGGACAAATTATATATAAAAAGGTAGACCTAATAAGTATTATTATTTTAATTTTATAACATTATTTAGATTGAATAAATTTAATTAAAAAATTAGGGGAACATTTATTCGGCTCTTTATCAAAACGTATCTTCAAGTACGCTATTTTGTACGAAGTGTTATTAGTCGCGGCGTTTTTGGGTCATTAAGTATCACATCGGGAAAAATAGATAAACGTAGATCATTCAAGTTGCCTAATTACACTGAGCAACAAAAAATAAACTTTGTTTTTGTCTCAGAAAAAAAAATGTGATTCTGGCAGTATTTTTTTCTCCTGAATTCAAATATGACATCGGCTTTTCTCCATCACGCAAGGTTTCCGAGAGACAGGAATTTATAATTTCGAACACTTTAATATTTTCTATATTAGTAACTACACAATATTCGAACATTCGGACTCACCTAGAAAGTAAGAAATGGCGATTTTCTGCTATATTTCGCCTGTGGAGCTTCCCTCTTGATGGTCCAACAATAATCGACCAGCAAATTAGGATTCCATTTGCCTTCATATCTCTTTTCCATAGCTGAAACAATTTGAGTTAGCTCATTTGGTTTTATTTTACAATGAACAAATGGACGAAAAAAGTTTATTAAAAAATAATTATTCAAATCTATTAATTGAAATTGAAATAAAAAAACTGTGGGTGATGGAGAAATTCCGAATACATATTTGAAAACACGATAAAAAAACTGCATTAAGTACAACTTTTGGTATTCATGAGACAAAAATTATGTTGACCAGTGTTATTTGATAATTTTCTTCTGTCTTAATTAAAGAATAGATTCTGTTTATGGTATTGAGAGAAAGCTGGTGCCATATACGACAAATTAATTTTCTTCTTCTTCTTCTTCGTCACGGTTTAGGCTTATTTACTGGCCTGTTCCGGCTCCAAATTGCTCCTGTTTCCATCTTTTCTTTGGTCATCACAAACTTCTTCTTCCTCGTGATGAATAGTTGTTTGTTGCATTTGGTATTCTATTCTCAGTCATACTTGCTAAGTGTCCTTTAAAGTTTGTTCTGTATTTCACTATTGTTGTGTTTAGTTTCTCTACTTTTAGTTGCTGTCTTATTTCTGTGTTGTGTTCTTGTCTGTTCTTTGATATCCTGCTATTGGTCTGAGGAATTTCATTTCAGCAGTTTGTTTCTGGCAGATTGTTGTGTTTTTCATGTATCGAATCCATAAGTAATAATAGGAACTGTCATTGTCGTGTATAATTTCATTATAGAGTATTTCCTGGTTTTATTTTTCCAAGTTCTTTTTAGTGTTCCTATTATGTAATTAAACTTATTTAGTTTGTTATTTATATTTGTTTCCACTACGTATGATATTTCGCAACCTAGGAAGTTATATCTTATCACTTGTTCTATTGGTTAATAAAATTATTACGTTTATTATTAACTGTATTATCTCTGTTATTTTGTTTAAAAGTGTTAGGTAATTGCGCAAATTGAGAAGAATGAAACTGGCGCCTATGCTTTAATAAATGTTATAGAAATAAATTAAGCTTAAATTAGTAACTGGAGGCTGATCTACAGCGCTACCCCATGTTCAAATTCTAAACTATAATCTATAAAGTATGCATCTCGTATTCTGAAGAATGAAAACAGGGATTGATTATGGATTTGGTTTCAAGATCAATACAGCAAAATTTGGCTTTGTATCGGATTCATTTTGTAGTTCGTTGTATATGAACTCGATCGCACCGAATTCGTGTTCTGTTAGTATGACTACAATCATTGGTATAATTTCAATTCTTTTTTTAAATTTGATACTTGATTCGTATTACTCAAGGGATTTCTTTTAACACGGTAAAATTTAATATTAAATATCGAATATTAGCTTTAATTACTAGAAATGTAATGTGTCGATTTCCATTTTAAAGTGCTCTTATTTAAGAGACCGCTAGATGGCGTTAGTGGAACAAACGTTTACTGCTACCTGGCGCACGGAAATCGTATTAGGGTCAGTTTTACCAACAGAGGTAACTGTATTACGCGAATTTAAGTTATGCTTTATACACGGGGAAAACTGGCGTAATACAGTTACCTCTGTTGGTGAAACTGACCCTTAGTATAAGAGAAAAATCGTTCTTTAAATCGTGATGCCTAATAGCTTAAAGGCCAGTTTCACCAAGAGAGGTAACTGTATTACGCCAGTTTTCCCCATGTATAATGCATAGCTTAAACTGGGGTAATAGTTACCTCTCTTGGTGAAACCGACCCTAAATAGTTAAAACACTAGTGTACAGAACCAGACACATTAGGTTCAAATCCCGATTTAGGCATATATTTTTCTCTTTAAATTAAATTTGTCATTGAGTGAGAAGTGATAAATTTAATATTAATTTATTTGTATAAGGTAATTAAAAACTTTTAGGGTGTTGGTAAAAATTAAGTATGGGTTTATTGGTATCTTGCTACCTTTCAGAGATACAATTAAGTTTTTAGATACGTATAAACATTTCCTTTAATTTCTAATTTTATTTATTCATTTTACTTTTTATCTTTATCATTGTCAATTATCTTGCCTTAAAAAAGGAGATAGGGCCTACTTTGTGTGATGAAAAATATCCAATTTTATTGGAAAAAAGTTATATCCTGACCCAGTAATTTGATTACCTATTCAAACTAAATATAAATCAGATATAGGTAAGGTGAGTTGTTTAACTTAAAACCCAAGTTCTGTCTATAGTGTCCTAAATCAAAGTTTGCTAGAAGCTATCATTACTGCTCTTAACATTAAATAGACTTCCTGATTGCCAATTAAAAGAGTTTCATAGCAAAAAATAGAATTTAGATATAGCCAAATACTTGACAGGCTATTTCCACAATAGTTTTGGCAATTTATCATAAGCAATGCCACGAGTGATTTCCAAATTATCGATAAATTCACGGCTCACGAAGTGAGGAGTGAATTTATCTACAGCATTTGGAAATCTAGAATGGCATTTGTTACGACTATCTAACGAATAAAATTAAGCAGTTTACTCACAAATCATTATTTAAATATAGTTATTTTAAAATGTTTATATATTTAATATAAACGGCGATTTTTCAAAACAAATGAGAAATGTTTGTTATGCTTCATTTGTTCATCATTGCAAACCAGATCATATTATTTATTGCCAAAGGATCGCAATATTGTAAGAATGCACCCTAGTGGAGAAAAAATGGAACACATCAAACTGTTTATAACCAACATTATAGGTTATTAATTAATTTCTGATGTCCTATGATGTAAATATGTCAATTATATGTTTCTGGAACGTAAATTCCTGGTAAATAATACGTTTAAGAAAGTGCAAACAGTGATTTTTTTGTGGTATAATCAATTGCTGTAAATATGTTTATATTATATCCCGCAAGCATTATCTGGTTACACTTGTTCACTGTATATACAATCAGGTAGCCACATGTATTCTAGAATTCTTATATCTTGATATATTCAACGTATTTCTTAGAGAGTCAGTCACTGCAAAATAATCCTCTGACCTATTCAGAATGTTAAAAAGGAGGAGTTAGATTTTAAGGTAATAAAATTAAATTGATAAAATCGAGGTGAAAAAGACTGTGATTGGTTGTAAATCAAAATTCATTGAAATGTGATTGGTCGTTGAGTCCCATTTTGGGCATGAGTTAAATAGTTGTAGGCCTACATATTCCTAATTTATTAAGATCTTGCAGTTTACAAAATTTGAGAGTTTTATACAATATTTCATTGTTGAGCATTTCCTAATTGGATGTGATAAATTTGCAACTTTTTCTAAAGAAAGCATATAGCCTACAATTTTTTTTTTTTTTTTTTAGATAATATCATAGTTGCCGGGGCACGCCGTAGCGTAGTGGTTAAGGCACTGAGCTACAAGCCAGAGGGTCGAGGGTTCAAGTCCTGTTGGGGTCAGGATTTTTAAACTGACCCAAACCCTCTGGTGGCACTATGGCCCTGGGGTCGACTCAGCCTCTAACGTAAATGAGTACCAGACGCTTGTTCTGGGGGTAAAGGCGGCCGTCACGCAGGGCTGACAACCCGGCTGACATAAAGTGCCGATTGTCTAGAAAAAGTGGGAGCCCTAACCTCCTACTACCCCAAGGGCCTCCGGGTCTGTTGTGGGATCACTTTACTTTACTTTACTTTACTATCATAGTTGCCTATATACAGATACATTATTTTTATGTGATGCGAAAAACGGCGGGTCGACCACTGTTAGTGTTCTTCCCGGCGAGCGCGTAAACCATTTTTCCGGCACTCATTTTTCTCGCATCTCATTATAATATTTCTATATTTGCGCACAAAACATTTTGATTACATTTACCTCAAGGTATTTGTTCTTAAAATCTAGATTTTATATTACTGCATTTCCCCTCCATACGTTAATCTAAGTAAAGCATTGCGACCAATTTGGGAAAACCTGTTTTATAGGCCTCATTGTTGAAATTCTTGTATTGTAGCTTTACACAATCATTATTTTTATTATCTTCTTATTTTTCTTTGTTCTTCATCTTTATCATAAGTATCGAAAACAGTTATCATTTGTTAGGACTATTTAACGAATAAAATTAAGCTGTTTACTCACAAATCATTGTTTAACTATAGTTATTTTAAAATATTTATATATTTAATGTAAACGGCGATGTTTGAAAACAAATCAGAAATGTGAGGTTATGTTCATTCACTGCTGCTCGATCATATTATTTATTGGCAAATAAGATCGCAATATTGTAAGAGTGCACCCAAGTGGAGAAATAATGAAACACATCAAACTATATATCATAATCAACATTACGGGTTATTCATTTATTTTTTTAGTAAACAACTCAGTAAAATCAAGGAATCTTTTCATTATTTGCTATATTCAGTGTATTTGTTGGAGAAAAATAATGCTTTGACCTGTTCAGAACATTAAAAAGGAGGAACTTTCTTTATCACAAAAGCAGGAGCTGATAAAGAGAAATAGATATAGAGCGAGGTGAAACACGACTGTCATTGGTTATAAAACAACATTCATTGAAACGTGATTGGTCATTGACTAGCATTTGTGGCATGAGTTAAATAGTCAATACAATTCTTAGGCCTAGAGGCCTGTTACGATCTCGTTGATAAATTTTATACCTTGCGCCCAGAAATCTTTTCCCTGTTGGAGAATAACGAAGCATGGCTTTGGGAACTCTATCTGAACTCTTTCGTCGCTAATGATTCATCCAGTTGTTCTGGTATCCATGTATGTACTTAATGACTGATTTTAGACGTAATTTCGTAAAGACATTTCGTTCGTAATCTCACTGGATATACCTTCCTCTATAGACTTATTATTATTATTAATTATTATTATTATTATTATTATTATTATTATTATTATTATTATTATTTTAAAATAATATTATTTATTATTTTATAATTATATTATTATTAGTCATTCAAAATATCTCTGCGGAAGAATTACGAAGTTCTGTTTGTTGCTACACGTGACGTCATATAAGGCACTGTACACTGTCAGCGTCCCACGTCCCATTCCCCTCTGCACTCGTAGAAAGCAGGGTCACGTGTTCTATTCCTGCATAAACACGACTGCAGTGCCCTCCGTCAACAACTGCATATTACTATTATTTTAGTCACGCAGGGGGCCTGGATTCAATTTCCGGTCGGGACAGCCTCCAGGATAAAGTTTTTTCGGGCTTTTTCCTAACTTCTAAGACAAATATCAGGAATCTTTAGGGTCCAACGGTCCCCGAAAAACATCTGGCCATCATATTCATCCTTCACCGGTGTGGAAAGCAACGGGAAGCTATGCCACACTTATAATTGCCTAATAAGGCTGCAAAGCATTACATGAAAATGCTATGATTGCAGTAAAAGACCTGCCCTCTGGCAGAATTACTATAGAAGGAATTATTATATTTATTATTATTATTATTATTATTATTATTATTATTATTATTATTATTATTATTATTATTATTATCTGCTTATGTATAATATTTATTTTGTATGATGTAGATCTTTCTTGCTCTAACAAAAATAACCCTTGTTCCATCAACACATTCATTTGTTTCGATGATGTCAGACCCCGTGCTGTGGCGCTACCTGTGCTAGAAATCTTTTGTTTCCTTCACTTTCACTTTTTTTTTTTTTCGAAATGTGTAGTCCAGTGAAAGATGGGGAAGCTATTATGTTACTAAGGAAACTTGTCAAAACGGCCCTGTAAAGTGCAATATTGAAAATGTTGTAGTCTGTTTTTACTAGATTTTGTAGTCTAGTTAGTGATTTTACCGTTATTACAGAAATCAGCTACTTCTTCAAAATTTCTCTCATTTGCCATCGACTGCCCATAGCCATTATAATTAATGTATGCCTATTTCTTTATATGACCATATTGCCTATTAGAGTCCACAGACGAAGAGAATGGAAGCACGGGACGAAGGGCGGCACGGGGAATTGCAAGCGATACAATGGGGTACTATCTGAGAATAAAGGAACATTCCTGACGTATGAAATACCAACTGTTTCATGATGTTGAGTGATTCCGGGTTCTGTGGCCGTGGTCCATAGTTGGTGTTGATACCAGACGTTTCGCCCTCAACTGCGGAGGGCATCTTCAGTGGCGAGTGCTTCTAGGCGTGTTTCCTGGTCGGAAGCTCTACTTAGAGTGAACGCTGCGGGTGTTGTATTGATACTAGTGGTGGGAGCAGGGTGAGCGGGCGTGGCTCTTGCTGATTGGCTAATGGTCGTCTCCTTGTTGTCCCTAGTGTTGATGCATTTATTTTCTAGTGTACGGTACCAGGCCTTAGACAGTTTAATACCTTCCTCTTTTCTGTTAATATTTTCCTTATGCTTGTGTATTTTCTATAGCCTCTCGATATAATCTAGGGAAATAATAGGAAGTTGTGGCTAAAACTTGTGTATCATCGAATAGAATCTGGTGTCCATTCATAATGGCATGTTCTGTTACAGCCGATTTATCCATTTCTCCTTGTCTGCAGTTTCTTTTGTGTTCTGATAAACGGGTGGCTATACTTCTTTTTGTGGTCCCTATGTATGGTTTACCACACGAACAAGGAAGTCGATATACGCCGCAAGTGGAGAGAGGTGGCCGAGGATCCTTAGCTGAGCGAAGGCAGTCTTCTATTTTTCTTGTACAATGTCTATTTTCTACAAGAAAAATAGAAGACTGCCTTCGCTCAGCTAAGGATCCTCGGCCACCTCTCTCCACTTGCGGCGTATATCGACTTCCTTGTTCGTGTGGTAAACCATACATAGGGACCACAAAAAGAAGTATAGCCACCCGTTTATCAGAACACAAAAGAAACTGCAGACAAGGAGAAATGGATAAATCGGCTGTAGCAGAACATGCCATTATGAATGGACACCAGATTCTATTCGATGATACACAAGTTTTAGCCACAACTTCCTATTATTTCCCTAGATTATATCGAGAGGCTATAGAAATACACAAGCATAAGGAAAATATTAACAGAAAAGAGGAAGGTATTAAACTGTCTAAGGCCTGGTACCGTACACTAGAAAATAAATGCATCAACACTAGGGACAACAAGGAGACGACCATTAGCCAATCAGCAAGAGCCACGCCCGCTCACCCTGCTCCCACCACTAGTATCAATACAACACCCGCAGCGTTCACTCTAAGTAGAGCTTCCGACCAGGAAACACGCCTAGAAGCACTCGCCACTGAAGATGCCCTCCGCAGTTGAGGGCGAAACGTCTGGTATCAACACCAACTATGGACCACGGCCACAGAACCCGGAATCACTCAACATCATGATTACCGGCCGTGAAAGCCTGCATTCAACCAACTGTTTCATTCACTTCTTCTGTAGACAATAGTTTTATTGACGTTTACTTCTACCTCCAATTATTATTTTTTTTTTAGTTTTCTCAATAGAGAGTGTTGTTGGCTCTTATTATCCCGTCGCTATGGGCCCGCTGCGTGATAAGGCAGCACGCTACCCCGAGACCACAGCGGTGGACTACATATTATATATTTAATTCGTTAAATTTAGAGTAAATCAAAATACATTATATATATTAATTGTATTGTATTCATAACTTGTAATCGTTTATGTACAGTATATTGTAATTTAGATGTAAGACTATTTTTTGTTTTTTTTTTAACCTGGTTGAGTGGTAGACAAGGCCTCTTAAGGCCTTAACTCTGCCAGGTAAAATAAAGCTATTATTATTATTATTATTATTATTATTATTATTATTATTATATTCAGGCAGCAAGAAGTTTAATTTCAAATTGGACACCCGTTATTGCAAATGATAAAATTATGATGTACTGTTTGTTGTACCCTGCATCACTATAGCCTAAATGAAGTAAGTTATTGACAGGAGAGACTTGAATAGCTAAGCTGGTCCCAATTGGTTCCAGTGATTTTTTCTGTAGACCTAGGTAAGGATACAGTACAGTAACTCAAGTCAATAGTGTCATAATTCAGATACGGGCGTGAAAAAGTCAACAAATGTGTGTCAAAGACCTCTAACTTCAGCCTTCGTGTTATTTACGTGTTGTAAATCTACGGAATGGGATCCCCTGCCGAAGATAGCCATACTGGGATTTTACCTGCTATTAACAAACAGAATATATTGCATAGAGCGATGCTGTTGTCATTATGTTATCTCTCAACTTTAAAATTAGGTTTCTTTACCGAATTTTAGTACTTCGCTTCTTCTTCATCATTACGGTTTAGGCTTATTTACTAGCCTGTTCCGGCTCCAAATTGCTACTGTTTCCATCTTTTCCTTGGTCTTCCCAACTTCTTCTTCCTCGTGGTGAAAAGCTGTATGCTCCTCTTGGTACTTCAGTACTTCGCATACCAATTAATTATTATTGTCCTCTAACTAACTAACTCACCTGCACTATCGAACCCGTAGGTTCATGCCCGCGCGGACATAAGCTCTCCATACATCCCTATCCTCAGCTAATGTTTTCCAATCATTCCCTATATAATCTACTTCCTTCAATTAATAGTTAATGTTATTCTCCCACCTCATTCTTGGTCTACCAACTGGGCGTTTTCCCTCTGGTTTTCCTACAAGAAGATTCCATGCACATCTTTCATTCCCCATTCGTGCCACATGTCCTGCCCATCGTAGCCTACGAGATTTAACTGTTCTCATTATATCTGGCTTTCTATAAAGACCATGTAGTTCATTGTTATGTAGTCTTCTCCATTCACCTGTCTACTCATATCTCTTGGTCCATAAATTTTCTTCTTCTTCTTCTTCTTCTTCCTTTCCAGGATTAGGTCAATGCGACCTGTTCCGGTCTCAAGTCCATCGTTTCCTTGGCCGTCCCAAAAGTTCTCTTTCTATGTGTTTGGGTAATCTTGTATTGTCCATTCTGCCTAAATGTTCTTTCCATTGGTATTTGTGCTCTTTTAGTTTATCGAGTAATGAAAATATCTCCAGTTTATAAATTTTCCTGAGAACTTTATTGTCAAATACTTATAATCTCCTTTCCTCCCTTAAAGTAAGAGTCCGTGTTTAATTATTGTCCTCACAGGACTAATTAGATACCGTCCCTGACCATATATATAAAGTAAAGTAAAGTGATCCCACGACAGGCCTCGAGAGGCCCTTGGGCTAGTGGGATGTTAAGGCTTCCACTTTTTCTGGACAATCGGCACTTGATGTCTGCCGGGTTGTCAGCCATGCGTGATGGCCGCCTTTACCCCCAGAACAAGCGTCTGGTACTCATTTCCGTTAGAGGCTGAGTCGACCCCAGGGCCATGGTGCCGCCAGAGGATTTGGGTCAGTTTAAAAATCCTGACCCGACCGGGACTCGAACCCTCGACCTTCCGGCTTGTAACGCAGTGCCTTAACCATTACGCTACGGCGTGCCCCATGACCATATATATACAAAGGTAAAATTATAGACGTAAATCGACCCTGGGACACCTGGATCGTTGTTCAAAGGAGCTAAACCTTAAACAACAGAAATTATCTACATATATTGATTGTTAAAATGCAGGCATGGTAACGTCCATATGAGGGGTCTGTAGTGCTCTATGCTAGAAATCGTGTCTCTATTATCAAAATACAATATTTAATCAAATGAGTCAGTTGTAAGCCAATCTATTTAAATTATTTATGAAACGTTTATAGACTTAATCAAACTCCCATCTCTCTCTTCATATAAAATTATTCTTATTTCTTTGTTTATTATTATTATTATTATTATTATTATTATTATTATTATTATTATTATTATTATCATTATTATTTTGAGGAGAGCAGTAAGATGTTCAAAATTAGAAAGAAAAAAAAAGTAGAAGTACTGTCATACGAGAAAAAAATGAATATTAGATATTCAATAGTAGTTTATGTAAGATATAAGCAATTAGATTGGTATGGGCACGTACGACGAATGCAAGAAGAAAGGTTACACAGGAAATCATTGGAATGGTGTCCACCTGGAAGAAGAGGGAAAGGAAGACCTCGAAACTCGTGCATACATGAAATAAGAACGGGAATGAGAACAAGAGGACTGGAGGACATTAAGTGGATGAATAGAGACGAGTGGAAAAAAAAAAAAAAAAACTTTATGCACAGGAAGATGTGTGAACAATAAAAATCTGTATAGCCTATAAACAAATTATTATTATTATTATTATTATTATTATTATTTTTATTATTATTATTATTATTATTATTATTATTATTTACACCGCTGTGGTCTCGAGATAGCGTGCTGCCTAGTCACGCAGCGGGTCCGGGCTCGATCCCCGGTCGGGACAAGTTTCCTGGGTGATTTTTTTTCGGGGTTTTTCCTCACCTGTAAGACAAATATCAGGAAACTTTAAGGTCCAAACGGTCCCCGAACATCATCTGGCCATCATTATCATCATTAACATAGTTATTAAGTTTAGCGTTAAGACCTCTCCTGGCGAATCAGTACCATCATCATCACCTATCATATATCATCGGCGCAGTGAAAACTCCCCTTCAAGGCCCCCAACCTCAGAAGTGGGTTACAATAACGCCATGCCAGGAGATAATACTATAATGTCTAAATGACAACGTAGTGGCACTGAATAAAAATTATTATCATTATTATTATTATTATTATTATTATTATTATTATTATTATTATTATTATTAGACCTATTATTATTATTATTAAAATTTTTAGATGAGATCGTAAATAATAATTTACAGCAGCTATACTCTCCACCAGGTGCCTGGATTAAGTTTTAAACCCTCCACAGTATATAGTAGGCCTACGTTTAAAATACATGTAGTGGGCCTATTATTCGATAGCGATAAGTCTGCTGATCCCCTGATGGTGTCCGATAGGAGTAGACTGTATGTCGAAACCAGGTTCGCCTCCCCCCTTCACATCATCAACATCCCTTATACAAAACCTTAAACTACACAAAAATCACATAAACTTACTTACACACAATCAACACTCCCCTCTATAGGCCTACACAATACAAGTAGGTACTCATCATCTATGTAAATAGGTCCGCCAGAGTGGTGCATAAATTGAAAATCATCATCATCATCTTCTTCTTCTTTTTAGGTTTTTGCCTGTTTCGATCTCACATTAGTTCAGCCCAGCGATTTCTTGGTCTTCCCACCGATCTTCGTCCTCGAGGATTATACATGAATGCCATCTTAGGTATCCTATCCTCTGTCATTCTTTGCATATGTTCTATCCAATTGTTCCTGTGCTCTTCACTCTTCAGTTTGTTGAAGAAGTGGTTGTACTTTTAGTTTCTCTCTAATATTCTTATTTATAACATGTTCTTCTCTTGTACAACCTTTCACAGCCCGTAGGAAGCTCATTTCCGCTGTCTGAATTTTACTTATTTTTCTTTTTCCGCCAGGACCCAGGCCTCACTTCCATACATCGCCACTGGTAGTGCCATTGTTGAATAAAATCTCAACTGCGACCCCCTGGATGTACCCAGACATATGAGACGAGTGTTGGAAAACTGCCAGGATAGCGTGGCTCACTCCGTGTCGCTGGCTTTCGGATTCTCTGCTTGTCCAGCTGCATTGTTTTTGATGCCACTACCCTTGGTTAAGTGGAACACCTCACTTCAAAACAAATTTACTCAAAGTTACTTAAATTTATTAACATCTACAATATGATAAAACACCAACGCCATAAGAAATGGAGCTGAACTAGTGAGTGAACCCTATATTGATAAACACTAGGGAATTTGGCTGCCAAGGGGAGTAATTAGCTCCAGAGCAGCATCCTGGGCGATGCATAAGTCATTGCCATCACTCAGGAGCAGCAGCTCAGCTGCGTTTCATTTCTAACTTTGTTCCTCTCTAACATTCTCATTTCTAATTAGTTCTTCTCTTGTTCAACCTTTTACAGCCCTTAGGAAGCTCATTTCCGCTGCCTGAATTCTACTTGTTTCTTTTTCCTTCAGGACCCAGGCCTCACTTCCATACATCGCCACTGGTAGTGCCATCATTGAGTAAAATCTCAGCTGCGTATCCTTTCTAACTTTGTTCCTCAGTGTCCGTCTGATTGTTCCACAAATATAGCCTACATATATTGAAAATATACACGTAAATGAAATGCACACACATCACTTTAACGATGACCCTTATAGCAAGTTGAACCTAATTTAAATTTATCATCTAGTGGATTTAAAGCCAGCAATCGGCTAATAGATCAAAATCTTCTAGGCCTGACGTGTCATGGAGTTATATCGGTGTTGCATTTATTTTCACTGACTGAGTAAAAGAGAAGGACACATGGAGTTAAATAACTAAATACAATAAACACTAGTATTTCTAGTAAAATTCTTAGAATTACAGTATAATCCCTTCTTATAACTTTTATCGTCAGATTTTAAATGTGGTAGAAGATTTTTAATACGAATGGAGCATAGAGACTTGAACGCTAGGATAAGACAAGAACCTTTTGAATACCGTAGTCAATGCCAGACGTAATTATCTCATTGCTCTTGTTAGGGAGCTCGATTTGCTCTGCTCTCCATGGTGAGAGGCTTGAGGTAGGGCAAAAACAGATGAGCTCGTGAAGACAATGGCGGTTCCTAGAACTGCACAGAAGTAATGCTGCCAAACGAATTTGATTTTAATGTATTATTATTATTATTATTATTATTATTATTATTATTATTATTATTATTATTATTATTATCATCATCATCATCATCATCATCATTATCATTATCACTATTTTAGGGGTATACTTACTTACTTACTTACTCACTGGCACTATCGAACCCGTAGGTTCATGGCCGCACGGACATAAGCTCTCCATATATCCCTATCCTGAGCTAATGCTTTCCAATCATTCCCTGTATAATCTACTTCCCTCAAATCATAGCTAATGTTGTTCTCCCACCTCATTCTTGGTCTATCAACTGGGCGTTTTCCTTCTGGCTTTCCTACAAGAAGTTTCCATGCACGTCTTTCATTCCCCATACGCGCAACATGTCCTGCCCATCGCAGTCTACGGGACTTAACTGTTCTTATTATATCTGGCTTCCTATAAAGACCGTGTAGTTCATTGTTATGTAGTCTTCTCCATTCACCTGTCTGTTCATCTCTCTTTGGTCCAAAAATTTTCCTAAGAACTTTATTCTCAAATACTCGTAATCTCCTTTCCTCCCTTAAAGTAAGAGTCCATGTTTCGCACCCATATAATATAACTGGTAGAATAATAGTTTTATATATTTTCAGCTTAACGTTTTTTGAAAGGAGTTGGGACATCAAAAGTCTCTGCAATGCATAATAGCATGCATTTCCAGAATTGAGGAGTATATGCATATATTTTTGTCGTATTACATTCTCTCAGTTATATGGATGCGAAACTTGAACATTTTTTATTTAAAGGGAGGAGAAACAATTACGAGTATTTGAGAATAAAGTTCTTAGGAAAATATTTGAACTAAAGAGAGATGAGCAGACAGGTGAATGGAGAATTAACTACATGGTCTTTATAGGAAGCCAGATATAATAAGAACAGTTAAGTCTCGTAGACTGCGATGGGGAGGACATGTTGCACGTATAGGGAATGAAAGAGGTGCATGGAAGCTTCTTATAGGAAAGCCAGAGGGAAAACGCCCAGTAGGTACACCAAGAATGAGGTGGAAGAATAACATTAACTATGATTTGAGAGAAGTAGATTATACAGGGGATGATTGGAAAAACATTAGCTCGGGATAGGGATGTATGGAAAGCTTATGCCCGCTCGGCCATGGACCTACGGGTTCGATAGTGCTAGTGAGTAAGTAAGTAACTAAGAAAGTAAGATAACAATCTTCTTTTTTAATGTATTCCCCACGGAAGTAGCTCTGAACTATTAGGGCTATGTGACAATTGTTCTTTTTATCTGAAATCTAGACTCTGGTGCCTGAAATGGTTGAGTGATTTAATTATTTATCTTTTCCTTCTCTGTCTTCACAAAGGGCAATAAAACGGATATTTCCTTCCTCAATAAACATTACCGCAGATTATTTAAATTTATATGCGAATTGCAGTCTCGAGCGAATTCTTTCACGCATGGCGATATTTTCATGATCATTTTTTTTTTCTTCTCTTGCACACAAATTATTTCGTTTGAGAGTGAGTGAACTGTCAAAGCTGCCGGACCGACAAAACATAAATCTCCCTCTTTCCTTTGATGTTCTGCGCAGGCGCACCATGTTAAGTAACCAACACACTTTAAAAATGTAGCTACAATTTAGCGTTATACATATGTTATTCAGAAATTGTTTTAACACTTGGGCCTACTTCTGCTACAGCCTCTGGTTCGCTCACTTCTGTATTCGCTCACCGTGTTGTGCGATGATAAAAAAAATATTTGTAATGTTACAAGTGTTAATAGTACTACTGACCTCTGAATTAATGTAGGCCAGTGTGAGATAATACTGAAAATATAATTTCAGAAGTTTCTGTGAAGAGGCCTACATCAATGTGCCTTTTGAACTTACCTGTGGGGGAAAGAACTATAGGCACGGTTAGGCCTATTTATTTTCTAGTTCCATTTATTATTATTATTATTATTATTATTATTATTATTATTATTATTATTATTATTATTATTATTATTATTATTATTTGCAGATGACCAGGTATTAATAACACAAGCACAAGACCACGATGACATAGAATATATGGCTAAAAAATTAAAAGAAGAATATGAAAAATGGGGACTTTATATAAACATTGAGAAAACTAAATATCTGTGTGTAGGAGAAGAAATGCAAAATATAAATTTCAACAGTGGAGAAGAATAAAACCTAGTATTGAATGCACTTATCTAGGAGCAAAATTATACAATTCAGGCGATAACACAGTGGAAATTAAAAATAGAATCGCACAAATAAAACAAGCAATAAATGATTTAAACTCTGGTTGGTGGAACAAATATTTTACAAAATGTAGAAAATTACAAATATATCAAACCATAATTCAGAGCACTTTAACATATGGTGCTGAAGTCTGGTAAGTTCCTACCAGGGAAATGAAAAGAATTTTAAGAAGGCCTACAGAAATGGATGTTTTAAGAAGATCAGTTGGAAAATCTAGAATGGATAGAATACAAAATAAGGGAAATTATGGGTGTACAAGAGGAGCCAGACATCATAGACATTATAGAAAAGAAAAGATTACAATGGTATGGCCATGTCAAAAGAATGCTAGAGCAAAGTTTGCCTTAAATTGTTATGGAATGGATCCCTATGGAAAGGAGGAAGAGAGCAAGACCGAAGAAAACTTGGATAGAAGGGGTACAAGCAGCTATAAATATCAGAGGAATGGAGGAAGATCAATGGATGGACAGAGAGGAATGGCGTTTGGTTTTCGGAAGACGGCGGCAACTGCCATGATACCGGATGATGATGATGATGTTGATGATTGTTTGAATCTTAAGTTATTGGTGTTATTTAACTTAGACTACAATAATTTAAATAATTTAACTTTTAATATAAATTACTCTATACGGTAGCTTCCATGCACGTCTTTGATTCCTCATACGTGCCACATGTCCTGCCCATCCCAGTCTACGAGACTTAACTGTTCTTATTATATTTGGCTTCCTATAAAGACCGTGTAATTCATTGTTCTTCTCCATTCACCTGTTTGTTCATCTCTCTTTGGTCCAAAAATTTTCCTAAGGACTTTATTCTCAAATACTCGTAATCTCCTTTCCTCCCTTAAAGTAAGAATCCATGTTTCGCACCCATATAATATAACTGGTAGAATAATGGTTTTATATATTTTCAGTTTAACGTTTTTTGAAAGGAGTTTGGACATCAAAAGTCTCTGCAATGCATAATAGCATCCATTTCCAGAATTGTGCATCTCATTCCTATTTGTGATTATTGTTTCTAGGTATTTGAATTCAGCCACTTCCTCAAAATTCCCCCCATTTGTATTAATATATCTAGCTGGAATAAATTTAGAAATGTTAATTGCATCAGAGCCGACACAATGACCTGAAATTAGCCTAAGTATTCGTTTAAATATGTGCGTAAAGTCCGCATATAATTTATTTAGATTGGATCTGCATTTCTATGGAAATAGTGTCATCAAAGGTCCTGAAATAATTATCGACTTCTGTACCAGAGGATTTAGCCTATCCTGAGCCATTATCTAAAAATAGTGTAAATATTAAATTTTTAAGCCAATCTGATTAGAAATGTAAGTTCGGATTCACATGTGTAAATACGTTTCCATTATTTTTCTTACTCTTTACAATACTGAGTATCAAAACAAGTTTTATAGTTTGATGTCAGAGGCTCTGCTAGGGGTCAGCTCTTGCCTGCATCAAGTAGAAGATATCCATGTAGTTTAATATTCAACCACCAGGATCGCATGTGTCAGGAAACAGCTACGCCGATCGAATCAAGCGGACGGTCTGTAAATTCCTGTTACCAACCACGACGGATTAATCAATAAAGAAGTTTAATATGCCATTACAGTAATCACAAAATTGTTCTGAAAAATATGCATAATTTATTAAGGTTACTGGGAATACATTTACAATAAATCTTCACCTTTTAATTTTGGTTTGAGAAAGAAATGTATTAACAACCATCATTATTATATTATATAGAATAAAATTGAGACTATTATTTTATTAATATAGGCCCTAATTACAATGTCTAATCCACTCCTTTCAAAAAACGTTAAACTGACTATTTAACTCATGCCCCAAATGGGAGTCAATGACCAATCACGTTTCAATGATTTCTGTTTTACAACCAATCAGAGTCGTGTTTCACCAAATATTTATCAGTGTTATAATTACCATATTAAAGAAGCCTCCTCCTTTTTAATATTGCGTTCCTTTGGCAATAAATAGTATGATCTGGTTGCAGTGATAAACAAAAGAAGCAGTAGAAGCGTACCTATCGTTTCTCATTTGTTTTCAAACATCGCCGTTTACATTAAATATATAAATATTTTAAAATAACTTTAGTTAAATAATGATTTGTGAGTAAACAGCTTAATTTTATTCGTTAAATAGTCCTAACAAATGCCACTCTTGATTTCCAAATTCTCTAGATAAATTCACTCCTCACTTCGTGAGTCGTGAATTTGTCGATAATTTGGAAATCACTCGTGGCATTACTTATGAAAATATATAAAACTATTATTCTACCAGTTATATTATATGGGTGCGAAACATGGACTCTTACTTTAAGGGAGGAAAGGAGATTACAAGTATTTGAGAATAAAGTACTTAGGAAAATTTTTGGACCAAAGAGAGATGAACAGACAGGTGAATGGAGAAGACTACATAACAATGAACTACATGGTATTTATAGGAAGCCAGATATAATAAGAACAGTTAAGTCTCGTAAACTGCGATGGGCAGGACATGTTGCACGTATGGGGAATGAAATACTTGCATGGAAGCTTCTTGTAGGAAAGCCAGAGGGAAAACGCCCAATTGGTAGACCAGGAATGAGGTGGGAGAATAACATTAACTATGTTTTGAGGGAAGTAGATTATACAGGGAATGATTGGAAAGCATTAGCTCAGGATAGGGATGTATGGAGAGCTTATGTCCGCGCGGCTATGAACCTACGGGTTCGATAGTGCCAGTGATTAAGTAAGTAAGCAATGTCTAATCAATTTTAATTCTATTCAAATGAAATTCACACATTCAAGGAGCGAATTGGTTCTTACAGTAGCGTATATGGCTCGTAATTTGTAGGTCACAGGTTCAAACCCTGGTGTCAATTAACAACACTGAGGTTTTTTTTTTCTTCGTTCGTCAAGAGAGGCGGTAGTTTGGAATTTTATTACCAGAAATCATTTGTTACATAATCACCTTTTTATTTATTTGTTTATATACAGATTTTCAACGTTTACACATCTTTTTTTGTCTAAAGTTTTATTTTCCTTCTCCACTGGCCCCTATCCATCCACTTCATATTCTCCAGTCCTCTTTTTGCAATTTCAATTCTTATTTCATGCATCGATGAGTATCAAGGTCTTCCTTTCTTTCTTCTTCCAATTGGCTACCATTTCTTGCATTCTTCTAATATCACCTATTCATTTTTTTATTAAAAATAAATTATTTAATTGCAAAGTAGAATACAAAGCGCAGAAATGAACTTCCTTAGAAGAACAAAAGGTTGCACAAGATTGGATCGGATAAGGAATGAACATATAAGAACAGAGTTAAATATATATCAATTGGATGAGAAAATCAGAGAATAAAGAGATAAATGGTTTACACATGTGGAAAGAATGAATGTAACAAGATTACCAAGAGCAGCATTCAACTACAAGCCAATAGGTTCAAGGAATTTAGGATGGAAAAGTGAAAAGATAGACAGAACAACTGTGAGGCGGAACAGGCAATTTGCCTAGCCCGTGAAGTGAAGAAGAAGAAGAAGAAGAAGAAGAAGAAGAAAAATAAATTATTTAACAATTTCAGTAAGCACATGATCAACACAATTGTAACATACAGACAACTGGGTACTCATAAAATAAGCTTTTCAAGATATGGTCTTACATATTCAAAGCATCCACGAATATGAATAAAGTAAAAATCCTAAATTACTCTATCATATGAAATAAAATTTAGGTAGTAAAACAAAACAATAGACATTTAAAGTTCCACCTTTCTTGGACGTTGTTTCACAGCATAGAAAACACATGTTAGGTCTATTTCGTGGGTCATGGAGACTATTGCATTAAGGAAGGAACTAACTCACTGGCGCTATCGAAACCGTAGGTTCATGACCTCGCGGACAAGCTCTCCACACAGCTGTTTTCCAATCATCGCCTGTATAATCTACTTCCCTCAATTAATTTTCCTCTGGTTTTCCTATAAGAGGCCTCCATGCTCCTCTTTCATTTACCATTCGTGCCATATGTCCTGCCCATGGCAGCCTATGAGTCTTAACTATTCAAGTTACAGACTGTCCGGTTTCTTATAAATATCATGTAGCTCACTGTTTCACAGTTTTCTCCATTCACCTGCCTGTTCACCTCTCTTTGGTCCAAAAAAATTTCGTGAGAACTTTATTCTCAAATACTCGTAATCTTTTCTCCAATCTTAAACTAAGAGTCCACGTTTCGCATCCATATAATATAACTGGGAAACTAACAGTTTTATACATTATCAGTTCAACGTTTTTTTTTTGTAATGATTTATGTAATACATAATAGCATGCATTTATTGGATTGAGCATATGAAAAAGCATATTTTAATCGGCTGCGGTGGACTTGTGGTTATGCTCCTTGCCTCTGGTCCCGACGATCGCGGGTTGAAACCCGACCGGGGTCGATGGATTTTTTAAGGATGAAAAAATCCAAGGAGCAAGTCCTCCGGGAGGGACTTTAAGCCGTGGGTCGCGAGTCTGAAGATTTTCAGGCTCGTAAAAGATCCTTAAGCCTGAATGAAAAGGCCTCTAAGCAAAATTTACCGAATTTTTCCGTCCTAGTACTACCTCGGTTTCCTAGATGTCAGTATGAGGCGGAACGCTGACCACGGACCACTCAAATTACATCTATACGAAAAAAAGTGTAACTAAATTAGTATGGTTCGAATTCTTCCCTGTAGGAGGAGAGCGCCTAAATCTCTGTTAAGGATAACATGGCTTACAAGAAGATATTTTTTTATACATTACGGGGACTCCTGCCGTCCTACTTCTCATTTTCGTTGATTTATTTTATAATTGTTCCATATAATCGTTGCATTATTAATCGAACCCATTCTCTGTCCATATATACTACTTTCATCATCATCATCATCACTCCAGGGATTAGGTAATTGCCCGTTCCGACTTCATAATGCATCAGCCCAATGTCTTCTAGATCTTCCAACATCACGTCTTCCTCTTGCTAGATTATTTCTTGCTAACAATGGATATGTCTCCTTACTCATTCCATCCATATGATCAATCCATTTCTGTCTGTAATTCGTGACCTTATCCAATAAAGGCTGTACTTTCAATTCTTCTCTTATATCCTCATTTCTTATTCTATCAAGTCTTGTACATCCTTTTACTTGTCTTAGGAACCTCATCTCCGCCATCTGTATTCTATCCTTCTGTTTTTTTTTCACTGGAGCACAAGTTTCACATCCATACAATATTGTGGGAACCGCCATAACATTATACATTTTTATCTTGGTTTCTTTTCTAATTTTATTTTTGAATGTTCTCTGTATTGTTCCACACACCGTCTGAAATTTATTTATTTTGGAATCAATATCTCTTTCCACATTGTAGCCAACATCACAACCCAAATATTTGAAACTAGACACCTGTTCTATACTTTGATTTTCTAAATTAATTTTGGGTCTCACTGGATCTCTTCCTCTAAAAGCCATGGTCTTCGTTTTCCTTACAGAATATTTAGATCATATAATTTACATATTTCATTTAATGCATGCATTGATTTCTGTAAGTCGTCTTCATTTTTCTGTATTATGATTACATCGTCAGCTACTTTCACACTTAACAAATTTAGTAATTAAATGTCCTTTTTACCTAGCATCAGAACCAGCTACTTTCACACTTAACAAATTTAGTAATTAAATGTCCTTTTTACCTAGCATCAGAACCAGCTACTTTCACACTTAACAAATTTAGTAATTAAATGTCCTTTTTACCTAGCATCAGAACTACCAAATATGGAACATTCTGTTTGTTACTTTATACTCTCTTCGTAGCACATATATGTTGGTTCCACGTTTATGAAGAATAAATCGTTAAACTTTTTTTTGATTAACTAACTTAGTTTATCCGTTTCAGTTTATTATTAAAGACCAGTACTATACAAACCAAAAGGTCGAGAGTTCGAGTCCCGGAGGGGTCAGGAGTTTTAAACTGACTCAAACCTTCTGGTGGCACCATGGCCTTAGGTCAACTCAACCTTTAACCTTTACTCTGCTACGAACGGGTATATCCGTTAGCAAAGAAAATGCTTGCCGTGCTATGGGTGAGTATATCCATTCTCAACTCCAAATGCCTGCTAGTTATATAATACGTATTGCATTGCTTTCAAACTAGGGAGGCATATACTGCCATCTCTTAGGAACCTAAATAAACTTTTTCCATATTTCTGCCTGCATTGAGCAAGGAGGGTTTTAAAGGGTGGAAATATCTCAGCAGTGAAAAGGAGTAGGCTACAATACGCTTGTTCTGGCGGTAAAGGCGGCCGTCACGATGGGTCTCCTATGGCCTGTAGTGGGATCAGTTTACCGTTTCTCAACAATAAATACAACTCTTTCCCACAAAAGTAATTACTTAGAAGACAATAAATAGCTCTAAATTAGCCTACAATTTTAGAATTAAAATTATTTGGAGCTTACGAAAGAATATGCGCTAGTATTTCTTTATTTGTGATCGTGTTATAAATTTCAAAGTACATAATCTTTCTTTAAAGAATCTATAACATTTTGACTAATAGTTTGGCCCTCTTGCCCCCGACATTGAAATGTTGCAATTAAATTAATTTAATTTAATTAACTAATTAATTAAATCAGATAATTTTACTTTTAGGGATTAAATTTGAACATGAAAAAAAATATTTATCAATTGTTGAACCAGAACAAAATTTAATTTTGGAGACTAGAGAAACAATAAAATCTTGTAGTGAGATCACATATTTAGGAATTAAAATAAATAAAAATGGGAGTTATGATGAAATAAGAAATATAAATAATAAAGGAAAATTTGCAATTGCTTGCCTCAATGGAATATTGTGGGAAAAAAATATAAGTAATAAAAATAAAGTGAATATATATCGTACAATTGTTAAAAGCATCATTACTTATGGAGAAGAACTTTGGCCACTAACAACAAAAACAAATAAGTATCTTTTGGCAACGGAAATGGATTTTATACGAAGGGCAGCAAGAATTTCAAGAAGAGAAACAATTAGGAAATCAGTTATAAGGGAGAAAATGAAGATTGAGGACACTATTTTAGATTATATTAAAACAGCAATTAAGATGGTACGGACATGTCCAGCGAATGGAAGAGGATCGACTACCAAAATGTGTTTTGGAATGGAAACCTGAGGAAGACGATGCAGAGGAAGACCTAAAATCTCCTGGAGTCAGGGAATATGTTTATACATGAAGGAGAAACATTTACAACCAGGAGATTGGATGGACCGACAAAATTGGCTATTGAGAATCGGACGATGTCAAAGACATTAATCAACCGATGATCTATCTATCTAATTTTACTTTTGAAGAGTTTATGTACTGGTGTCAGATTTATCCTATTTACTTATGTTATCTAAAACTATAATTAGAATAATAAATCCAAATGTATATTTTAATTTCAAAGTATGGATGGAATGGGAATTATCAATATTTATATTTAATGTTAATCATTATATTAATTATAGAATATTTTAAATAAATTCATTAATCATATTTATCGAGGTTATAAAAGATTCCGGGCTATGTGGCCGTGGTCTATAACTGGCGTTTCTTCCAGACGTTTCTCCCTCAACTGCGGAGGGCATCTTCAGTGGCGAGCGCTTACAGCTGTTGTTTCCCTGTCGTAGCCCGGAATCTTTTATAACCATGATTACCGGCCTTGAAAGCCTGCATTCCATATTTATCGATTTAGTACTGCGATTAAAACGTTTATCCACCAAACAACCCCTAATAGCGAGAGAAAGTTGATTTATGGGACCATGACATGACTAAGGGCAATGTTCCTCTCCATCCCTTTCCAATGTGATTGTGTTTTTCTATAGTCACATAGAATAGTTATAGTATGGTACTTGTATTTTTTATAAGCAGTAACCGAAGTGTACTTGCTGATTTCAATTTTCCTTGTAAAATCTAACCTCTTCTTCTTTTTGTTCTTCTTCTTCTTCTTCTTCTTCACTTCACGGGCTAGGCAAATTGCCTGTTCCGCCTCACAGTTGTTCTGTTCATCTTTTCACTGGCCTTCCTACATTGCTTGAACCTGTTGGCTTGTAGTTAAATGCTGCTTTTGTTAATCTTGTTACGTTCATTCTTTCTACATGTCTAGCCCATTTTTCTCTATATCCTTTGATTTTATCATTTAATGGGTATATATTTAACTCTGTTGTTATAGGCCTATATTCATTCTTTAACCGATCCATTCTTGTGCAGCCTTTTGTTCGTCTAAGGAGGTTTATTTCTACACTTTGTATTCTACATTGTAATTTTTTTGGTCATTAGTAATGACTCATTACCCATAAAGTAATGCAGGAACTGCCAATGTTTTATAAAACTTCAATCTAGTATCTCTTCTTGTTTTGTTCTTTAATGTTTTATGTATAGTTCCGCATATCATTTGAAATCTATCCAAACTCGTCTCTCTCACAGTGGAAAATCTAGTTTATTTTCAATTTGCATCCCTTCATCTGATTAGAAAACATATTTCTGGCCCCAGATTCATTATGTATAATTGGACACCACTGCTATAAAGTATATTTTACTACCACAAGATTTATTTTGTGGCAAAACAGACACAAGTGGAATAGTTTTCCGAACATTATTTAATTTTGAAAGACGTCCTTCGCTCCTGTAATTAGATCTGACATTTCATTGTACTTACGTCGTAACGGAAAGCACTGATAACAATCTATTCAAATTAGTTTGAGTTATTTGCACATAATTTTACGCAAATCGACAGGTAGTTGTCAAGCGCCTTGTTTTAACTGTTACTATTCATAGAATACAAATTTCAAAGATTTCGTTCACAGATTTTCTTAGATAGCCTGTAGTATTAGTCTGCAAAGATCGGAATAGGAATGAATGACGTCGCTAGTACAGCAATCGGGAAAACATAAGACCAGATGTATGTGTACACTCCGGAAAATATGAAAAGTGGAGCACGATACGCGAAATAAACTAGACACTTGGTTACTTCACGAAATTTAATCACAGTGTATAGGCCTAAAACTATGCAGTACTTTCTTCTTCTCTTGCAACTTGATAGTTGAGACAAACGCCACCACGTACCTGACTGAACCAGGTCTATTATATAAATGATCTCAGGTAATTTGACATAAACTTAATTTCACAGACCGTAGTTCCGAAATACGCCAGTTCTCTTCCGGTCTTTATGGACAAATAAACTAAAGGTATTATGATTCAGAGGTTAGGATACCATTATTATTATTATTATTATTATTATTATTATTATTATTATTTTGCCCACTAAAAATGCATGCTATTATGCATTGCAGACACTATTGATGTCCCAACTCCTTTCGAAAAACGTTAAACTGAAAATATATAAAACTATTATTCTACCAGTTATATTATACGGATCCGAATCATGGACTCTTACTTTAAGGGAAGAAAGGAGATTACGAGTATTTGATAATAAAGTTCTTAGGAACATTTTTGGACAAGAGAGATGAACAGACAGGTGAATGGAGAAGACTACATAACAATGAACTAGGCCTACATGGTCTTTATAGGAAGCCAGATATTAAGAACAGTTAAGTCTCGTAGATTACAATGGACAGGACATGTTGCGCGTATGGGAATGAAACACGTGCATGGAAGCTTCTTGTAGGAAAACCACAGGAAAAACGCCCAGTTGGTAGACCAAGAAAGAGGTGGGAGAATAACATTAACTATGATTTGAAGTAAATAGATTATACAGGGAAAGATTGGAAATCATTAGCTCCGGTTAGGGATGTATGGAGAGCTTATGTCCGCGCGGTCATGAACCTACGGGTTTGATAGTGCCAGTGAGTGAGTAAGTATTATTTTGTCCACCGCTGTTGTCTCGGGATAGGTCGCTGCCTCGTATGCAGCGGACCCGGGTTCGATCCCCGATCAATAAATTCGCCTTTTCCAGTTGTAGTGGTCTTGAATATCCTCATCTGTAAATCCCAGTTCGCACTTACTTCTTCTTACACCGTCCATCCAACCTTCTTAAGTCGTCCCTTTCTTATTTTCCTATATATTTTCCACTCAAAGATCTGCTTAGAAATTCTCTCATGTCATCCTCTTGAGATGTCCATACAATATAATAATAATAATAATAATAATAATAATAATAATAATAATAATAATAATAATAATAATAATCACTAACTCACATGCACCGTCGAACTCGTAGGTTCATGTCCGTGCGGACACAAATCCTCCATACATCCCTATCCTGAGCTAATGTTTTCCAATCATCCCCTGTATAATTTACTTCCCTCAAATGATGGTTAATGTTATTTTCCCACCTCTTTCTTCGTCTACCAACTGGGCGTTTCCTACAAGAAGTTTCCATGGACCTCTTTTATTTCCCTTTCGTGCCAGATGTCCTGCCCATCATATTCTACGAGATTTAAATGTTATTATATCTGGCTTCTTATGAAGGCCATGCAGCTCACTCTTAGGTAGTCTTCTCCATTCACTTATCTTTCATCTCTCTTTGGTCCAACAAATAGCCTAAGAATTTTTATTATGAAATAATCGTAATCTTCTTTCCTCCCTTAAAGTAAAAGTCTATGTTTGGCATCGATATAACTGGAGAAATAATAGATAATTGTAATAATTTTATTTCACAACACTCTATAAGATTATTTTATTATTTATTTATTTATTTCCTTAAAGACCCCAAAGAGCAAGGTTGCTCATATTAAGGGGCAATATACAAAAAATAATGGCCATGATAGCATCAGAAAGCATTGATTGTATTTTTAAATTAAAAAAGGAGACGGCAAACACAAGAAATGGTTTGATTTGAGGAATGTGCCGACAATTGTAAAAGAAAGAAAAGCTAGTACAAAAATGAACATGGTTTACACGAGCCAAATGAAAGTAAATTTAGATGCAATTGGGTAGTGTTAGACGGGAAACCACCAAGTTACTAAAGGAACGTAAAAAGAGGGAACTATTTGACGAGAGAAGATTAATGATGCTTAGAAATGATGGAATGCATAAAAAAAAAATAGGATAACATTAGAGAATTATATCAGGGAATTAGTATAGAGAAGAAAGGGTTTCAGGCTAGAACAAACATAATTCGGAATGAAAATGGGGATATGAATTTGCAGCGATAGGGGCTATCGATTGCAGATTCGAAAGAGTATATAAGAGATGAATAGTTATTTTTAATTCAGCTATTAAATGTTACATACAGCACAGGACATTGAGGAGGATAAGTTACAGACAGACAGAAATGCAAGTCACTCAGAGCCAAGTTGCATTAGCGGTTGAAATGGCAATTGAAAAATTGAAGATGTATTAAAGCATCAGGTTCAATGAGGGAGTGTCCCAGCAGAACTGGAGTAAAATCAGGGGGGGAGGAAAAATGAGGGACACGCTACCGGTGTTTTGCTTAGTATGATTGGGAAAAAAGAAGCTCTTCCAGATGAATGGGAAGGAATCAATTACTCGTTCCAAGGTAATTAAAGAACAGGAGATAAAACCTGATTTGTAAGCAAGTTATAGGGGCATCTCATTACTTTCACTTCGTACAAAATTCTAACAAATATATAGTAAGCAGACTTACTCCCTATATTGATGACATTCTAGGAGATCATCAATGTGCATTTAGAAGAAACAGGTCTACAACAGATCAGATTTTTAGTATAAGACAGATTTTAGAAAAGAAATGGGAATATAATGGTACTGTACATCAACTATACGTAGACTTCCAAAAGCATATGATTCAATTAAGAGGGAGAAGTTATATAGTATCCTGCTGGAGTTCGGAATTCCTAAAAAGTTAGTTAGACTTATACGAATGTGTCTAAATGGCTCAACGAGTAGGGTGCGTGTAGGCAAACAGTTTTCAGACACTTTTGAAATCCAGAATGGGTTGAAGCAAGGAGATGCACTATCTCCTCTACTATTTAATTTTGTACTAGAGCATGCCATTAAATCTTTAGAGAATGAGGAAGGCTTACAACTGAATGGTATTAATAAGCTGTTAGTTTATGCTGATGATGTAGTACTACTGGCCGATAGCGAGGAGATACTAAAGGCCAACACGCACACACTATTGAGTAACACTAAGAAATTAGGACTGGAAGTAAATATCAGTAAAACTAAATATATGGTCACACGTAGAAATTCAGTATATAATGGAAATGGACAGCTAATGACAAATGAGGGAAATTTTCAGGAAGTGGCTGAATTCAAATACCTAGGAACAATAATCACAAATAGGAATGAGATGCACAAAGAAATTAAACATAGGCTCAATTCTGGAAATGCTTGCTATTATGCATTGCAGAGACTTTTGATGTCCCAACTCCTTTCAAAAAACGTTAAGCTGAAAATATATAAAACTATTATTCTACCAGTTATATTATATGGGTGCGAAACATGGACTCTTACTTTAAGGAGGAAAGGAGATTACGAGTATTTGAGAATAAAGTTCTTAGGAAAATTTTTGGACCAAAGAGAGATGAACAGACAGGTGAATGGAGAAGACTACATAACAATGAACTACACACGGTCTTTATAGGAAGCCAGATATAATAAGAACAGTTAAGTCCCGTAGACTGCGATGGGCAGGACATGTTGCGCGTATGGGGAATGAAAGACGTGCATGGAAACTTCTTGTAGGAAAGCCAGAAGGAAAACGCCCAGTTGGTAGACCAAGAATGAGGTGGGAGAACAACATTAACTATGATTTGAGGGAAGTCGATTATACAGGGAATGATTGGAAAGCATTAGCTCAGGATAGGGATATATGGAGAGCTTATGTCCGTGCGGCCATGAACCTACGGGTTCGATAGTGCCAGTGAGTAAGTAAGTAAGTAAGTGATGGCCATGAAATAATTAACAATAAAAACAAGAAAACAAAATCAGGCATAAGTTTAAGTAATACAATCTACTGTAGATGCGATATATATATATATACTTACTTACTCACTGGCCCTATCGAACCCATAGGTTCATGGCCGCGCGGACATAAGCTCTACATACATCCCTATCCTGAGCTAATAATTTCCAGTCATTCGCTGTATAATCTACTTCCCTCAAATCATAGTTAATATTGATCTCCCACCTCATTCTTGGTCTACCAACTGGGCGTTTTCTTTCTGGCTTTCCTACAAGAAGCTTCCATGCACGTCTTTCATTCCCCATACGTGCAACATGCCCTGCCCATCGCAGTCTATGAGACTTAACTGTTCTTATTATATCTGGCTTCCTATAAAGATCATGTAGTTCATTGTTATGTAGTCTTCTCCATTCACCTGTTTGTTCATCTCTCTTTGGTCCAAAAATGTTCCTAAGTATTTTATTCTCAAAAAATTGTAATATCCTTTCCTCCCTTAAAGTAAGAGTACATGTTTCGCATCGATATAATATAACTGGTAGAATAATAGTTTTATATATTTTCAGTTTAACGTTTTTTGAAAGGAGTTGGGACATCAAGAGTCTCTGCAATGCGTAATAGCACGCATATCCAGAATTGAGCCTATGTTTAATTTCCTTGTGCATCTCATTCCTATTTGTGATTATTGTTCCTAGGTATTTGAATTCAGCCACTTCCTCAACATTTCCCTCGTTTGTCATGAGCTGTCCATTTCCATTATATAATGTATTTCTACGTGTGACCATATATAGCCCCTACACACATATAAATACAATATTTAACTAGGATAATAATAATAATAATAATAATAATAATAATAATAATAATTAAATTAACAAAATTAACTAAGAAAGCAATGAAAACATTTTTGTTAATACGATTAGAAAAATGTTTAACATTCGTGAAATGTTGATATTCAATAGGTAAGTTATTGTAACGGTTTATTAACATGTCAGATAATTTGCGTCAAAGTTCAAAACAAGGCTGGAAAGACTGCAAAATACCTTAAGGTAATTTAAATGTCATAATCTACCCCTACGCTCACAACTTTACTTCCCTTCCGAAGGAAGCCATGATTTCGTTATTTGAAAACAATACTTGAGGATTGAGTTTTAAACGTTTTGGGATTGACTATGTAGTTACAGTATTGTTTATTGTTCACTGATAGTACACAGATCATAAATGACAAGATTTTCATACACATGGTCAGTTGAATAAAAATTATTCTCTACAGTCACGACTCGGCCTTGACTTTTTATACATTGCATCATTTCCTTGTCTTTTACCCAGCGAAGCTGCAGATTTCTGAAAGAGAGAGTAAAAAAAAAAACTTTTAACAGGGTCATGTCACAAGAAAAAGATATTTCTTAAAAATTAGATAAAAGGGCATGTGGACCTACATGATATCAGAAGTTGCTGCACATTTAACAATTTTAAATCAAGATTAAGTCCACCATTTGGTGTCAGAATTGCGTCGTTTCCTCATATGTAGTGGACCGATCTCCGGTTGGGACAAGTTTCCAGGGTGATTTTTGTCTGGGTTTTTCCTCACCAATAAGACAATTGTTGGGAAACGTTTAGGCTAGGTATGTCCAACCCGCGGGCTGCCTGCGGCTCTCGATCCCTTCGCATGTGGCCCCCAATGATATTTGTTCTTTCACATCACATTCGGCCGAGAGTGATATTTGTAAGTTATAGTCTAATAGCATGGGGTGCCCTATATCAATTAATGTATTTGATATTGAACAGATATTGGTGGAAAGAACATTTAGACAGAATGGACAATACAAGATTACCCAAAAAGATCAACACCTACAAACCACATGGGAAAATATCTTTGGGACGGCCAAGGAAACGATGGACTTGAGACCGGAACAGGTCGCATTGACCTAATCCTGGAAAGGAAGAAGAAGAAGAAGACAGATATTGGTAAAAGTAGAGTCTCTAAGAAGAAAACGTAAAACCATAAAAAGCACCCCACTTATTTGAGGGTAAAATTATTTTTTTATAGATAACTGTAGTTTTATTCTAGATTGTTGGAGATAATTTTATTGTTGACCACTTTAATTTTATCCCAAGCGTGTTGGAAATTAAAACTATTTTTCATTTTTTAGTTCGGTTTTCTAATAAAGCATATGTTTTAATTTTTTAAAAGTATTATTTATTTTTTATTTTTTAGTTTGTTTTTCTAATAAAGCGTGTTTTAGTTTTTTTAAACTATTTTTTTATGTTTAGTTTAATTTATTGTCATAAACCGGAATCCCATGAAAATTGAATTGCTTAATACTCTTCTAAAAAATCCTCCGGGCCGGATTTGAACCAGCGACTTATGGATTACTGAATTATACACCACTACGTCCATCGCTCTATCAACTGAGCTCTTACAACGATTGACTAAAAAATCGATAAGTCCGCAACCTATTATACCGGTTTTTACTCTTTTGATTTTGTGAAGATTCTGGCCACGATTTTAGAAACAATTATGAAATTATTGTACTGTCATTGGTACTTTACAAGTATACAAAGTTTCAAGTCGGTCCAATGTATTTAAGTGGGTGAAAATCGTGTTCAAATATTCCGTTGTGTAGATAAATACAGGTCAAGCTGATATAAAGCGTGTAAAATACGCTTTTTTGTCACGTTAAGACAAATGGTATTTGTGGGATATTAAATACTATGAAGATAAGATTATTATACTTATCTCCCCTCCTACTTTCGTAATTTTAAGAATGATTATGACTGCTATGTTAGCAAACAACCTAACTACGATATGTTTTCTTTTTTCCGGAGCAGTGCTAACAAATCCCCATTTATGTTAATTCAGCAAACAGTTTATTCCTGATTGTCAGTGCCTTCACATCGTTTATAAGCTACAAGTTAATGTGGGGCGAAATAAAAACTCGTGCATCTTGAAGACTTCAATCAAAATTCTGAAGAAAACAAAAGTAAGTGTAACAATCACCGATATCAACAATCACGGATTAAGTCCATGTGACTTGTTCCGGTCTCATAGATTCTCATTCAAAAAGTTGAATCCATCTCTTTTACACGCTTTATATTAGCTTGACCTCTATCTATCTATCTATCTATGTAACGGAATCTTTCTACGCGATTTTCACCCACTTAAAATCATTGGATCGACTTGAAACTTTGTATACTTGTAGAGGACCCGTGACAATACAATAATTTCATATTTATTTTCTAAAATCCTGGCCATAATCATCAGAAAATCAAAAAAAGTGTTTTTGTATCAATGTAACGGAATCTTTCAAAGCGATTTTCACCCACTTAGAAACATTGAATAGACTTGAAACTTTGTATACTTGTAGAGGACCCGTGACAATACAATAATTTCATACTTATTTTCTAAAATCCTGGCCATAATCATCAGAAAATAAAAAAAGTGTTTTTGTATCAATGTAACGGAATCTTTCAACGCGATTTTCACCCACTTAGAAACATTGGATCGACTTGAAATTTGTATACGTGTAGAGGACCCGTGACAATACAATAATTTCATATTTTGTTTCTAAAATCCTTGCCAGAATCATCCGAAAATCAAAAAAATGAAAACTGGTATAATATGTTGCGGACTTGTCGACGTTTTAGTCAATCGTTGTAAGAGCTCAGTTGGTACAGCAGTGAACTCTTAGGGCCGGTTTCACCAACAGAGGTAAATGCATTACGCCAGTTTCCCCGTGTATAATGCATAGCATAAACTAGCGTAATACAGTTACCTTTGTTGGTGAAACCGACCCTTAGTGGTATATAATTTCAGTAATCCATTCGTCGCTGGTTCAAATCCGGCTGGGAGAGTTTTTTTATAGAAGAGTATTACTTTTAGCTCATACTACAATAGTATTGAATTTAAAGATATTTACATTTTTATCTTATTCTGTAAAATATTAAAACTAAAAAATAAACAATAAATAACAGTTTTAAAAAACTAAAAGAACACGCTTTATTAGAAAACTAAAAAATGAAAAATAATTTTAATTTCCAATACGCTTGGGATAAAATTAAAGTGGTCAACAAAAAAATCATCTCCAACACATATAGAATAAAACTAGAGTTATCAACAAAAAGAAAATAATTTTACCATCAAAGCGTGGGGTGCTTTTTATGATGTTTACATTTTCTTCTTAGAGAGCTAGCTTACTTTTACCAATATCTGTTTATTATCAAATATATTAATTGATATAGAGCACCCCACGCTTTGATGGTAAAATTATTTTCTTTTTGTTGATAACTCTAGTTTTATTCTATATGTGTTGGAGATGATATTTTTGTTGACCACTTTAATTTTATCCCAAGCGTATTGGAAATTAAAATTATTTTTCATTTTTTAGTGTTCTAATAAAGCGTGTTCTTTTAGTTTTTTAAAACTATTATTTATTCGGTCTACCAACATTCCTGCCTACTTTTGGTTTGAAATTAAGTATAATTTTTGGAATCCGATCATCTTCCATTCTTTGAACATGTTCTTTCCAGTTTTTTGTAGATTATTTAATTTTATCTAAATGTTTAAAAACAGTTTGGCCATTTCTAATATCTTCACTTCTTTTATCTAGAAGTTTGCATCTAGCCACACTTCTCAGAAATCTCATTTCAGCTGCTTCTTTGATCTTCTCTTCTCTTTTAGTTAAAACCCATAACTCACTACCATACAATAGTAAGACCTAATTTTGGAAATGGTTTCATTAAGATATTAAAATATTTTTGTTTTTTTAATTTAATTTTTTCTACAGGGTTAACTCTATGTTATTCACTTCGTTTATTTTATTATGCATTTTTTATAAAATTGTAGTTTTGTTTCCTTTTTTGTGTTTTTAAATATTGTTTTAGTTGTGCCACATAATTAAATGTATTAAGTTTGTTAAACAGGCCTTCATTTTTAAAATAGGAGATTTCATAACCCACGTATTTAAAATGGTTCACTTGTTCAATGGGTTTCCCCTCCAGAATTATGTTACCTCTCACAGTATCTGATCCCTTAAAAGCTAAGATTATGGTTTTACTTATTGATATTTTCAAATTAGGCCTATATCGTAATTTTGTTATAATGTTATTTAATCGAAAAAAGTGATTTCTGTAGACCTCTTCTGAGATGTGTAACAATTGTAAAAAAAAAATCTTATTGGTGTCTATATGTGAAATACGATACTCCATCTTGTCAAACTTGACTAACTAATTCACTGGCATCGAACCCATATGTTCATAAACTCTTTATTCTTCTCTGCGCTGAGCTAATGTTTTCCAAACATCCCCTGTATAATTTACATCCCTCAAATCATGATTGCCATTCTTCCATCTCAATCTTGGCCTGCCTTCTGGGCGTTTTCCTTATAGTTTTCATGCAAGGAGTTTGCATGTCCCTCTCTCAATCTACATTCGCAACATGTCCTGCCCATCTCAGCTTACAAGACTTAAGTGTTATTACAATATCTAGTTTCCTATAATGATAAGTTGCTCACTGTTATGAAGTCTTCTCCATTCACCTGTCTGCTCATCTCTATGTGATCCAAAAAATTTTCATAAGAACTTTATGCTCAAACACTCATAATCTTTTCTCCTCCCTTAAAGTAGGCCTAAGAGTCCATTTTTCGCATCCAAATAATAAGATTGGAAGAATAACTCTTTTTCTTTTCAGTGTAACGTTTTTGAAAGAAATTGGGGTGTCAAGGCTTTATCTAATGCACAACAGCACGCATTTCCAGAATTGAGTATATTTTAATTGCTTCATATGTCTAATTCCTATTTGTAATTATTGTTCCTAGATATTTGAATTCAGAGACTTCTTCAAAATTTTCCTCATTTGCCATTAACTGTCCGTTTCTATTAAGGAATGCATTTCTATGTGTGACCACATATTTAGTTTCACTGATGTCAAACTTATGTAGGAAGGAAATTCGCTTAAAAAACATTGAGTAAAAGTGAATTTTTTTAATCAAACTATTTCAATTTTAGGAAATATTACTCACAGATAATTATTATTGTTGATCGAAAATATTTTGCTCAGAAATAATGATTATCATTTTTTTCAGCTATTGATCACAAAATAAAAATAAATATCATATCATAAATTATTTTTATAATTACACTGAGCAACAAAAAATAAACTTTTTTTTGTCTCAGATAGAAAAATATGTGATTCTGATAGTATATTTTCTCCTGAATTCAAATATGATATCAGCTTTTCTCCATCACGCAAGGTTTCAGACAGACAGGAAGTTATAATTTCAAACACTTTAATATTTTCCACATTCGTAACTACACAATATTTGAACATTCGGACTCACCTAGAAAGTAATAAATGACTATTTTCTGCTATATTTCGCCGGTGGAGCATCCCACTTGATGGTCCAACAATAATCGGTCAGCATATTAGGATTCCATTTGCCTTGATATTTCTTTTCAATAGCTGAAACCATTTGAGTTAGCTCATTTGGTTTTATTTTTCAAAGGACAGATGGACGAAAAAATGTTTATTAAAAAATAATTATTTAAATCCATTAATTGAAATCGAAATAAAAAAACTGTGGGTGATGGAGAAATTTCGAATACGTATTTGAAAACAGGATAAAAAACTGCATTAAGTACAACTATTGGTACTCATGAGCCAAAAATCATGTTGACCAGTGTTATCAAACAAAATTTCGATCCTACTTAATTTTTCATTATTTATTTTTAATTATCGGCTTCAACCCATGGAATTTTCGTATACAATAAGTTACAGATTTGGATAATTAACTAACAAGACGTGCCTGGAAACTTCTTGTAGGAAAGCCAGAAGGAAAACGCCCAGTTGGTAGACCAAGAATGAGATGGGAGAACAACATTAACTATGATTTGAGGGAAGTAGATTATACAGGGAATGATTGGAAAGCATTAGCTCAGGATAGGGATGTATGGAGAGCTTATGTCCACGCGGCCATGAACCTACGGGTTCGATAGTGCCAGTGAGTAAGTAAGTAACTACCAATGCACAGATATTATTTTATTTTATTTTATAAGAAAGTAAAAACAATTTCTTCAATTGAAAACTATACTTTAATATACAAACTTTATTTAATACATGAATATATAATATTAATTAATTTGAATTTTACTGTACTGGGGAGATGCAGAATTGACAGCTTAGATTGCGGCCTTATTTTCCCATTGGTAACTCTGTGTTGTTTTCCTTGAACCACAATAAAACACAGCACGCACACACTACCTTCTCTTTAAGCGCTGTACCGGCCCTCCGGGGCAATCGGGTGTCAACCTGAGGTCCGCATACCAAATTCTTCTGATTACATGTTTACTTTTCTTTGTTATATATATATATATATATATATGTATGGGTGAGGTTTTTATCGGGGTTTTTCCTCACCTGTAAGACAAATGTCAGGAAAACTTTAAGGCTCAAACGGTCCCGGAAATCATATGGCCATCACCATCATCCTTATGATTATCATCATTCTTCACCGGTGTGGAAAGCAACGGGAAGCTACCACACCTGTAATTCCCTAGTAAAGCTGCAAGCATAGCATGAAAATGCTATGATTGCAGTGAAGGACCTGCCTTCGGGCAGAATTACTATAAATTATTATTCATCCCTGCCATCCCCTCTTTACAAAAAGAAGAGGTAAGTGTTAAAATAATAAACTGAAAATGATAACAAATCTATTCTCAGTTTTTGATCCATCAACAAGAGTTTATAGTCCATAAATATTGTTAAACCAGAAACAATTAAAAGAAAAGTGTTCAATTCCGTCCCAAAAGAAGGACTAAATCGAATTAGATATGTATATATATATATATGTTTTGCCAACAGTAATCTGACAAGAGGTTGTGTTTTTCTAAAAAATCCCAAGCGACAGAGTCGCGAGTGATTTTGTCTAATGGAAAACTCAACCTCACGTTGGATTTGAAGTGACTGTTTAGCGAATAATACATCAGAAGTTAAAAATAATTATAATGTTTAATATTTACCAAATGTGAGGTTATGTGTTCCGGTCACTTTCGGGCGATTTCTAAGCCGGCTGTATAGTTATAAGTAGCATATATTTACTGTAAAATCTCCTTGGGCTTGGGAAAAATCAATAACAGATGATTGTATGAGAAATAACTATTAACAATAATCCAGATCCATTATAAAACATTTAATACATTTTTTTAGAGCAACAGAACTACCTTTTTTTTTTGGTAATTTTTGACGTTGTTTTCTTTTGGCATTTCTTGCTGTAACACATCGATCGTATATTGTTTAATCGATATCCTTGTCAAATAACTTAATTTGCGGAGATATCTCTCATTACGAACACGAAGAGGCAAAATTATCGGTCTGTGAGATAAATAGTCATAAGTAATGCCACGAGTGATTTTCGTGAGTCGTGAATTTATCTAGAGAATTTGGAAATCAAGAGTGGCATTTGTTAGGACTATTTAACGAATAAAATTAAGCTGTTTACTCACAAATCATTATTTAAATATAGTTATTTTAAAATATTTATACATTTAATACAAACGGCGATGTTTGAAAACAAATGAGAAGCGATAGGTACGCTTCATCTGCTTCTTTTGTTTATCACTGCAACCAGATCATGCTATTTATTGCCAAAGGAACGCAATATTGTAAGAATGCTCTCCAGTGGAGAAAAAATGAAGCACATCAAACTGTATATTAATTCATTTTTATGTCGTATGATGTAAATATGACAATTATATTTTTATGGATTGTTACCTGGGAAAAAATACATTTAAGAAAGTGCAAACAGTGGTTTCTTTTTTTGGTGTTATAATCATTTGCTATAAATGTTTTTATATTAACTCCCGCATGCTGCATGTGTTGACATTCATGCACTATATCTGGTAGCCGTATTTCTCATAGGCTCAGTCACTGCAAAATAATGGTCAGACCTGTTCAGAATATTAAAAAGGAGGAGCTTTATTTAATATGGTAATTATAACACTGATAAATATTTCGTGAAACACGACTCTGATTGGTTGTAAAACAGAAATCATTGAAACGTGATTGGCCATTGAGTCCCATTTGGGGCATGAGTTAAATAGTCACTTTAATTAAATTTGCGCCTATAATTGTTTTAAAATGGAATTGGCACCGGGAAGAACGCAGCAGGGTGGGAGGCTCAAAATATAGACCTATCGATTGCTACCTGACTTCAAACTCTTGATTTTGTAGATGACAAAATATTTTCCACACACCACATTGTTTACATACCGGTCTGCATTTAAAAGAAATGTACATTAAACACATTACAATTTCACTCACTGACTCACTGGCACTATCGAACCCACAGGTTCATGGTCGCGCGGACATAAGCTCTCCATACATCCCTCTCCTGAGCTAATGTTTTCCAATCATCTCTGTATAATCTACTTTCTTCAAATCATTGTTAATGTTATTCTCCCACCTCATTCTTGGTCTACCAACTGGGCGTTTTCCCCTCTGCTTTTTCTACAAGAAGCTTCCATCCATGACTTACATTCCTCATTCATGCCACATGTCCTGCCCATCGAAGTCTACGAGACTTAACCGTTCTTATTATCTCATGTAGTTCACTGTTGAGTATAGTCTTCTCCATTCACCTGTTTGCTCTATATCAATTAATATATTTGATAGTAAACAGATATTGTTAAAAGTAAAGTCTCTAAGAAGAAAACATAAATACTGTAAAAAGCACCCCACGCTTGTGATGGTAAAATTATTTTTTTTTTGTAGATAACTCTAGTTTTATTCTATATGTGTTGGAGATGATTTTTTTGTTGACAACTTTAATTTTATCCCAAGCGTGTATTTTTCATGTTTTAGTTCGGTTTTCTTATAAGTTGTTTTAGTTTTTTAAACTATTATTTATTTTTAATTCATCTGTAATTTCTTTTTATTTTAAAAGTGTTGATACTTACTTACTCAATGGCACTATCGAACCCGTAGGTTCATGGCCGCACGGACATAAGCTCTCCATGCATCCCTATCCTGAGATAATGCTTTCCAATCATTCCCTGTATAATCTACTTCCCTCAAATCATAGTTAATGTTATTCTCCCACCTCATTCTTGGTCTACCAACTGGGTGTTTCCTACAAGAAGCTTCCATGCAAGTCTTTCATTCCCCCATACGTGCAACATGTCCTGCCCATCGCAGTCTACGAGACTTAACTGTTCTTATTATATCTGGCTTTCTATAAAGACCATATAGTTCATTGTTATGTAGTCTTCTCCATTCACCTGTCTGTTCATCTCTCTTTGGTCCAAAAATTTTCCTACGTACTTTATTATCAAATACTCGTAATCTCCTTTCCTCCCTTAAAGTAAGAGTCCATGTTTCGCACCCATATAATATGACTGGTAGAATAATAGTTTTATATATTTTCAGCTTAACGTTTCTTGAAAGGAGTTGGGACATCAAAAGTCTCTGCAATGCATAATAGCATGCATTTCCAGAATTGAGCCTATGTTTAATATCTTTGTGCATCTCATTCCTATTTGTGATTATTGTTCCTAGGTATTTGAATTCAGCCACTTGCTCAAAATTTCCCTCATTTGTCATTAGCTGCCCATTTCCATTATAGACTGAATTTCTACGTGTGACCATATATTTAGTTTTACTGATATTTATTTCCAGTCCCAATTTCTTAGTGTTACTCAATAGTGTGTGCGTGTTGGCCTTTAGTATCTCTTCGCTATCGGCCAGTAATACTACATCATCAGCAAAAACTAACAGCTTATTAATACCATTGAGTTGTAAGCCTTCCTCATTCTCTAAAGAGTTAATGACATGCTCTAGTACAAAATTAAATAGTAGAGGAGATAGTGCATCTCCTTGCTTCAGCCCATTCTGGATTTCAGAAGTGTCTGAAAAAAAAATCTAATTAGATGTAATCATCATTGACACAGTGTGTGTAAATAAACAGGCATATCCCTATAGAAAAAAGAAGAAGAATAAAGTGACTGATAACAAATTTGAGAGATGAGTTCTAAACTACATTAGAGATAGAATAGAGCTTGTTACAGCTATGGTTATAATAGTAAAGTGCATATAATTTACATGTATATTAATTATGTGGAGCCAGCTTCTGGTCTTGACTTAATTACACCCCCTCCAGACACAGTTAAATGAGTATAAGGGACTATAAACCTCGTCATGTTTATACAGGTGTTACATTACTGCTATTTAGTATACAACTAATTCTCTATAATGATTAAATTTCTGCAGCAATTTCGTCCATTTTTATACGCTTTATATTAGCTTCACCTGTATCTATCTATCTATCTATCTATCTATCTATCTATCTATCTATCTATCTATCTATCTATGTAACTGAATCTTTCAACGCGTTTTTCACCCACTTAAAATAATTTGATCGATTTGAAATTTTGTATACTTGTAAAGGACCCGCGACAATACAATAATTTCATATTTATTTTCTAAAATCCTGGCCAGAATCATCAGAAAATCAAAAAAAGTGTCTTTGTATTTATGTAACGGAATTTTTGAACACGATTTTCACCCACTTAGAAACATAGGATAGACTTGAAACTTTGTATACTTGTAAAGGACCCGGGATAATACAATAATTTCATATGCATTTTCTAAAATTCTGGCCAGAATCATCAGAAAATCAAAAAAAAGTGTCTTTGTATTTATGTAACGGAATCTTTGAACACGATTTTCACTCACTTAGAGACATTGGATCGACTTGAAACTTTGTATACTTGTAAAGGCCCTGTGACACTACTATAATTTCATATTTTATTTATAAATTCCTGGCCAGAATCATCAGAAAATCAAAAAAATTAAAACTGATATAATAGGTTACGGACTTGACAACTTTTTAGTCATTCGTTGTAAGAGCTTAGTTGGTAGAGCGGTGAACTAGTGATATATAATTTCAGTAAACCGTAAGTCGCTGGTTCAAATCCGGCTGGGAAGGACTTTTTTTTAGAAGAGTTATACTTTTAGCTCATACTACAATAGTATGGAATTTAAAGATATATACATTCTTATCTCATTCTGTAAAATATTAAAACTAAAAAATAAAAAATAAATAACAGTTTTAAAAAACTAAAACAGCACGCTTTATTAGAAAACGGAACTCAAAAATGAAAAATAATTTTAATTTCCAACACGCTTGGGATAAATTTAAAGTGGTCACCAAAAAATCATCTCCAGCACATATAGAATAAAACTAGAATTATCAACAAAAAGAAAATAATTTTACCATCAAAAGCGTGGGGTGCTTTTTATGATTTGTACATGTTCTTCTTAGAGACTTTACTTTTACCAATATCTGTTTATTATCAAATATATTAATTGAAATAAAGCACCCCACGCTTTTGATGGTAAAATTATTTTCTTTTTGTTGATAATTCTGGTTTTATTCTATATGTGTTGGAGATGATTTTTTTGTTGACCACTTTAAATTTATCCCAAGCGTGTTGGAAATTAAAATTATTTTTCATTTTTGAGTTTCGTTTTCTAATAAAATGTGCTGTTTTAGTTTTTTAAAACTATTATTTATTTATCTTCATATTGCTCTCTCTTTCTATCACCAAAACTATTCAATTCACCTCTAACAAAATCTTCATAAGTAACGTCACAAATGATTTCCAAATTATCGATAAATTCACGACTCACGAAGCGAGAGAATTTATCTAGAGATTCTAGGGGAAATCTAGGAAATCAAGAGTGGCATTTGTTAGGACTATTTAACGAATAAACTTAAGCCGTTTACTCACTAATCATCATTTAAATATAGTTATTTTAAAATATTTATGTATTTAATGTAAACGGCGATTTTTGAAAACAAATGAGAAATGTATGGTTATGTTTTATTTGATCATCCACTGCAAGTTGAACATATTATTTAATGCCAAATACGATCGCAATAATCTAAGAATGCACCCTATTGGAGAAAAAGCGAAAAACATCAAACTGTATATTGTAACCAACATTATAGGTAATTATTTTTTACGAAACAACTCGGTAAAATCATTATTTAAAACACAATTATTGAACACACAATTATCAAATGTGTAGTTCTAAGGAATCTGTACATTATTTGCTATATTCAACGTATTTGTTGTAGAGTCAGTCACTGCAAAATAATGCTCTGATCTGTTCAGAATATTGAAAAGGAAGAACTTTATTTGTTTTGGTAAACAAATTCCGATAAAGAGCGAGGTGAAACACGGCTGTCATTGGTTGTAAAACAAAATTCATTGAAACGTGATTGGTTATTGACTCCCATTTGGGGATGAGTTAAATAGTCTTTCTAAACTATTCGATATTTCTATCATTAATTCATACCACAGGCTAAATAACGTATAAGGTAACTTTTAAAAATAGTAATCAATAATGAAATAATAGAACAGATAGCACACTTTAACTATCTTGGTTCAGATATAACATACAGCTACGATTGGGATATACACAATAAATTAAACCGATATCAAATGATGTGAGGTAGGCCTACCATAAGAAGAACCCTCCAAAAGACTCGAAGAGAAACTCAGCTCAGGTTTTATAAAATTATGGCTGTTTCTGTTCTTTTATATGGATCTGAATCTTGGGTATTTACAAAAAAATATATCTCACACATTCGAGCCACTGAAATGAAATGTTTAAGATCCGTAAAAGGATGTACACGCATGGATAGATTACACAATGAATCAATAAGAAATGAACTGGAGATATTTTCAATACTCGATAAACTAGAAGAGCACAAATACCAATGGAAAGAACATTTAGTCAGAATGGACAGTACAAGATTTCCAAAAAGATCAACGCCTACAAACCACATGAAAAAAGATCTTTGGGACGGCCAAGGAAACGATGGAATTGAGACCGTAACAGGTCCCATTGACCTAATCCTGGAAGTAAAAGGATGTACACGCATGGATAGATTACACAATGAATCAATAAGAAATGAACTGGAGATATTTTCAATACTCGATAAACTAGACGAGCACAAATACCAATGGAAAGAACATTTAGTCAGAATGGACAGTACAAGATTACCCAAAAAGATCAACGCCTACAAACCACATGGAAAAAGATCTTTGGGACGGCCAAGGAAACGATGGAATTGAGACCGTAACAGGTCCCATTGACCTAATCCTGGAAAGGAAGAAGAAGGGGACATTTAAAGAAGTTTTTCAAACGTTTAGAGGCAATTACTACAAATAGGAATGAGTTGCAGAAAGAAATTAAACTTAGTCTCGACTCTGGAAACGCATGCTACTATCCACTACAGGGACTCCTATCACCCCTATTCCTTTCACAAATATTAAACTAAAAATATATAAAAGTTAGGACTACTTTTTCGAGATATGGATGCGAAACATGATCCCTTACTTTATGAGAGGGGGAAACGTCAAGATTACATGAGAATAGAGTGGTTAACAAAATGTTGGTTCAGAGACTTAGAGACAGGTGAATGGAGAAAACTCCATAACCACCATCTACATTACATTTATAAGAAATTTGACATTATGAAAGTTAAGTTTGATAAACTACTGCATGATGGATAGGACATGTAGCACGAATGGTGAATGTAAGAGTAATATTGAAACTTCTTTTAGGAATGCAGGCTTTCACGGCCGGTAATCATGGTAGTAAAAGATTCCGGGCTATGTGGCCGTGGTCTATAACTGGCGTTTCTTCCAGACGTTTCTCCCTCAACTGCGGAGGGCATCTTCAGTGGCGAGCGCTAGAAGCTGTTGTTTCCCTGTCGTAGACTCAACTGCGAATGAGGGAGTCTACGACAGGGAAACAACAGCTTCTAGCGCTCGCCACTGAAGATGCCCTTCCGCAGTTGAGGGAGAAACGTCTGGAAGAAACGCCAGTTATAGACCACGGCCACATAGCCCGGAATCTTTTACTACCATTCTTTTAGGAATGACAGAGGGAGAAGTCCCAATAATGAGGTGGAAGAATATTAACTATGACTTGATATAATGAGTGATTCAGAAACATGGCTATATGTTTGATCGCATTTTGTGACTAAAATATTATTATTATTAAAGGAAATATGATGTTATCATTGGAAAGGAAATCCTTCAAATTACAACAATGGTTCAAAACAAAACAAATCACTGCTCACGTGGAGCTTGCGGGTTGATTTTTGTGGGCTAGCGTCGAACGCCTCCACAATTCTCTTCGTTGTTTCTGCATCCGTGCTAATGCGAGGTCTTCCAGGAGGTTCGATTTTCTGCATCCTTCCCGTTTCCAGCAGTCGTTTTCTCCACTTCCCCACAGTCGACGGCTGCAATGCTACGTTAAACTCACGTCTTGCCCATCTTGCGGCCTCACGATCACTAGCATACGTTATTGCCCATGCAGCAATTGTAATTTGCTGTTACATATTCAACACCATTTTGACTAATGACGTAAATTCTACACTGTTTTGTTTTATTACATTGTTGTAATTTGAATAATTGCCTTTCCAACGGTAATTTTATATTTCCTGTAATGGTAATATTTTCATCACACAACGCGATCAAACGTATAGCCATATTTATGATTCACCGCGTAGGTGAATTATACAGGCGAATGATTGGAAAACATTAACTCAAGATAGGGATTAATGGAGAAGTTGTGTCAGCATGGTCATAAAACTCCAGGCTGATAGTGCTGGTGAGTTGTTTCAGTTGGAAATAAAATTACAGGATTGTTGTTAGTGAAGATATGACGGTATTGCAATAATATCAGTTGCCATGGAAACGCCTTGAGTGTTGCGTGATTGATCTCCACAGATCAGCGTGTACGTCCGTTTCAAGATGTGAGTAGAACAAGTTGATAGCGAACGATCCGAAAGTTCTGTTGGTCTAATCCATCGTTACATTTCCAATTAGGTTAGCTGTTTTAAAATTGTAACTTAACATGTTTTTAATGAACCACGCTGTAGAATGGAAATCAACTCTTATAGACAAACGTTAAAAAATGTCCATAGATGTCGGTAAAGTCGTCTTAGATATAAATAACGTATGGCCTCCAATCTTATTATAGAGTATTTTGATTTTAATACGTAACATAAATTTTCTCATGGTATTTCGGCCAGTATGGGACCGGTGCCCACCCAGCATCGTGAGGCAATTGGGTAGCTACAATAAGTAGCGGCTCCAGGTTGAGGAACCAGCTATAACGGCTGGGGGACTCGACATGCTAACCACATGTCACCCCTACACTGGCTGTTGATCATCTACCTCTGTGATTGACACATGTGGATGTGAAGGGCCAGCAGCCGGCTGGTAAAAGGGCAACCGCTGAAAAGTGGAAAGACCCTCAATCGGAACGTATTATTCATGCTTCCTGGATGTCATAAAGATGACATTAATTCTTGACTTAAGTTCTATAATGAAGATGATGATGATGATAACAATAATAATAATAATTGTTTTTATTATTCGGGCTTTTACAAAGAATATACATTTTTCCGGTACCCACAGTTAACTACACATTTGTTTCAACACATTTTTCCATTATTTTCTGTTCATCCATATATCTTCTTCTATTTCCCATTCCCTCTTAGTTTCATTGATTCCCTGAATCCACGTAATATTTGGTCTACCCTTCTTTTTCCTTCCCTGTGGTTCCCAATCCATGATTATCTTAGGTAGTCTTCCTTCTTCCATCCTTCTAATGTGTCCGTACCAATTTAATTGTTTCTTCTTTATAAAATCTAATATTGAATATTGTACCTGCATTTTTTCTTTTATATATGAATTTCTGATTTTATCCTTCCTGGATATTCTTGCAGCGCGTCTCCAGTAGTCCATTTCAGTGGCGATTTTTTTTTTTCATTTGTGCATTTAAAGCCCACACATCAGCTCCATAGGTAGTAATGCTTCTGATTATTGTATTAAAAATAGTTTTTTTTTTGTTTCTTTGAAGATATGTTTGTCCCATACTATTCCATTTAGGGCAGATATAGCATACTTTCCTATATTGATCCTGTTTCTTATCTCTGTTTCTTGTTTTCCATCTTTAGTAATTTTATTTCCTAAATATTTATAATAATAATAATAATAATAATAATAATAATATAATAATACTTTATTTATTCTGGCAGAGTTGAGGCCATAAGGCCCTCTCTTCCACTCAACCAGCACAAATACAAATAAATATTTGACAAATATAGATATAGGCCCTACACTATACTAATTATAAACAGTTAAAGATACAATAAATGTAGCGATGTAAATGTCATGTACAAACAGCATTTTATAGGGTAATAACAATAATGATACGATAATAATAATAATAATAATAATAATAATAATAATAATAATAATAAATACCTTTAGAATAAATAAAGGTAGAACAATAACAGCAATGATAAATGGAGTCTTGTGGAACATACATATAACCAGAAAAAAATAAGTTACGAATACAGCCTATAGGCCTAATTCGATAGTGAGAAGTACTGTCACATATGAAGCTGAAGTTTGGAAATTCAACAAAAACCTAGAACAAAAACTTATGACGATGGAAATGGATTTCTTGAGGAGAGCAGCAAGATGTTCAAAATTAGAAAAAAAAATGTTGCCACACGAGAAAAAATTAATATTAGATGTTCAATAGTAGATTATATAATATACAATCAATTAAATTGGTCTGTGCACGAACGACGAATGGAAGAAGAATGATTACCCGAAAAAACATTGGAACGGTGTCAACCTGGAAGAAGGAGCGAAGGAAGACCTCGAAATTCGTGGATGCAAGAAATAAGAACTGGAATGAGAATAAGAGGATATGGAATGGATGGATAGAGACGAGTGGAGAAGGAAAATAAAAATTTAGGCACAGAAAGATGTGTAAACATTAAAAATCTGTGTATAAATAAGTAAAACAATAATGACAGTAATAATAATATTACTACTAATAATAATAACAGTAATAGTAATAATAAATATTAATAGTATTATTATTATTAATAATAATAATAATAATAATAATAATAATAATAATAATAATAATAATAATAATAATAATAATAATAATAATAGTAGTAGTAATGCATTCATCCACAGTAATTCTGCCCGAAGGCAGGTCTTTCACTACAATTATAGCATTTTCATGCTATGCTTTGCAGCTTTTCTAGGGAATTATAGGTGTGGTAGCTTCCCGTTGCTTTCCACACCGGTGAAGGATGATGACGATGATAAGGATGATGATGATGACGGGATGATTTTCGGGCACCGTTGGGCCCTAAGCTTCCTGACATTTGTTTTACAGATGAGGGGAAAAAACCGAAAAAAAACCTCACCCAGGAGCCTGCCCCGACCGGGAATCAGACCTGGGCTCGGTGCGTGAGAAGGCAGCACGCTACCTCGAGACAACAGCGGTGGACAATAGTAGTAGTAGTAGTAGTAGTAGTAGTAATAGTTGTAGTAGTAATAATAATTAATGATAATAATAATAATAATAATATAATAATAATAAAAATGATGAAAACTACTAGGACGAAGGAATGTTGGAAGACCCAGCAAAAAGATGGACAGATCAATTCTAGCAAGAGATTGGAACGGACCTTAAGGTCTAATCCTTGTTGCTGATGATGATGATTCCAAATTACATGCCGAAAATGGAACACATTCTGAAAGACCTAAATGGATTTAACTAATTGATGAAGTTTTTAAAAAAGAAATGCATTTTAATTGAGGATAACTGTTATATTAGTTATTTTAATATTTTTAAAAAATACTACATAACCTCAACTTTGATTTAGAATGAATTGTAGAAGTACTGATTTGAACTGCATGAACACAAAGATCTGTCCCACTATATAATTTGCAGTGATTTATAAAGTCAGATAATATGAATGTCAATATATATATATATATATATATATATATACACACACAGGGTGTATAAAAAAGGATGGCACAAACTTACATGGTTGAAAGTACACGATAATAGAAGCAACAATGTCCCAGTAAACATGGGTCCGCAAACGAGCCGTTTGCGAGATAATTACGAATGTATGATTACAAGCCGCCACTGACTTCATTGTAAAACATCGTTCTAGTTAGTACAAATTAATTTGAATTTAGACTTCACTATTAATTTTTTCATCTCATTTAGTTCACATTTCACAGTTCTCCATACACTACTGTGGCTTAGTACAGGCAGTTGTGTGGCAATTCTTCTCGTAGAGGTTCCTGGAGAGAGCTGTACTGCTTCCAACACCGTATCATCAACCTTCAGGCGTAATGCGAGCAGGCCTACCTACTGCTCTGCCATGTGCAAAACCCCCATTTTCTCTCAGGCGCTGATGGACCCTTGTAAATGTACGACTTTCGGAGTGTCTTCGATCAGGATATGTTTCTTGGTACAAGCGTGGAGCCTCCCGTGCATTGCCATTAGCCCTACCGTACATGAAATGCATATCCGCATACTCTTCGTTACTGTAAGGTTCCATTGTAACTACAACACAGCACAAGTGCCACTCCTCAGACCAGACTGATAGCTACCTTTTGAGACTGTGTACTGTATCCGTCCTGTACGTTCTGCGTGTATGGTTTGATTACAACCCCACTTCTCGGCAATGTTCAGTTTTGTAAACAAAGAACATAGGACGGCTTCAAGTGCGCAAGGAGTAAACCGTACGATGTTACAAACAATGACGTCAGTGGCGGCTTGTAACCATACATTCGTAATTATCTCGCAAACGGCTCGTTTGCGGACCAATGCTTACTGGGGCATTGTTGCTTCTATTACGGTGTACTTTCAACCATGTAAGTTTGCGCCATCCTTTTTGATACACCCTATATATATATATATATATATATATATATATATATACAAATTTAATTATAACATCGATAAAGCGTCACTGCTATAAAGTAAAAATATTCTCTTTAATTTGCTTACTTGTTATAGTCAGCTACTAGATGGCAGTGAAGACAGAGTTCTCGCGACACCTAGTAACGATGGAGAATATAATATAATATATATAAGAAAAAATAAGTGTTTGGATTGGATTCGCCTGGTGGTGTAATGGATAACACGCTGGGGTACCAACCCAGAGTTCCGGGTTCGAATACCGTCCAGGCATTTACTTTTCTTACGTCATATTAAGCTTGCATTGCTCAATGTCAAAAATTGAATTATAATATACGGTGTGTATATATATATATATATATATATATATAATTTTTAGATTGAAATTCTGGGCAGTATTTTGAATTTTATAGTTTTAAAATATGTTGTACACTTTGGATGTGAAAGCTTTAAAAAGTTGTGAAAAGTGCTGTTTATTTTTTCATGCTGCACCGGGCGTGTTTAAATTATGAAGCAATGCCAATAACTTAGGTTAATTATTCAATTTAAATTCTGTCAATCACGTGATACAATGTATAATGTGTCACTGTCACATTAAACTGAATATGCTGGATAATTACAGCATGCCTAAAAACACATGCACAATATGCCCACGCTTTCTTAACTTTGCTTTACATATTGCACTTGCACCGGGACTTGAACCCTTTAACCACGCGATCTGCCACCAACGATGACAACGCGTGTTGGTGCTGGATCAAACCGTTATTGTTGATAAATATTTTGAATAGAAAACATAGACTGCTCAAATTAAGATATCTTTGCCCGGGCCCATAAAAGACAAAGATTAACTCAACTTTCCTTAATAAATTATCAAACATGTAATGTGTAGTGAGCTACAAGCTATAATCGTGGAAGCTTTAAGGAAAGAGGAACTCTCACACGGTTGAGTAAGCTTTGGAATATTACCTTCATATTTGACATAGGCTGGCTACTAAATTAATAGGCATAATTGAAATAATTCAGATAACTAAAGTTTAATGCGAGTCAAAAAGATATAATCAACTTTTATAAGATTATGTAAGGACTGCAACAAATTTTATATAGGAAGGACAAACAGGAGTTTTAACATCAGATTCAAAGAACATTTTCGAGACTTCGTTCACGCAGAAGGTAAATCAAGCTATGCAAAACACGTTATCCATGAATGACATCGCATGTTAAATATTGAAAACACCCTAACAGTGATGCACAGAGAAAATAATCCAGCGAAGATAAACGCACTCGAAGAGATGGAAATCATGAAAGCAGCTCACAACGACAGCCTGATAAAAGAAAACGAACCCAATACATGCAACCCCCTCTACCAGATCTTCAGTGAAACACCAGTTTTGAATCCTGCCGATGATGGGACAAGTCCCGAAAGCGCTACAGTTAAATGATAATTAAGTTGAGGAGACGGACCTTTCAGGTGAATATTCTATAATTTTATATTAATTTCAAAAAGATATAGTCAGATATAACATTGAAAATAAATGAATAAATAATTAGTTCGATAAATAAAACAAAGCTATCATTGATCATCTGTACAAAAATAATATTAATAAACATACATTCATTTACACTCACACTAGTCCAGCCTAGGGTTGGGGTCCTACAGTCCTTTCGGCCCCACCCTGGCCTGAAGAACTAACAAACCAAACTAGCTCTTCTGAGCTACACTGACCAGACTCCGACATTGACTCAACAGATGATGATCTGTTGTTAGAAAACACGGCTTTTTATGAGAGTTCACAACGAGAGGGGAGAATGCGCGATAGCACACGGCGCTACTAGGAAAGAAAGGGATAAGTAGGGGAGCATTTGGCACTGTTCACAAAGATCACACACGAAATGGAGACGCGATGACGTATAGGTTGCGCAGTATGACGTAATCCCTGTATCGAAATCTTCATTTCGGTACACACTAATATGAAAAATATATATTTCTGTAATGTTGGGAAAAGCGGGCGATTTAACCGGTCGTCAAGCTTTTGATGCGGCCTATGTTGAGTGCACAATTTTTCATAGACTTTTGTAATCTACACGACTTTAAATATTCAGCGCGTAAAAATAAGTTAGTTTAATAAAGAAAGAGTAATTGTTTTTTCAGACCACACTGTACTAGTTACTTTTAATATTTAAATAATTGCTGTTTACTGTGGGTGATGGGTGAAATTTTCGACATTTTCGGTCAAATTTAGAATTTTCTGTTTTTTGTATTTAAAAAAATACTACGTACCTTAAAGTATAAGTTGGTAAAGTTTCAGTATCCTATGGCGCTTGTAAGTCTCCCTAATGACTCTAGGAGGGCATGTATGCTACATTCTAATTTAACTGCATGCAAACTTTCAAATTGGCTTTTCCACACTTTTATTTTCATTGCATTTCAATACACTCAAATCAAAATAGCATTGACAAATTTAATGATGGAAGCACGAAATTTTAACTGCATGTCCCACTCACTATGGCTAATAATTCTGTGCATGGATTTTGAAACAACGTTGATAGTTTTTAAAATAAAAAATAAAATATGTATAGTAATTAAAAAAACTAAAATTTTCATATGCAGAGTATGCATATATTTTTTCTTCCTTTATTATAACGATATAGAAAAGTTAATGCACAGTGTTGTTCTAAATACGTCAATGGTCGTGTAGAAAAAAATTCAAAAATTTTACTAAAAAAATTATGGGACTTATTAAAAATTTAAATATGCAAATTTTTAAATGGATTTTCTTCAATAACTCAAAAATCTTTAAGCCTAGAAGGACGAAATTTTAATATAATATTATTTATAATGGCATGAAAGTGTGTACAAACACTCAAGTACGTAGCTTAAAAACTGTAGAAAATAGAAATTTCACCCATTACCCCCCTTAAAATCTCCGATATTTTGTTGCACGCCACTGATATTTCAAACGTTGGAAGTTATTATAATGAATGTACATTTGTTTATAATTATATATATATATAAATTACTGGCAGTAATAAACCCATAGGTTCAAGACGGCGCGGACTTAAGCTCTCCATACATCCTAATCCTGTGCTATTGTTTTTCCAATCATCTTCTGTATAATCTACTTACCTCAAATTAGGGTTAATGCTATTCTCCTACCTCATTCTTGGTCTACCAATTGGGCTTTTTCCCTCAGGTTTTCCTACAAGACGTTTCCATGTCCCTCTTTAATTCCCATTCTTGCCACATGTCCTGTCAAACGCAAACTACCTGACTTAACTGTTCTTATTATATCTGGTTTCTTATAAAGATCAGATAGCTCACTGTTATGTAGTCTTCTCCTTTAGTCTGTCTGTTCGTTTCTCCTTAGTCCAAAAATGTTCCTAAAAACTTTATTCTGAAATAGGCCTACGCGTATTCCGTGTGTGTGCATATATGTACGAGTATACACACACACACACACACACACACACATAATCCGATCCAAACTGCTAACTGGCAATTTCTTGCTTTCACCTTAGGGCCTACTTGTATTGGGCTTTTTAGCATTCTTTGTTTTTTTAAAGAGCAGGGAGCTGGCCTACTTTATCAACCACAAACCTGGAGGACCTGGGATCATTTTTCAGGTTTCCTTCCTTAGGCTTTGTCAAACCAATGAACTACAAGGCAGCAGTATCTGTAACTCCAGATAAGGAGTCCTTACTTGGGTACTATCAACTGGACTGGTTTAATCAAGCTTTTTTTAACGTTCTTACTCCTCTCTTTCAACCTTTCCAAACTGGTTTGGGACAGGCTTTGGCTAAATGCCTTACAACTTATAAAATTAAAATAGTTACACTTATAAATGAATGAAGTTCTAAGGGCTTCTACTATAAACTAAATATTCTTCTTCTTTTTCTTCTTGTTTCCTGTAGTTGGGTTGTAAGGGGTAGTGACGTGTGTATAATCTCTCCTACCCAATTCTCATCCTCACCTTCTCGTGGTACAACCCGTTTTCACAAACGAGGCTCTGAGGACCGAGTCACGGCGGTATAACCGTTCCATCGGGTACTGAGTAAATGCAGTATCCTAATGTCTGTCCAGAGACTAAACGGTAGCAGCCCTACCACTGGACTACTTAGCGTCGGGCCAGTAACCTGTCCTAAGGAACTTCAAAACTACTTTCAAGTCTCAACACGAAAAAATCCAGAAGGAATTGAAATATGACGACCCACCAGGACGTCCACTCAAAATACTTTTGGATGGTGTTTCTCTTGAGGCCGAAACAGGTCAACAAATGGCCTAAATTCGTGAATGTACTATGATGATGATGATGATTTCCTGTAGTTCCTAACTATTTAAAACCCTATATTTGATTGTGAAAAAGTTATGTGTTTATATCCAAATAATTATCAAAAAGTAACTAGATCAAATATCTTTCTTATTCTTTATTTCCTCTAATTCCTAAATGGAACATAGGTCGGCAGTAAAGTTCCTCCAGCGGACTCTGCTTCCAGCCAGTCATTTCACTTGTTTCCAGCTTTTCCCCTCTTTCCTTTGCTTCCTCCTCTACTGATCACTTCCATATTTTCCTAGGTCCCCCCTATTTCGTACTCCTTGCGGGTTCCAGTCTAGTAAAGTCTTCTTGATGGCTCCGTCTGGTTTTCTCACTGTGCAGTCTATCCAATTCCACTATTTTTGTTTTATTTGGTGACGCCACAACTAATCTTATAATAAATAATGAAGCTATTTTAAAAATTTACAATTTTGAAATTTATCCAGAATTGGATGTTTCTGAGGAATCAGAGCTTCTAACTCACTGGCACTATCGAACCCGTAGGTTCATGGCCGTGAGGACATAAACTTTACATACATCTCTATCCTGAGCTAATGTTTTCCAATCATTTCCTGTATAATCTACTTCCCCCAAATCATAGTTAATGTTATTTTCCCACCTCATTCTTGGATTACCAACTGGGCGTTTTCCCTCTGGTTTTCCTACAAGAAGCTTCCATGCACGTCATTCATTCTCATTCGTGACACATGCCCTGCCCACCGCAGTCTACGACTTAACTGTCATATTGTATCTGGCTTCCTATAAAGACCATGCAGTTCACTGTTATGTAGTCTTCTCCATTCACCTGTCTGTTCATCTCTCTTTGATCTAGAACTTTATTCTCAAATACTCGTAATCTCCTTTCCTCCCTTAAAGTAAGAGTCCATGTTTCGCATTCATATAATATAACTGGTAGAATAATAGTTTTATATATTTTCAGTTTAACGTTTTTTGAAAGAGTTGGGACGTCGAGAGTCTCTGTAATGCATAATAGCATGCATTTCCAGAATTGAGCCTATGTTTAATTTCTTTGTGCATCTCATTCCTATAGACCTATGAGATTATTGTTCCCAGGTATTTGAATTCAGCCACTTCCTCAAAATTTCCCTCATTTGTCATTAGCTGTCCAATTACATTATATAATGTACTTCTACGTCTTCTTCTTCTTCTTCACTTCACGGGCTAGGCATAAATTGCCTGTTCCGCCTCACAGTTGTTCTGTCCATCTTTTCACTTGCCTTCCTACAATCCTTGAACCTCTTGGCTTGTAGTTGAATGCTGTTCTTGGTAATCTTCCTACGTTCATTCTCTCCACATGTGTAAACCATTTCTCTCTATATTCTCTGATTTTCTCATTCAATGGATATATATTTAACTCTGTTCTTCTACGTGTGGCCATATATTTATCAGGGCTTCTACTGCAACTAATTTCATAATAGATAAACAAGCTACTATTTAAAAATATACAATTTTGATGTTAATCCACAACTTGGATGTTTCTGAGGAATCACTGGTAGGAGAATATTTGTGTCGATATTTCTTTATAGAGATTATCGATAGCACCAGTTCTCAAACCGCACCTGTATTTATTAGCAGGCAATAAATATCTGACACAACAACGAGCGCAGGTTATAAAGTTAATTACAACACACTCTCGCCATCTACCGTGAAAAATTTGTAACTAGAAAAACAATGGTTTCGAGTTACATTTCCCACAATGTAAAATTTCCCATTCCTGCCATATATTCACTCATTTTTTCTCTGTCATTCCAGATTTATTATCTTCTTGTCAGGATGTTTATTTTTATAAGCTTGAATTTAATAAATTATTATAATTATCTTCATATAATTACTTGCATAATTCATAATTGGCCATTATTTACTACACGCAACGCCATTTTTTAAATTCCTTCATAACCTTCTGCCAGTTCTATTCTTAAGATTTAATTTTCAAATTATTTAAATGATTCTTACATTTTTTCTATCGATTAATAAAATACAGTAAAACTTGTTTAAACTGAAACATGAATAATACGGAAATCTGTCCAATGTGAATAAATTTATTGGTCCCGGCGAAATAACAGTAATTTTACGTGTATTTATTTTGCATAAAACGGAATTTTCCAACGCGAAAAAGGAAGGATATTTATATTTCTACACAATTCATGAAAAAATAATGTATAAAGCGGAAAGACACAGCAATAAATTAGTTTCTACTTCAATGAATTCCCGTTATGCCAAAAAAACAGGGAATGCTTCCTGCCGCCGGTTGAAGTAGAGATTCTACCTATATCAGAAATGTTATTTCGGCCTCACTACACACCCGTAATGCAAATTACAGATATCTGTCTTGCAAATAAATAACCATTGCACTGTAAAATCTTAAATTAGTTTAAGTTCTGAGATCGATTTTACACAGGTAGCGTTCTGAATTTATGAAATAAAGATGGCTAAAACGTATGTATCATTGTCATTAAACGAAAAAGTGAAAGTGATTGAAGATAAATCTCCTAATTTCCGGACCGATGCTCCAAAGTCAAGCTCACTCTCTTGCTAAATCCCTAGGAAACAACGATTTGAAGCCATCTTCAGGTTGGCTGGACAGTTTTAAAAGAAGACACAATGTAGTGTGGAATGAAATTTGCGGGGAATCAAAAGGATGTGGACGAAAGTGTAGTTAGTGAGTGGAAACCGAAACTGCATTATTTAATTTCAGGATACGCGCCTAAGAGCCATTTTTATACACACTAATAGATCACAAAAAATTGAAGACATCTTAGAAGAATTACACATGGAACCTTTAGAAAACAAAATTTCAGATTATAAGTCAAGATGGATGCAACATGTTCTTCGAATGGAAGATACAGAATAACCAAACAAATATTAAGATATCAACCTGCAGGAAGAAGAAGACCAGGACGTCCACTCAAAAGACTTTTGGATGGTGTTTCTCTTGAGGCCGAAACAGGTCACCTTTCTTTCTTTCTTTCTCACTAGCACTACCGAACCCGTAGGTTCATGGCCGCGCGGACATAAGCTCTCCATACATCCCTATCCTGAGCTAATGCTTTCCAATCATTCCCTGTATAATCTACTTCCCTCAAATCATAGTTAATGTTATTCTCCCACCGCATTCTTGGTCTACCAACTGGGCGTTTTCCCTCTGGCTTTCCTACAAGAAGCTTCCATGCAAGTCTTTCATTCCCCATACGTGCAACATGTCCTGCCCATCGCAGTCTACGAGACTTAACTGTTCTTATTATATCTGGCTTCCTATAAAGACCATGTAGTTCATTGTTATGTAATCTTCTCCATTCGCCTGTCTGTTCATCTCTCTTTGGTCCAAAAATTTTCCTAAGTACTTTATTCTCAAATACTTGTAATCTCCTTTCCTCCCTTAAAGTAAGAATCCATGTTTCGCACCCATATAATATAACTGGTAGAATAATAGTTTTATATATTTTCAGTTTAACGTTTTTTGAAAGGAGTTGGGACATCAAGAGTCTCTGCAATGCATAATAGCACGCATTTCCAGAATTGAGCCTATGTTTAATTTCCTTGTGCATCTCATTCCTATTTGTGATTATTGTTCCTAGGTATTTGAATTCAGCCACTTCCTCAAAATTTCCCTCATTTGTCATTAGCTGTTCATTTCCATTATATAATGAATTTCTACGTGTGGCCATATATTTAGTTTTATGTCAACAAATGGCCTAAATTCGTGATTGTATTATGATGATGAAGTGTAACTAATGGTTTTGTTAGTTCATTTTTAATTAATTATAAGTTAGACTTTTATTTTTTACTGAACACGCAAATAAATGACAATTAAAAATATTGTTATAATTTTTAATTATGTTTTAAAATGTATCACGGAATAACCTGTCACCGAATTATCTATCTTTATTCAACGAGAGTTGCGTTGATACAATCGAGGTAATGACAGTAACGTGCAGGTAATGATGTGTGACCTAGGTCAACTTGTAATTTTGTTTGCTTAATATATATCCTCACATTAAACACACACACGCCAGTATAACATTTGTTAATGGTATTTTAAGTGTTTATTTAAGGGGGGTGATGGGTGAAAAATTGACTATTTGAGATCAAAATTGGCATTTTTTGTTTTTGTACTAAAAAGTAGCCTTTACTCTAATGTATTTGTTGGCAAAGTTTTATAAGCCTATGGCGCTTCTAAGTGCTCTAAATTACGTCAGAGTTAAAAGGCTGTGCCAGTTAAATACTACCTGCATGCAAATCTTTAAACATGTTTTTCCACACTTTTATTTTCACTGCATTTTTGTACATTCAAAATTGAATGGAATTCAGAAATGTTGTCCTAGACGGTTACAATTTTTAGTGCATGTCCTAAAAATAATGGGTAACAAAGTAGTGAATGGGTATCATGATTAAAGTAGTATTTTAAGAAATGAAAAATAAAATGTGTCCAATTATTAATTTTTTTTGTAATTCCACGCTTGAGGTACATTTTATTTCTCCCTTTGTATTCACATTATAAGAATTCTAATGCATGATGTTTTTTTCTAATTATTTTAGGGGTCTTGTAAAAAAATCGGGCATTTTACTTGTAGCATTAGTAATTCCTAGAATTACTAATTTGGTTATTATTTGGGACCACACAATAAGCTTTACGTTATGCAGTGGTTAACGGTAACTCAAGGGTTGTGTGGCAATTCATTCATACAGCCTCCCGTGTAAATCTAAATAAATCCCTATCGGCAATAATAAGCGGATAAAATTATTACATAATTTAATGAAGCAGTTACTGGACTTAGGTCATATTTATATTCAAATTGATCAGGAAAGCGAGTAGAACCTGATTATGTAGGAGCAAAGGCCATATAAAATGATCCAAAGAAGTCAGCATCAATGTAATTAAATTATTAGTTATTAGAGAGGATTGACAACTCAGGTAATGTAACCCTTTCTTTTGTGAAGACGGAAGTGGCTGACACATGATAATAACTTACTAATGACAATAATCCTTTGCTCGACAGATTGAGTAGAGATATCTTCTAAGCCTCCAGTTAACTGATTTAGCGTGATAACCATAACCCATTAGCTAATGTACAAGCGGGGGTTTTACCCTGACACAAACTACGTTAGCAAAAAAGTGTGGGAACATGGCAAGTTTCTAGCGTCGGAAGCCTAGGAAAAAACCCAAGCCTAAGAAGAAAAAGCCAAGCCTAGCTAATGTTTGTGACCAGACTGTACGTGAAGCCAGCACGGGAAAAAAAAGGTCCAACCTCTGAAGGCGTAAATCGCCAATAATAAATTTGTAACACCCCCGGAATCAAAATAGGAGGGCGCATTAACCAATTATATGTTTCGTTATATGTGCCTAAGCACTGACCTTAGGTCCACTTGATCGAGGTAGTGGGAGTAACCAATTTACCTATAGGCGAGAGAGGCTTCTCCTCGTCACTTCTCGTAGATAATTTCATCAACTTGCTGCTCGTAGAAAACTACATCAAGTCACTTCTCTAAAACACTTCGTCAAGACAGTTAAATAAATTCACTTCGTATAGACAATCACTTGCAGTGTATAAAAGTTAAGAATAAACTACTTTTACCAGAACTTCTTTGCACATTAATTCTGCCCGACGAAGTCCTCGTGGAATCCCGAGATAAGAACCTCAACTCTACCGAATACCAACCTGAGCAACCTAAGTTCTCACACATGGAGAACTCCTTCAGTATTCCTAGTGTCACTAAATCCAATCTTTACCTCTTTGCCCAACAGTAACCCTTCTCCATATTGGCTCCCTAACGTGCGGGCAGAATAGGTCGTAAAAGTAATACACGAATAGAAATCAACGGCAGAACGACTAAGTCCCACGAACACGAGGCAACCAGGACAGAGAAGATGACGGCAACAAGCAGGCAACCCTGGATGCGGAACGAGAAGACAGCGACTGAAGGAAGGATGCAGTAAGTGACACAACAGCAGAATAAGCATTTTCTTTACTTTTTACATATATCTGTGTGTATTTATGTTGTTAAGAAGTAGGAATAGAAAGAGGCAGGCAAATAAAGATAAAAAATGGATAGGAAACACGAAGAGATTAGGGAGAAGGCTTGTGGGCAACTGATTGAAGGAGAGAACGAAATCGTAAGGATGGGAGTGGATAACGAAGATGGCAGAGAGAACTTAGAGCAGAGCACAGGGGAAAGTAGTGAAAGCAACGCAGGAGCAGAAGCTAGAGGGGAAGTAGAGGACAAGGGAAATCCAAGCACCGACACCATGAAATACATGGAAATGCTAATGTCGAGAATAGAGGAGATGGATAGAAGTAGGAAAATGGATTTAGAGGAGATGGATAGAAGTAGGAAAATGGATTTAGAGACGATAGATAGAAGTAGGAAAATGGATTTAGAGACGATAGATAGAAATAGGAAAATGGATTTAGAGGCAATGCAGAGGAATATGAAACGGGAACTTGAAACTTGGAGAGGACAGATGGAGATAAGCAGGGAAAAGGATGTCTTTACGTTGAAAGAAACATTAAGGGATGAGATGGGAAAAAATAGAGAGATGCTAGAAGCGAAAATAAATGAATCGTCAGCGTGTGTAGAACTAAAGATAAATAAAATGGAACAAAAACTTATTAAAGACTTAGAGAAAACAGAAAACAGGGTAATAAGTCAAATGAGAACAGAGATGAACAACAGTATAATAACGTTACAAACTAACTTAGGGGAGAAACAGGAGGAATTACAAGGGGAAATAAAACGAGTCGACAAGAATGTGCTCTGTAGGTTGGAGAACGCGGACAAAAGGGTGAATGATATGTGTGTATCTGTACAAAAGCTAGCCGACGAACAAGAAACACTAAAACTCCAAGTAGCTCAGAAAATTGTTGAGCAGGATAAACGCTCAGAAATGATCGAAACAATAGTGGATTCTAGATTTAATGAGTTAGGCACTAATATAGAACAGAAAGTGAATAATGAAATCAGCAAACTAAATGAGGAAATAAGCGTCCTCACAGAGAAAATTAATAGCGGATGTCAAAAAGATAGGACTCCGGAAAATGAATCACAAGCGTCGGATAGTGTTTCTTGGACGACGACTAACCACAAAGCACGTGCGCATACAGAAGTACTAGGGAACCAGGAGATCGCTAGTAGTTCTGTGGTGCATACTAATGTAAGCGAACCAGATAGTATACACGGGTCAGCACCGTACTACAATTCCTCTTTCATTGATATCCCATTGCCGGAATATAACGAAAGTGAAACAAACCCCATCCAGTTCATTGAAGAACTGGAAAACTATTTCAAAATTAAATGTGTCCCGAAACACTTGTATATGTATATTGTTAAAAAGTGCCTGAAAGGCAACAGTCTTATGTGGTTCGAGGTTACTTTATCCACTGATGCTCCATACGAGACATTTAAGCAAACATTCCGTAACAAATTTTTTAGTTACGAGAAACAAATGGATATAAAATACGAGATACGCAATGGGACATATGATAAGAGGAAAAACTTGACGTACAGCGAGCATTTTCTGGCCTTGGCTAAAAAAGCCAAACTTATCTCACCGAGTTACCCTGAACCGGAATTCGTACGAACGCTAATCAACCATTATCCGCAGGCAATTAGGCACAGCTTGCTAATCGCGCGCGTTAGCACATACGACCAAATTATAGAAATGCTAACTATCCTGGAAGCGGGCGACAATAGGGGTAATAATCAAAGTGGAAATAGGGAAGGAGGAAATAGCAGGGAAAATACGAGTAGGAACAACTCGAACTCCGGACCTAACCGTTCAGACGAGAGGGGGGCAGCCGCGCCCGACATACGGAAGAACAATGACCACTATCGAGGAGAGGACAGGAGATTTAGTAATATGCAGGGTAACAATAGACAATACAGGAACGAGAATAGGGACAACAATGGTTATGGTAGAGGGTACAAGGATCTCAGGAGGGACCAGAGGGGTAAAGAACCTAGGGTCAACATGATAAACATAGGAAGGAGTGCAGAGGGCCCACGGAACCAGATTTATGGAAATGTAAGGGACCATAGATACATTCCAGCGCAGAGGGGATACGATTATGACCGTACATGCACAAGGCCAGGAAATGAACAACGTACTAATCAGGTATATGTAAGCGAGGACCTGGATAGATGTGAATAAATTACCATGCGAGTGTTCAGAGTTTGTTTGCGTGTGAGCGTAGTATCGCAAAATATGTATATAATAATAGTACAGGAGGCCTTTGCGAGTCAACAGACTGTGAAATTAGACACTAATAGTATTAAGGGTAGATAGACGGACAGTGAAAATGACACTCGAAAAAAAAGGGAGAGATTTTTACACGTAAGAATGACAACGGAATGGATATATTACGTATGTATGTATGTCTTGCATTGTACTATATTGTATTGTGTGCACAGGTAGGCACTACCGTGATTTTGGGCACGAGATAAATGTCCATGTAAACGCTGAAATTATGCAGTACCCAGGTAAGGAAGTGGTTATATACCGACAGAAATTTGATATAACATACAAAAGGTACAAACATATAAGCTCTACATAATCCCCAAACAAAATTAAAAACAAGACCTGATAAATTATACTTAAATGCATGAACCAGTTTTCACGGGATTCGAACTCAATACTAGCTGAGATTAGGACATAAATGAAAAGTATTAGTGAAAAGAAAATAAATAAATGTTGTAAGGTAAAATACCAAATATAATCAGTAATTAAAATAAATAACACTAATAAAGTGATTAAATAGGCCTAGATTAAAACGCTAATCGCGAGAGGAAAGGGCACAATGACTGCGAAAAAAAAAAAAGTGAAATGTCGATTTAGATATCAATCGTGATAATACCCCCATATTGATGGATGGATATAATTAATTGAATTAGCGCGAATACCTAACACATGCATGTCCACTTTCAGCTAAGATTGAGGGTGATTAATAAATTGTTGATTTGAACTTAACGATGGAGAATGGATCTATATTTTTAAATGTTTTAACCCAATCGCTCGAGCAGAAAGCTGCAGTATCTACTTAATCCAGTAAATGTTAAAATGAGCCCAGGTAGGCCATTGTCATTGTTTAATACATATAGGTAATTGAAGAAACTTGTACAACAATCTGAATACGAATAATATCGTGATGATTATGATTCTTTTGTCTAAAATAACAATCAGACAGCGTAAACATAGGAGCTAATGAGACAGGGTGAAGCTCAATGCACCTTAATTGAAAGGCCGAGTGGCGGTGTGAACCTATAAGGCGTGAGGAATTTATTTGTTGATTATATTTACAGAATTTGTATTCGATGTTAATAATGAGATGAGATGAAGTCATGATCGCTGATGGAAGCGAATGTGACAATTTGTGCGAATTTGTATTCGATGTTAATAATGAGATGAGATGAAGTCATGATCGCTGATGGAAGCGAATGTGACAAATTGTGCGAATTTGTATTCGATGTTAATAATGAGATGAGATGAAGTCATGATCGCTGGTGGAAGCGAATGTGACAATTTGTGCGAATTTGTATTCGATGTTAATAACGAGATGAGATGAAGTCATGGTCGCTGGTGGAAGCGAATGTGACATACTATGCGATTCTGTATTCGAAGGAAATGATTTTGCACGCTTAAGAAAATAACGTCGTTTGGCCGAGCAATGATATAGCCAGCTATGCTTCGGCAGAGTAAATGGGCCGAAATATGTTGAGAATAAAATATTAAGAATCATGAATATTTCATGGATTAATAATCATGATGAATTCGTATGTATGTAATACCTATGGGAAAATATGAGATCAGGGTGTAATACTATCAATAATAATTGTTTATAACGATAGCACAGCTGCTTAAACGCGATATTCTAGTATTTTGATCGCAAACATATAGATCCATGTAAATAAGTCTTATTGACTCAATTTAAATTAAATTTAGCAAAACTGAAGTATTATTCGACATATGGTTTGAAGTAGACAAAACTGGTTCATCGCAAATGAATTCCCAAGCTGTAGACGCACATTATAATGTAGGTAGACATTAAGGTGTAAATTAAATAGAAAATAAACAGTTACACATGAAGGAGCAATTTATGCTATACTGGTATTCAACTAAATAGTTTTGAATGGTAATTGTATAAGCATGAATGGTTTGAGTAGACCACCAAATATATATTAAGGGTGTATCTTTTTTTTCTTTATGAATATTTATGTATGTCTATATTGCAGAAAGTGAGTCTATTTAACCTCAAAGAACGATCCCAGGTAAAAGGGATACATATCAGTGTTTACAAATCTGAACATAATTGACGTGCTGGCAACACTCTCAGGATTAACGTGCTCTTACCAAAATATTATAGCCATTTTTTTTAAAAAGGCCACTATAGCTATGATACTAGCATTATATTATGCGAGAGGATTATAAACAAATGAAAAAATCCCTTGATTTTTCCATTTGAGTATAGGGCATTTGTGGCAATTCATTCACACAGCCTCCTGTGTAAATCTAAATAAATCCCTATCGGCAATAATAATCAGATGAAATTATAATATCATTTAATGAAGCAGTTACTGGACTTAGGTCATATTTATATTCAAATTGATCAGGGAAGCGAGTGGAACCTGATTATGTAGGAGCAAAGGCCATATAAAATGATCCAAAGAAGTCAGCATCAATGTAATTAAATTATTAGTTATTAGAGAGGATTGACAACTCAGGTAATGTAACCCTTTCTTTTGTGAAGACGGAAGTGGCTGACACATGATAATAACTTACTAATGACAATAATCCTTTGCTCGACAGATTGAGTAGAGATATCTTCTAAGCCTCCAGTTAACTGATTTAGCGTGATAACCATAACCCATTAGCTAATGTACAAGCGGGGGTTTTACCCTGACACAAACTACGTTAGCAAAAAAGTGTGGGAACATGGCAAGTTTCTAGCGTCGGAAGCCTAGGAAAAAACCCAAGCCTAAGAAGAAAAAACCCAAGCCTAGCTAATGTTTGTGACCAGACTGTACGTGAAGCCAGCACGGGGAAAAAAAGGTCCAACCTCTGAAGGCGTAAATCGCCAATAATAAATTTGTAACACCCCCGGAATCAAAATAGGAGGGCGCATTAACCAATTATATGTTTCGTTATATGTGCCTAAGCACTGACCTTAGGTCCACTTGATCGAGGTAGTGGGAGTAACCAATTTACCTATAGGCGAGAGAGGCTTCTCCTCGTCACTTCTCGTAGATAATTTCATCAACTTGCTGCTCGTAGAAAACTACATCAAGTCACTTCTCTAAAACACTTCGTCAAGACAGTTAAATAAATTCACTTCGTATAGACGATCACTTGCAGTGTATAAAAGTTAAGAATAAACTACTTTTACCAGAACTTCTTTGCACATTAATTCTGCCCGACGAAGTCCTCGTGGAATCCCGAGATAAGAACCTCAACTCTACCGAATACCAACCTGAGCAACCTAAGTTCTCACACATGGAGAACTCCTTCAGTATTCCTAGTGTCACTAACTCCAATCTTTACCTCTTTACCCAACAATAACCCCTCTCCAGTTGACAGGTACATGTACCTGGCTAAGTGAAACTAATGTTTATTATAAAAGTGTAAATTTGATTGACGTGTTGACAATACATTTTGTAAAAGGAATCTATCTATCTATCTTCGGGTTTTTACAGCTGCTGCCGTCTTCCCGTGCCAAACCTCCAAAGCCTACGGTCTTGGGCATCTTCGATGCTTAGCCCTCTAGCTTGCATTACTGTCTTCATGTTTTCCTTCCATGTTAACCTTGGTCTTCCTCTTTTCTTCTTTCTGTTCGGATGCCATTCATATAGTTGCTTCGGCCATCGCTCATCTTCCATTCTTAAAACATGTCCTAACCACTTTAATTCCTTTTCCTCAATTCTTTCAATTATGCTTTCTTCTGCTTCCATTTTGTTTCTAATTTCCTTATTTGTGACACATTCTAATTTAGACTTTCTGGCACTTCTTCGTAAATAATCCGTAAAAAGAATACTTGAGCCAATTTAAAATGTCCTTGGAAAATTAATATAAAAGGCCAAGAAATTTTATTGTTCACACAGTGTGGTCAATAACTCATACACACGCACACACCCAGTGTGGTTAGTCGCGCTAATACGATCACAGTGTGTGACCTGTTGCTCTTATACACACACACAGTGTGGCTGGTGGCCCATACGAGTACACACAGTGTGGAAGGTGGCCCATAGAAGTACATACAGTGTGGACAGTGGCTACCTTACGGAAACAGAGTGGGGTAGTATCATATTACTAGTATTCGGAGGAGTCTGTTACTCCTATATATATCTAAAGTGTGAATCAATCGATAGTACGTAAATATCCTAGGAAGTCTAGATTTGGTCAAGTAGCCTTCAAGATAAATATTAATTCATTATATATTGTGTTGTTTATAAGAAGTTCACAGAATAAACCCGTTTTAATTAACTATACTATTCATTGTTACTAATCATCGAATTCCTTGTCCATCACACCAGTAGAACCCAGAAAGAAGATTAATCTAAAACACGCCCTAAATAGATCCTCGTGCCTGCCTTTTAAAGTTTTGCCGCATACTAAAACATTGTGGAACCGATTTAATTGTAATATATGCAATTTTTTAAAAATATAATATTTAATAACTCACAAAATCAATGTCCCACAAGAATGAAACTTAAACACATCATTATGTATCATGCAGTGAATGTTTGTATAAAAAAATCAAGTCTCTAGCTCAAAAAATACATAAAACAGAAATTTCACCCATCACCCTTAATAAGTTTTTTGCTTAAATTTTAAATTGTAATAACTTAACATATGAAAGCGAGGGAGTATTTAAGAATAAATGTCTTAGGATAATTTTTGGACCAAAGAAATTCGAACAGACAAGTGAATGAAGCAGACTACATAACAATGAAATAGATGATTTTTATATGAAGCCAGATACAATAAGAAGAGTTAAGTCTGATAGACTGCGATGTGCATGACATGTGGCACGAATGGTAAATGAAAGACGTATATTAAGCTTCATGTAGGAAAACCAGAAGGAAAACACCCAGTTGGTAGACCAAGAATGAGGGGGGAGATTAACATTAACCATGATTGTTGGGAAGTAGATTATACAGGGAATGATTGGAAAACATTGGCTTAGGATAGGGATGTATGGAGAGCTTATGTCCACGCGGTCATGAACCTACGGGTACGATAGTGCCAGTGTGTTAGTTATGGAAAAGAGGCGAACAGCTGGGTGAATGGAGAAATGCATATGATTTGTATGGAAAGTCAGATGCAATAAGAATAGTTAAGTCCTGTCGAAATGGGCTGCCTGGGGCATATAACAAGAATGGGGAGTGAAAGATGGGCACCAAAGGAAAGCTTGGAGAATAACACTAGCCATAATTTGAGGAAGGTGAATTATATAGGGAAAGATTGTAAAATATTAGCTCAGGTTAGGGATGTATGGAGAGCTTATATGCGTGATATCGAATCCGGAATCGCTGGTTACGATACAACAGCGATGAACTGAAATGTATAATATGGTTTACAATTATTTGGACATATAATTTCATTACATAGAAGTTATAGTGTATTTGGTTTTATTTTACCCCTCAAAATGATGCAGTGGTAGACAGAGCAGGAAATAAGTTTATATCTTAGTAATACCTTATTTACCCACTAGATGTCCAATTGGTTCACTATGTTGACCGCATACTATTCATGACATCTCTTGGACAATACGGCGTAACTAAATTAACTTGATCTAGTAACTTCTAACAAAGGTGAGGCTATGGACCAACATTGGGCTGTTGTGCCATTGTAGATGTAGAATATGATGTTAATAATAATAATTTGATTTATTTGTATTGTAAGCCTATATGTGCCCTTTACGAGAGATTTAGGCGCTCTCCCCTAACAGGGAAGGTTTTGAACCCTCACTAATTTAGTTACCCTTGTTTTCGTATAGATGTCTTTTTTTGAGTAGGGGGGGGGGGTGTGGTCCTGGTCATCAGTTCCGCCTCATACTGACACTTAGGAAACTCAGGTAGTACTAATGATCGTGAAAATTCGGTAAATTTTGCTTAGAGGCCTTGTCATTCAGGCTTAAGGATTTTTTACGAGCCTGAAAATCTTCATACTCGGGACCAGCGGGCTTAAAGTCCCTCCCGGCGGACTTGCTCCTTGGATGTTTCCGTCCTAAAATCTACCCATCGGCCCCGGCAGGGTGTAAACCCGCGACCCTCGGACCCGAGAGGCAAGGCGCAATTAAACCACTATTCCCACCGCACAGATTTTTAATGTTTATACTTCTTTCTGTGCCTAAAGTTTTATTTTCCTTTCCACTCGTCTCTATCCATCCACTCCATGTCCTCTAGTCCTCTTGTTCTCATTCCAGTTATTTTTTTGGATCCACGAATTTCGAGGTCTAAATAATAGTAATAATAATAATAATAATAATAATAATAATAATAGTAATAATAATAATACCCTCAGGGGTCCTCATCTAGGGGATATGTGGATGGCGACCACAAGGTGCCCATGCCGAGCAAAACATTTCTTCCACTTACTTGTGTTTTGCACTCTTTTAACTTTACTATCTAACCTCTCTTGGTTAACTCTTGTTTTTTCGACCCCGACGTTATTAGGGCCTCCGAGGACTAGGGAGTCTTTCCTTTCTTCCATTTCTTCTTTCCATTATATTCTTTTCTTCTCCAGAAAAGCCTGACCAGAGGCTATAAGATGGCAGGCCCATCACTGGTCTTGCCTTCCTTTGGCCAGCAACCAATCGAAGGGACTATTATTATGTTTTCAAGTCTTATATGAGAATTTTCCGGAAGAAGCTGGAGGGAAAATTTTCTATAGGATCGTAACAGGCCTTGGCCTAATACTTGGAAGGAATAATAATAATAATAATAATAATAATAATAATAATAATGTAATGATGATGTTGATGAACATAATGATAATAATAATGATAATGATGATAATAATAATAATCTTCTTCTTCACTTCACGGGCTAGGCAAAATGCCTGTTCCGCCTCAAAGTTGTTCTGTCCATCTTTTCACTGGCCTTCCCACATTCCTTGAACCGATGATAATAATAATGATAACATAACAATAATAATAATAATAATAATGATAATAGTGATGATGATAATAACAATAATAATAATAATAATAATAATGCGCTTGCGTTATTATAGACGAAAGTGGATTGATTACATAGAATGAGTCAGGAGAAATATCTATTGATAGCAAGAAACTATCAAGCAAAACGAAGACGTGATGTCGGAAGACCTAGAAAGTTTTGGACTGGTGCCTTACGAAGTGGAAACGGGCAATTGCCTAATCCTTGGAGTAACGATCATGGTTATTATGTGGGTATTATAGGCCCTATTTGGATTTATATGACTTACATGCGCCCAGAAATGTCTGCTCCTCTGAGAAAAATGTCCTTCCTCTAGATTTTGCCTGACTATAGGCTCTGTAGTACAAAAATGAGAATAAACAGAATTGTTCAGATAATGTTAGGAAGCATGCACGCTATCAGATGACTGAGATGCCTCAAGCTAAGTCATGTCGCGATTAGCTAAGCAGGCTAATAAATTTCAACAAGTCGTGCATCCGATGCGAAATTTCACGCCGATTTGCTTCATCATAACATGACAGTATGATTTGTGCATTACCATCTACAGAGTGATCCCAATATAAAACACAGAGTGAGTGCATATCAATTATGTGATATTTATTTATTTAAAAATTTGGATTTCACTTAGTCTCATCCAAAATAAACAATATTAAAACAAAATTCTCAACATTAACGACACCAGGCTTTGCGATGAACTGTTTCTCGTGCTCTTCTCATCAACTTGCCATCAATGTCCTAAACAGCTGGGCCAGTAATTTAAACCTACAGGACTATGCTGAGAGAAAATAAAGGAACTCGACAGTCTTTCGATTGGTGAACGATACATAAAATAAAACATTTTCTACACTATACCAGCAAATTAAGTATTTCTTCTTCTTCATCTTCATTCTCTTCCTCTTTTTCCTTTAATTATTTATGCCGAAAGGCTTGTTCGGACCTCATTCCATCTCAGTCCTGGTCTTCTAGAATATCGTCGTCCTTTTGATATATATGACATATTTATTATCGGTATTCTCCTATCGTCCACTCTTTCCAAGTTTTCCCTCAATTTATGTCTGTGTGCATTTATGTTTTAATTTATTGCGAATGCATTTAATTGTCATATAATTTTATATCTTAATAAATTTCGAGGTAGCGTGTTGCCATGTCACAACTTATATAACAGCATCAGTACCAGTTAAAATGCAGAAGATGAAACATTGTTTTTGAAAGGCCTCCATATTGGAACTACTTGATGAAGTTTAATAATTTAGTTGAGGACGACTGACTTACCAGGTACCAATATTGTATTTAATATCTTATAGGTAAGCCAACTCGATACAATATCAATCGATAAATCTAAAAATAAATAAATTTGTTGAAATAGCTGTCTCTAACATATATTTAAAATAATGTATAGGAACTCATAAAATAAATAGATCTTATCATGGAACTGGCTGTGTAATGGAAAATGGTGAAAGTGATAAACGTGTCTATATTTTTCAATTCCTTGAATTTGCACTCATGTAATCTGATATAAATTCAGTTGTGGAAAGCATATTGTATGAAAAATACAGGCCTACTTTTGTTCACTGATGGAATACCTCTGTAATTGGAGTTCGATGTAGGCATAACTACTGCCCCCCCTCCGACGAGTTTAGCGCTCAAAGGAATGTGGTGTTGGGATGATACTGGATGACGACACCAGTCAGGAAGGAAGTACAATCATATTGAAAACATTCTCCCTATTTACGAAACCAGCATGCTTCACACCTATTCACAATTGCTAACTGGATATTTGTGAATGAATAATACAATTAAACGCACTTTATTGAATAAGACTACAAAATAAATTATTTTGAAGTTTTACGAAATATTGGTAGTTCCATCTCTTATCTATGGATGTGAAACCTGAACATTAACAAAGGCAGATAGTAAACAAATAGAGGCTGCAGATATGAAGATGTTGAGAGCAATAGCAGGATACCAAAGGACCGATAAAAAGAAAAACGAAGATATAAGAACAGAACTTAATGTATTTAATCTCTGTGAAAGAATAAAATACTATCAAAATGCTTACCTTCAGCACGTATTACGAATGAATGAACAGCGCATACCATGAAGAATGTATAATTATAAACCAAAAGGGAGAAGAATGTTGGAAAGACCATTGAAGAGATGGAAGGACCAATTTGACCTATAATGAGATCGGAACAGGCCATTGGGCTTAATCTTTATTGTTGTTGATGATGATGAATAATACTTCTCTTCTTCTCGGCTGTAGGAAAAATGCAACTGAGTTCTACGCAACGGATTCGATGATCTACAGGGAATGGACAGCAGCCAGATACGACCTCACACACACCGTGACGAGAGTCGCGGTCCATGGTTTCCACCACAGGATATGCACAACAGTGAAGCGCCATAACCCAGAAGAAAAGTGCAAGTGCAAACCATGTGGGTCGCACTGCGACCGATATCACCTATTACAGTGTAAAAACATAGGAACATCAATAACAGACTTCTGTAAGACATGAAAACAGTTCTTTCTACATGGCCATTGGCTGCAATGGTACCTATTATTATATTTTAAAAAATGTTGGACGCCCATTTACTAGATGGGAGGATTCATTAAATCCCACTTGATGTGAAAACAGGTCAAAAGGCCTAATTTCATGAAGCAGAAGAAGAAGAAGATGATTATATTAAAAATGAAACTACCTGCAAGAGTATTGTGTAGCTGGTTTAACTTAACACAGAGAGAGAGATGGAGATACAAGGGTAGATCGTTGACCACTTTAGTCCAGACACAAAAGGAAGAACCCACCCTGTTGTCAGTTTCCCTCTCCCCCTTTGTCCTATTAACATTTGGTGAAGAAACTCCGACAACACTGGTGCGGGTGAGAGAGGCGAGTACAGTTGTCTCATTCTACAAATTTTTCGTAAAGTTAAGCCAGAGAGACTATAGTAAACCGAATGGCAAGTATACCTTACCTCCCAGCGCTAAACTTGCGGAGGAGGTCAGTAGCTTATTTCTAGTTGACTTATTCTATCAGAATAGCTGATTTTTGTGGAATTTATTATTCTGCTTCACACAATATTTATAATAATGTATAGAATGATTATTATATTAGAACTATTATTTCTGATAATATTATAGTTATTCTCCTTCTTCTACGTCATGTAATTAGGCCATAGACCTGTTTCAACATCAAGAGAACGTATCCCTTCATCTAGTTACGGGGGGCGTACAAGTTTCTTCTTCCTTTGGGTAGGTAGTGAAACAAAATTTGTGGGAGTTTATTGGTTGTCATTCTTTCTATATGTTGGAGCCAGTTAGATATAAAATGTTGAATTTTATCTATAAAACTGTAAATGTTTAATTCGGTTATTATTTCTTCATTATATTTCTTACCTAACAATGTACAGCCTGATACTGAACGTAAGAATTTCATTTCAGCTACTTCTATTTTCCTTTTATCCGATCTATTAAGTGTCCAATTCTCACAAGCATATTATGTTAACATACTTGTATAGAATTTTCTCTCTATCTTCGGGTTTTACAGCTACTGCCGGCTTCCCGTGCCAAACCTCCAAAGCCTACGATCTTGGATATCTTCAATGCTTAGCCCTTTTGCTTGCATTAATGTCTTCATGTTTTCCTTCCATGCTTTTAACTTTGGTCTGCCTCTTTTTAATTGTATAATTTTTAATGTTTTATTTTTTATTCAAACAGTATAACTTATACATTATAAAAATAAACAAAAGAAGAATAAAAATAAAATATGAAAAATATTCATTGCATTAGGAAAATTTAATGTAAATTTTAAAGCAAATAAGTTAAAAAAAATCATATTGCGGACAGACACACCTTAATTGTGTGGGATATTGAAGATGGTCTCATGCAGGTGTGCAGCATCCTGTGATGTTGTTATCTGATTGCCACAACATGCAATTAACTTATTCCAGATATGCTACTTTATTTTTATCTAAACCGTAAGGAATCATGCACCATAAACTTACACTCTTACAGTGGTTTGGCACGCGGAGAAATTACTTTTCTATCCCTTAAATTGGTGATGTATCCTAAATGATACATCATTTGTTTTAATAAAACAGAAGAAAGCTAACGATAAATTACTGAAATGTAATAACAGTTATGTACGATTTCGTTTTCAGTGCGGTCCGCCACATTTAAATAAGTGATACGAGAAATTAGTGTTTTATCAATTTAAGGGCTAGGTATTCGTCTTCGAGATTTCTTTTTACACGCTATATATTAGCTTGGCCTGTATTTATCATAAGTAATGCCACGAGTGATTTCCAAATTATCGATAAATTCACGACTCACGAAGTGAGGAGTGAATTTATCTAGAGAATTTGGAAATCAAGAGTGGCATTTGTTAGGATTATTTAACGAATAAAATTAAGCTGTTTACTCACACATCATTATTTAACTATAGTTATTTTAAAATATTTATATATTTAATGTAAACGGCGATGTTTGAAAACAAATGAGAAACGATAGGTACGCTTCTACTGCTTCTTTTGTTTATCACTGCAACCAGATCATACTATTTATTGCCAAAGGAACGCAATATTGTAAGGATGAGCTTTCTTTAATATGGTAATTATAACACTGATAAATATTTGGTGAAACACGACTCTGATTGGTTGTAAAACAGAAATCATTGAAACGTGATTGGTCATTGACTCCCATTTAGGGCATGAGTTAAATAGTCTATGTAATGGAATCTTTCAACACGATTTTCACCCACTTAAAAATATTGGATCGACTTGAAACTTTGTATACTTGTAAAGGACCAACGGCAATACGATAATTTCATAAAAAATATATAATAGTTGCGGACTACCGACTTTTTAGTCCGTCGTTGTAAGAAATTAATATTATATCCTCTGGTAGCTCAGTTGGTAGAGCGGTGGACTGTAGTGGTATATAATTTCAGTAATCCATAGGTCGCTGGTTCAAATCCGGCCCGGAGGATTTTTATTTTTTTAGAAGAGTATTAGGCCTACTTTTAGCTCATACTACATAGGCCTAGTATAGAATTCTTTTATCTTATTCTGTAAAATACGTATTAATGACAATTTTGTAAACTTACCACATTGTAATTTATCCAAAAAATATGAGTAGGATACCATTAACTGTAACTATTTATCTATATTAAAATATTCAAAAAAATATTACGTGGAGACAAGCAGAAAATGATCTGTTTCCAGTTCAAGACTCCTGAAAACTTTGGTATCCAGAACATAATTAAAAAGTGAAAATATTCAAAAATATTACAATTATGTTAGATTATAAGAATTTTTTTAAAAAATATAATTATATTCGTGCCTAGACATTAAAAATATCGTAAGCAATTAAATGTCCATGATATTCCCGTTTATGACAATCAATTAAACTAAAAATTTAAAAAAATTAATAATAGTTTATAAAAACTAAAACAACGCGCTTTATTAGAAAACTGAACTGCCGTAAAAAATGGAAAATAATTTTAATTTCCAACAAGCTTGGGATAAAATTAAAGTGGTCAATAAAAAAATCATTTCCAACACATCTAGAATAAAACTAGAGTTGTCTACAAAAAAAAAATAATTATTATACCGTCAAAAGCATGAAATATGGTAACTAACACACAAAGATACGCATAGCATTAAATATTACTCATTTTTAAGTGTAAAGGCCTAAAAAAAAGTGTTGGATAAGGTCCAAAAATGGGTGCACACGATTTCTGCAAAGTTCCACAGAATCGCAGTGCGCATGCGCGAGTTGCGGGAGTTGCTGTAATGGTTAATGTAGCTTCCGGTAGATGGCTCTGAAGTCGGCGTTGCGAACTTTGAGAATAAATTCCCAAATGCTAAAAAAAATGTACGTAAACTAACTTCCCATTTCCTAACGTAACAAAACAATTTATATGCATATTATATATTCCCAAATGCTAAAAAAATGGGCGTAAACTAACTTCCCATTTCCTAACCTAACAAAACAATTTACACGCATATTATTTAATAAACTATAAACTAATTTTATGTGTATTAATACTAAATATGCTTTCAAGAAATTGGTAACTCCGATTTGGGAGCCACCTAACGGATGTTACATGAAGCATTTCCGCGACTGCACAATATTGGCGTAATTTATAAATATTTAAAAATCTTAATAAATGTTTATAAAATGGTTCCAAAATGTTTAAAATAGTACGAAACTTTATTATTTGAAAAGTGTTTAGTGAATCAGTGGCATAAGAATGTTAGATGGAAAATTGTGTGCACCATAAAGTGAACCTCAGCCAAAGTGTTATTGAAGTTTCATTGCTATGAAATGTAACAGATGCTTGTGTGTGTGGTGAAAGTTGATTATATAGAGAAAAGTTTGTGTTGGTTGGGCATTCATTATAGCAGCGGCACTGCCATAACTCAGTTGTCTGCTGGTGATAGATGGATTTTGTGCCATGGTAATTTTGCTTTCATACCACGAGATTTTCAGAAGGCTCCTTTACCGCACATCAAATCAAAACGGACACAAGCAGCACTGTATATTTACTTGTCAATAACTCTCTTCACAAGTTACACTAAGAAACGTTTTAATTCAATTAGGCCTATAATCTTCACTTTTTACGCTTGTAGGCCTATTAGATTTAATTAGAATTGATTTTAGACGGCTGAAAGACCGCACTGTAGCGTCTCCTTGTAAAGAACGTAGGCCTATGCATCTATTTAACATTTTCCAATTCTGTTATTTTAACACAGTTCCAATAATGCATCATATTATAACATTATAATGATATTGTGAAAATAAAAATGTCTGAACCAGGAATCGAACCGTGGACCTCTAGTTCTCAAGACTAGTGTGAAGCCCACTACACCGCCTACTAGACCTTCTAGAACGGTGTAGTGGGCTTCACACTAGTCTGGAGAACTAGAGTTCCACGGTTCGATTCCTGGTTCAGACATTAGTTTTTCTTTTCACAATATCACTATGGATCTATGCAGAACACTAAGATAGGCCTGCAGGTTTTAGATTGTATTTAATACACATTCATTACCATTTTGTCTTCAGTCAATATCTGGTTTTGAGGATGACAGCTTAGCTGTAGAAACATGTTGACCATTTTAATCACTAATTGGTGAATTGGGTACATTGACTGTATATATTACTATTTTAATTTTAGATTGTAGTCTAAGGGATGTCCGCTCTTAAAGTGAAACCTCATTAAAAACAAAAGCATGTGACCTGCTCGTTTTTCATTGGTCATGGACACCAACGTACGATGTAGTAGCAATAAGTAGGCCTACGCGAGAAAGTAGTTTCGGCTCAACTGCACTTCTACTAGCGCTTGATTTTCAGTTATATTGTTGTAAACTATAGCTCTTCTTCTGTATTTACTAACATTATTTAATGTTTCAAACTTTTTCAAACAATTTTTATAAAATTATTAGACAATTTTGAAGTATTTATTTAAATTTGCAAATCACAACATTATGACACTGTTAGACAATATTGTGATGCTAACTGCTATTTTCTCCACAGAATATATTACTTAGTCTATGATTTTTCTATCGCTATTTTGCGTTATCGCTGGGTGGATCAGCGTTAGGGAGTGCTAAGTAGGCCTAAGTGTACACCCATTTTTAATAAACGTTTGGTAATTTTAATATTATTAATATATTTTTTAAACATACATTTGGGGATTTCTTACAAATATTGGTAATTTAAATTTCATTGCGACGGATAGTAATCGAGGATGATAATCGATATGTGGTTCGATTGTGGGTTATCACTGGCTCTATAAACTCTGGCGAATGCGCGCTGTTGTACTATAGTAACAGTGCGCATTCGCCAGAGTTTATAGAGCCAGTGATAACCCACAATCGAACCACATATCGATTATCATCCTCGATTACTATCCGTCGCAATGAAATTTAAATTACCAATATTTGTAAGAAATCCCCAAATGTATGTTTAAAAAATATATTAATAATATTAAAATTACCAAACGTTTATTAAAAATGGGTGTACACTTAGGCCTACTTAGCACTCCCTAACGCTTATCCACCCAGCGATAACGCAAAACAGCGATAGAAAAATCATAGACTAAGTAATGTATTCTGTGGAGAAAATAGCAGTTAGCATCACAATATTGTCTAACAGTGTCATAATATTGTGATTTGCAAATTTAAATAAATACTTCAAAATTGTCTAATAATGTTATAAAAATTGTTTGAAAAAGTTTGAAACATTAAATAATGTTAGTAAATACAGAAGAAGAGCTATAGTTTACAACAATATAACTGAAAATCAAGCGCTAGTAGAAGTGCAGTTGAGCCGAAACTACTTTCTCGCGTAGACCTACTTATTGCTACTACATCGTACGTCGGTGTCCATAACCAATGAATAACGAGCAGGTCACATGGTTTTGTTTTTAATGAGGTTTCACTTTAAGAGCGGACATCCCTTAGACTACAATCTAAAATTAAAATAGTAATATATACAGTCAATGTACCCAATTCACCAATTAGTGATTAAAATGGTCAACATGTTTCTACAGCTAAGCTGTCATCCTCAAAACCAGATATTGACTGAAGACAAAATGGTAATGAATGTGTATTAAATACAATCTAAAACCTGCAGGCCTATCTTAGTGTTCTGCATAGATCCATAGTGATAGTGTGAAAAGAAAAACTAATGTCTGAACCAGGAATCGAACCGTGGACCGCTAGTTCTCCAGACTAGTGTGAAGCCCACTGTTGTACTATAGGACTTTGAAAATATTTCACGCTAGTTTAAGTGCAGTTTTTCCGTATTTTTTCATTAAATTAAAAATATAAGTTATAGGCCTACTGTAAATATAGGCCTACTTGTTTTTCTTCGTGAATATTCAAAACATAGAAAATATTCTAAAATAGAGCCTATATCTAATCAATAATTAAAACTTAAAGTAGTTTATTACACATTGGTGTAATAGTACATAGATTAGGGAAACGTACTGCTAACTTTTCTGCTCCACCCCTCCCTGAACAAACAAATACAGTTATTATGAGTTTGGCAACATCTACCCTCTGTACGTACGGGGACACTGGTGTAGCCCATAAGGTCTGTAGTAAGTTCCTGGGTTATAGCCTACTTAAGAGTTGCTTTCAATTTTCACAACAAGCCTCGGATGGACGAGAGGGATATTTCTGTTGACGAACAAGGTAAGAAAAAGGGTAACTCTTGGAAAAAGAGACCTCGGAAGACCCTTCAACCGATGGAAAGATCAGTTTTTGTAGTCGCAGAACGGGCATCATCACCCAATACTGCATTCGGAAGAAGAAGAAGAAGAAGAAAAACATTTTGAAAGGAGCAACTTGGAATTTACAGGTATAGCCCACAACGAGGATAAATTAGACGATATATTAGCAAAGTAATGGGATTAATAAATTCAGCAATGAAACCTTCGGTAGTTCAGAAAGATGCAAGAGTACGATAATATAAGACCTTACCAAGACCTGCACTTTGCTACGGCAGTGAGACATGGACTTCGAGGAAAGGTGAATAGAGCAGGATAACTTTTATTGAAATGAGATTCATGAGGTATACAGCAGGATATACCAAATGGGATCACAAACACAATGGTGATATCTTGAAGGAACTATGTTTAGAACCGGTCATTGATTACATACATAGATACCAGAACAACTGGATGAATCATTTGCCACGAATGAGTTCAGATAGAGTTCCCAAAGCCATGCTTCGTTATTGTCCAACAGGGAAGAGATCTCTGGGTCGTCCAATGAAACGCTGGATACAAAATCCATCAGAGAGATCGTAACAGGCCTATAGGCCTAAAACTTGGTTAGATGAAGAAGAAAGCTATTAGGATCATTTAGGCTCTATACGTATAGGCCTACGATAAAGTAAATTATATGGTCACGATGATCATAGGCCCTACTTAATAATATAGGCCAACTTATGTAAACCACTACGAAGTGGTTTGAAATTTAATGCAGGAATCTGGTGCACAATCTAGCTATTAAAAATTGTAGGCTACACCATCACCTCTCCTGGTCATGAGATTGAAAATGTTGTAATTAAATTAATTTAGCAATTAATTTTTTCAACTCCGCCGGATATCAAACCCGGGTCCGTGTGTCAGAAAGCAGGCATGCTACCTGAGCAGCACGGCGTACTATAATTAAAGTAGGCCTATTGCATTTTGAACTTAATCTTCTATTTTTAGGCCTAATTTAACTATATAGGCCTAATACCCGGGGTGCCTAAATAAATTGAATGTGTTTTTATGTTTAGTTGAATAAGTCTAAGTAAAAATAATTATAAATGATAATAATAATAATAATAATAATGTATGTCGTAATTATTTTCAGATACCCTAGGCTAATTACCCGGGAAACTACTTAGCCTATCCCGATCTTCTTGGCATAGGCTAAATGAGCTGAAGACAAAAATGGTAATTGTGAGTTATCCGTAAAAGATAAACTTTTAGGTATATTTTTTTTTAGATATTGAATTCCTTGTCCATTAATTGGTGTAGACCTATAAGATATGGTTTAGGTAGCGTAACCCATTTAAGCGTCTAAAAAGTTCCGAAAAACACTTTTTTTCTACAAACAGTGATTTTTAAGGGTAGCTAAAGGAGTTGAGTATTACAACTCTCTTATAGCGTAAAACCTTCCCGGGAAACTCCTGAACATTTTGCAAAAAACCCCATCACAATCGGATGAACGGTGGCCTATGGTAGCGCCTAAAAGACAGACAGACAGACATACATAGGCCTACATACATTCGTTTTTATATAGACCTATGCCTATCATCGTCATTATCTTCTTCACTTCAAGGTTAAGGCGATTCGCCTATTCCGAATTCACAATGATTCCTTCCATCTATTCCTAGGTTTTTCTACAACTCTCAATCCCTTTGGTTTATAATGATATGCTATCTTGGGCAATCTTATTTCTTCCATTCTTTGAACATGCTGTTCCCAGCCGACGCAGTGTTGTTGAATTCTATCATTTATTGTAGGCCTATATACACTGGTGTCCAAAAGTTAAGGATAATTAGTTCATTTGCCGACTTATTATAAAGCATTTGTCAGAATAATACAAAATTTGGTAAGGGTATGTCACAGATAATTAGAAACATGGCACGAAAGAAACAATGAATTGAATACGTCATTCACTTGTCATTTTCACAACAAACGAAAACTGCATTTCAGAATTCGAACATAAAAGTTGAACAACAATGGTTCAAATGATTAGTATGGGGTGTGATTACCCCTGACAGCTACACAAGACTCACATCGACGTGGCATGCTAGTGATGAGGTTGTTCAGGAGTTCGATGCTCAGCAAATTCCACTCCTCATGAAGAGCAATGTGAAGGTCTTGAAGTGTCCTCGGAGGAGGCTGACGAGATGCAATTTGTCTCCCTAAGGCATCCCATGCATGCTCTATAGGATTCATATCCGGAGACCTCGTTGGCCACTCCATACGCTGGATATCTTCCTCCTGAAGAAACTCATCCACCAGTTGTGACCTGTGAGGTCGGGCATTGTCATCCATGAATATGAATTCTAGACCCACAGCTCCCCTGAAAAGTCTTACATGAGGTTCCAGGATCTCTTCTCTATACCGCTGAGCATTAACAGTGCCACCTGCGAAGATGTGAAGCTCTGTGCGTGCATTCATCATTATACCTCCCCATACCAGGAGACCACCGCCACCAAATGGATGTCTTTCCATGATGTTCATGGGGTTGTAACGAGTTCCTTGCTCCCTCCAGATAGTCACGCGATGCGAATCACAGTTCAAGCTGAATCTGGACTCGTCTGTAAATAGCACGCTGCTCCACTGATTTAGAGTCCAGTCGCGATGTTCCTGACTCCACCGTAAACGTGCTCTCTTGTTATCAAGGGTGAGTGGGACGCACACTACAGGCCGTCTAGCATACAGACCAGCAGCTCTGAGTCTTCTATAGACAGTTTGTCTGGATACTCTAATACCTGAGGCGGCCACAAGTTCTGAACTCAGTTGTCTGGCAGACATTGTTCGGTTTCTTCTTGCAGTTAACGCAAGATATCGATCCTGCTGAGGATTTGTAACTCTTGGACGACCTCCCACTGGTCTTCGCCTAACGTCTCCGGTCTCTTGGAACCGTCGCCATAACCTAGATATAACATTTTGTGGCACATTAAGTGCTATGGAGACCTCAGTTTGTGTCTGTCCTGTTTTCTAGCCGCCCAATAATTCTACCCCGAAGCAGAGGGTCCAGATGTTGTCTTTGTGCCATTTTACTGCAATCTGTTCTTACACTACATCTGATTATATCATAACTCTCTTTAAAAATGAAGATTTATGGAACAGGGCTTAACTGCAACAATGCAATTTTCATTTATAATTGCTATTAATTTTTTCATTGTTGAAGAGAGATTATAATTTAGTATGTAAACTAAACTAAATGTACTGAGAAACGTTTTGATAAATAATTTTTACTCCTTGCTCCTCTTTAAGCATTTTGATTTTCCGTTTTACAAATTATCCTAAACTTTTGGACACCAGTGTATTTGTAATTCTCTCGTTATTTCATTTCTTATGTGGTCCAATTTTTTGCATCCTTTCGTCCTTCTTAGATAGATGAATTATGTACTTTGTATTCTAGTCGAACTCCTCTTTGTTTATATATATATGTATATATAGGCCTTATAGGCCTAGTCTATACGCCTATATATGCCTATAGCCTATATATTAATAGTATGTACAGGACCTACAGGCGAATTTTCGATTTTGTATAAAATATTTAATATAGGCCTAGCCTACTTCTTTGACCCTGGGACTGTCTCTCTTTCTAAATTCGTCTAAATTCGAATTGCTGCTTGTTCCACAAATTCATCTAATTCGAGAATATTAGGCCTATGTATTTTAACCTATATAATATGAAGTCTAACTAAAGCGTATTTGAGTTCTTATAGCAATTCCGTTACTTTTTTAAAACTTTTGTCTGTTCAATTATTTGGCTTCTTAAAATTATGCAACCTGAAGTGTATAAGCCAATTAACAATGAGATAGGCTCTATAGGAACATTGATATTGTGATTTGGCGCCATTTTTATTCACTCGCGCCATTGTTGCACGTAATTCGAAGATTCGTGACTTACCGCCACTCATTTGTCTGTCCAGCGCTAGTTTTATGAGCTCCCCGAGAGATCGCGCGCACGTCCCACCATTTATCATTTTATTTAGTGATGTAATGTAAGTTCTAAACTGTTGTTTTATTTAATTAAACACATATTTGTGATACCAGTCTACTCATTGTACCAGTTCAATTCCCGGCAAACAGCGAATTTCAGTTTTACTATAGGCCTAGTTTATATATCTATATATAGGTAGGCCTATATATAGGTTATATATATAGGCCTATATATGGTATGATAAGAAAAATAAATGCCTGAACGGGATTCGAACCCGGATCTCTGAGTCTATACCTCAGTGTGATATCCATTACACCACCAGGCGAATCCAATTCAAGCATTCATTTTTCTTATAGGCTATATGTAGCTATTATATTCTCCATTATTACTAGATGTTGTGAGAACTCAGTCTTCACTGCCATCTAGTTGCTGACTATAACAAGTAAGCAAATTAAAGAGAACATTTTTACTTTATAGCAGTGACGCTGTATCGATGTTATAATTAAATGTTTAACATTGAGCAATGCAAGCATAGGCTATATATATATATATATATATATATGCCTATGTGTGATCTTTAAAACCTGACTTTGGATTTTTTGTCCATTGTCACCCAGTTTTACGACATTTCTGGCATTGTCTCCTAGCATTCGCTGAATTGTAACCCACTTCTAAGATTGGGGCGCCTAGAAAACTGAATTACGTTACCTCTGTGATATGATGGGCGATAAATGATAATGAAGCGCCAGGGAAATTCTTAACCTAAACTTAATCTAACTTCCAGACAATAGGCAACCACAGGAATAATTGTTTAAGGAAAAAATTCCTGTGGGCTGATCGGGAATAGAACCCGGGACCTCATAAACTGTAATCAAAAATGCTGACCACTAGCCCATGAGATTGGTCTAAAGCGTTTATGTAGGGGCCTGTAGACCTATATAAATATAGATGGTAATTGTATTGCATTGTAAGCCTATATTTTCCCTTTACAGAGATTTAGGCGCTCTCCCCCTACATGGAAGATTTGAACCATACTAATTTAGTTACACTTGTTTTCTTATAGATGCCATTTTGAGTGGTCCGTGGTCAGCGTTCCGCCTCATACTGACATCTAGGTAACCAGGGTAATAGGCCCTACTAGGACGGGAAAATTCGGTAAATTTTGCTTAGAGACCCTTCCTTTCAGGCTTAAGGATAAATGGTAATAAAATACAAATTTAATGTAGGCCTACATATTAATATTTAGACCTACTCATAAAACAACAGCTACACCAAATAGGCCTATCGTTTTACTACTCTTATAATAGGCCCTAATCAGTGACGTTTTTGTCCATAGTTACTAGGCAACAAAACCCATAATCCAACAAAACACTCTATCAAAACATAAAATACATGTTCAACAAAATAGTCCGGTCCACCGCTGTAGTCTCTGGGTAGCGTGCTGCAGCGGGCCCGGGTTCGATCCCCGGTCGGGGCAGTTTTTTCTCACCTGTAAGACAAATGTCATGAAAACTTTAAGGCCCAAACGGTCCCCGAAATCATATGGCGATCGCAATCATCATCATTCATATTCATCTTAGGTTAGGTTAAGGATTAGGGACTCTCCTGGCGCACCATTATCATCATCATCAGCCATCATATCATCGGGGCAACGTAACCCCGCCTTCCAGGCGCACCAACCTCAGAAGTGGGTTACAATTACGCCATGACAGGAGAGAAACCAGGAATGTCGAAAGACAAACCTGGGGCATTTGAAAAAAAAAATTAGTCCGAGATCCGGCTGCAAGATCACTACGTTCATCGAGTGTATGAAGAAAACCATTTTTTTTCATAAAAATTGTCAATTACTGAACACATTTTTGCCGAGTTGCCTATTAAAAATCGGCCGCCAGTATGTTTAATTAAAATATAATTCATTTATTTATTCGAAATAATTTGATTCACTTGTTATTAAAATAAATAACTTAATCCAGTTCGCAGAAATCGATGTATAGGGCTTGAAAAGTTTTGCTTCCCATTGCACACTTGGCCGTAGGCTCCTCGGGGCTACAGGAGGCTGTGACACCAATCAGTAATAAAATGGCGGTAAGTACATATTTATTGTTTTATATTGTTCCCTCGCAGCGTGAAATAAAACCACTGCCATTTATGTATACTACGTACAATGTAGGCCCATATAGGCCTACAAAAATATATAAAAAAGGAAGTTTTTATATAAGTTACATTCCTCAGGGGTCCTCATCTAGGGGGATATGTGGATGGCGACCACAAGGTGCCCAAGCTGAGCAAAACATTTCTTCCACTTACTTGTGTTTTGCACTCTTTTAACTTTACTATTTAACCTCTCTTGGTTAACTCTTGTTTTTTTTCGACCCCGACGCTATTAGGGCATCCGAGGGCTAGGGAGTCTTTCCTTTCTTCCATTTCTTCTTTTCTTTATTTTCTTTTCTTCTCCAGAAAAGCCTGAACAGAGGCTATAAGATAGCAGCCCCATCACTGGTCTTACCTTCCTTTGGCCAGCAACCAATCGAAGGGACTATTATTATGCTTTCATGTCTTATGCGAGAATTTCCCGGGGAGGGAAAATTTTCTATAGGATCGTAACAGGCCTTGGCCTAATACTTGGAAGGAAGAAGAAGAAGAAGACATTACACGAAATAAATCACTGCATTTTAAATAAACTGAACTTTATTTGAAACAATATAAAACAATAAATACGTACTTATCGCCATTTTATTACTGATTGGTGTCACGGCCTGCTGTAGCCGCGAGGAGGTTTACGACCAAGTGTGCAATGGCAACCAAAACTTTTCAAGCTCTATAGGCCCTACATCGATTTCTGCGAACTGGATTATAATTTATTTTAATAACAAGTGAATCAAATTATTTCGAATAAATAAATTAATTATATTTTAATTACACATACTGGCGGCCGAATTTTATTAGGCAACTCGGCAAAAATGTATTCAGTCATTCACCATTTTGTTAAAAAAATTGATTTTGTTCATACACTCGATGAACGTAGTAATCTCGCAGCCGGATCTTGGACTATGACGTAAAACGCTAGTCCTTGAATTTTGTATAACTACATAAATAGGTTAAACTTTCCATGACTTTTTCTGGAAGAAGGCCTATATTAATAGTTATATCTTTGAATTGTTTTTAAGTTTTAAAAAAATGTTAGGCCTATTACACTAATAACAAGTGGCCTACTGTGACATAGCCTACTGTGACATAGCCTACTGTGACATAGCCTACTGTGACATAGCCTACTGTGACATAGCCTACTGTGACATAGCCTACTGTGACATAGCCTACTGTGACATAGCCTACTGTGACATAGCCTACTGTGACATAGCCTACTGTGACATAGCCTACTGTGACACAGCCTACTGTGACATAGCCTACTGTGACATAGCCTACGGTGCAGAATCATGGTAATTAAAATCTAGAACAAGAAGTAAATTCAATTATGCACAAAGAGATTTTTGGAGGCGTTGAGCCTGAATTTCTAGAAGAGATAATATAAGAAACAGTTTTATTAAATAAAGGATGAATAGGCCTATTCATACTTGAATTGTGGATTTTATAAAAAAAAACAATTAAATGATTAGATCATGTAAGAAGAATGACAGAAGATAGATTCCCAAGAAGAATAGGCTTACTAGAAAGGGTGCTACTTGGTAGATAAAGGAGAAGAAGATGACGGTCAGAAATAACGTGGATTGATGGTGTATTGAGGAGCATGAGATAAAAGGATTGGTTGATGAAAGATTGGAATGATAGATGTAAAGGGAAATGAGAGTAGGTTAATTGGGCGCAGTAAGATGTGAAATCTGCTAAATATATAACATTATTATTATTATTATTATTATTATTATTATTATTATTATTATTATTATTATCATTACAAATATATTATTCAATAGTGAGAAGTATGGAGCTCAAGTTTGGAAATTCAACAAAAGCTTATGTCGATGGAAATGGATTTCTTGAGCAGAGCAGTAAGATTTTCAAAATTAGAAAAAATGAGAAATAATGTTATACGAGAAAAAAATAATATTATATGTTCAATATAGGCCTATAAACAATTAAATTGATATAGGCACGTACGACGATTGCAAGAAAAAAGCTTACCAAGAAAAATATTGGAATGGTGTCCACCTGGAAGAAGGATGGAAAGAAGACCTCGTGGATGCAAGAAATAAGAATTGGAATAAGAACAAGTGGACTGGAGGACATGGAGTGAATGGATAGAGACGAGTGGAGAAGGAAAATAAAACTGTAGGCACAGAAATGTATCTATACATTGAAAATCTGTAGCCTATTTAAATTAATTAATAATAATAATAATTATTATTATTATTATTATTATATTGTTATTATTATTAATATTATTATTTTGTTATTATTATTATTTTTATTATTATTGTTATTGTAATTATTATTGTTATTATTATTGTTATTACTGCTATTATTATTATTGTTATTATTGCTATTATTATTGTTATTATTGCTATTATTATTGTTATTGTTATTATTGTTATTATTATTATTATTATTATTATTATTGTTATTTGAATTATTATTGTTATTGTAATTAAGTTATTATTATTGTAATTATTATTGTTATTTTAATTTTTATTATTATTATTATTATTGTTTTGTATTATTATTATTATTGTTGTTGCTGTTATTGTTATTCTTATTCTTATTGTTATTGTTATTCTTATTGTTATTATTATTGTTATTGTTATTAATATTATTATTATTATTATTATTATTATTATTATTATTATTATTATTATTATTATTATTATTATTATTATTATTATTATTATTACTTACTCTGTCAGGTTGAGATCGAAAGTAGTTCTCTTTTGCTCATCTGCACAAATGCTCAAAACAGAAATGTCGCTGAAAAAAAAAACGCAATGTTTCTCACAGAAAAAATGCGATTTAGTACATGGTTCACTTGAGTTCTTCAGTTGAGATGAATACATTAACACAACTGTGTGTATGCACCTGTCCTGGAGTTGTGGTGTTTTTCTTTCGACAGTCTGGAATTCCTCAGAAAAGGTGTTTCTGTTTGAAGACACGAGATGTCAGTCATTTCTCACGCGACGACTGTGTCTCAGATAAAAAAATATATATTTTTATTTATTTTTTTTATTTATTTCCTGCAGGTACACGTCAACATTGGACATGAGTTTCATTGAACCCCAGGCCTTGTTCAGCACTCAGGTAGGTTTGTTATAGCTATTCAATATCAGAATTTGAAAGAGTTTTCTTTTTAGTACAATTCTTGAAATTTAATTTAGGCCCTATTAGATTCATGGGCATAATATATTCGTTAGGGTTATAACTTTTTGGACTTTTGTGAAATAAAATATTTCCTGTGCAATGAATGGATGTGCGTTTACTTAAAACCACTGAAAAAAGCCTTTATTTCACTGAGCTTCAAGAAAAGGTCACGCCCAATATTTAATATTGATTTGGGGGTGACCTTTTCTTGAAGCTCAGAGTAAAATATAGGCCTTTTTCGATGGTTTTAAGTAACAGTTCACCCATTCATTGCACAGGAAATATTTCATTTCACTAAAGTCCAAAAATGTATAACCCTAGAGAGTTTGTTGAAATAAAATATTTCCTGTGCAATGAATGGGTGTAAAATATTTCCTGTGCAATGAATGGGTGAACATTTACTTAAAACCACTGAAAAAGGCCTTAATTTCCCTGAGCTTCAAAAAAAGGTCACCCCTACATATATTTATATATCTATATTTAATATTAATTTGGGGGTTAGTTGAAATAAAATATTTCCTGTGCAATGAATGGGTGAACATTTACTTAAACCCACTGAAAAAGGCCTTCATTTCAATGAGATTCAAGAAAAGATCACCCCAAATATATTTATATATCAATATTCAATACTAATTTGGGGGTGACCTTTCCTTGAAGCTCAGTGAAATGAAGGCCTTTTTCGATGGTTTTAAGTAACAGTTCACTCATTAATTGTAGGCCTACAGGAAATTTTTAATTTCACAAAAGTCCGAAAACTTATAACCGTAATGTCCATACACCTATAGGATGTTATGAAAAGAATTAACCCAATGAGCTTAATTTTTATTTATTTACTTATATGTACATATTAATTGTCAGTACATAACTTACCATATATTTTCATAATTACAACACTTCTTTTCGGAGTTTTCCCTCACTTGTAAGACAAATGTTAGGAAAAATTTAAGGCTCAAACCCTCCTCCATAATCATCATTATCATATTAGCTATGTTTAGTATGAACGTGTGTGCGAATGCTGTGTTTCGTTTTAATGTTGTGTTGTCTCAGAGGAGGCCTTGATATTGAGCTGATCCCTCATTCGGAGAGACCCATCATGTCCTTGTGTGGTCAGAAAGTAGATTAGATTAGATTAGATTTATTTAGCCTGGTGGAGTTAAGGGCATGTGGCCTTCTCTTCCACTCACCAGGACCAACATATATTACATCAGAATATAACAATCTGAATTAACTCTAATATTAAATACTAAATACAAATTTGATCAAAAAGATAATATCTATTATATTACGATCTTTAATACCACCAGTTAATGTTAGTTAAAATTAAGACTAAAACTAATAATAAAGTGTACACAAGCAAGACATATTAAATTGTCCCTGTCTAATGTATATAAAAAAAAGGAAAATAGGCCTAATGAGATATAGAAAACTAATTTTACGATTAAACAATATTCAAACAAAGCAAAAGAAAATATTTGTTAATCTTAATATTATTTTCATAAATAATTAAATTTATTAATGCTTAAAAGAATACTATCAGTGAGGTGTATAAGTTAGTTTGTTATTAAATAATTCTTTAGTTTGTTTTTGAAGGATGTAATAGTTTGACAATCTCTGACATAGGGCGGAAGGGAAAATAGGCTATGTATGTAATACATAGTTAAAATCCCTCTCCGGATAGGTTGTATCGCTATAAGATCCGGTGGCGTGTGTCACATAAAAGTGCCTATGAGGTGAGAGGTTAAGCTCGTTAATCGAATGGGGAAAAATGTAATAATTATAACACAGATATGCCTACTCCACAACAATTTTTTTCTTGGGTTTTTGTTGTAAGTTACCTGAATATAATCTACTTGATTCCTATTCTTTTTTTTTAGTGTCCATACTCTCATCTTTCATACAAAATGACCACCGCTGTGGTCTCGAGGTAGCGTTCTGCCTTGTCACGCAGCGGGCCCGGGTTCCATCCCCGGTCGGGGCAGTTTTTCTGGGTGAGGTTTTATCGGGGTTTTTCCTCATCTGTAAGACAAATGTCAGAAAAACTTTAAGGCCCAAATGGTCCCCAAAAGCATATGGTTATCATGATCATCATCCTTATCGTTATCATCATCATCATCATCATCATCATCATCATCCTTCACCGGTGTGGAAAGTAACGGGAAGCTATCACACCTACAATTCCCTAGTAAAGCTGAAAGTAGGCCTATAGCATGAAAATGCTATGTTTGCAGTGAAATACCTGCCATCTGGCAGAATTACTATGGATGGATGGATTGGTGTTCGTTACTTGCGATCAAATAAACTGCAATGAATAAGTATAGGGTGCACAAGATATAGCCTACTACATCATCAGCATAAACTAACAGCTTATTAATACCATTGAGTTGTAGGCCTTCTTCATCCTCAAGACTCTTCAATATTTGATGGCATGCTCTAGTACAAAATTAAATAGTAGAGGAGATAATGCATATCCTTGCTTCAACCCATTGTGGATTTCAAAAGTATCCGAAAACTGTTTGCCTACACGCACCCTACTATTTGTGTCATTTAGAAACATTCATATAAGTCTAGCTAACTTTTTAGGGATTCCGAACTCCAGCAGGATACTATATAACTTCTCTCTCTTAATTGAATCGTATGCCTTTTTTAAGTCTACGTAGGGCCTATAGCTCATATATCATGAATTTCATCTTCATCACCAACATAGGCCTATGTACCGATTCCAGGCTGGGAAAGCCAGCTAAAACGACTAGGGAAACTGACTTGCTAACTGTAGGCCCTGTGTCCCCCTACACTGGCTGGATAACCGCCCATCTCTGTGATTAACATACGTGGATATCAGGCTAGCAGCTGATATAGTTGACCAAGGGCCTTGTAGTAATACTGTCTTGTTTTAATACAGGCCTAATTGAATTTAATTATTAAGTAAAAAAGATAAAATGAAAAAATCAATTCCCATAGGAAAACAAATTAATAAGGAAATGTAGGGCCTATATGAATATTTTAATGTATGCAGACGATCTCATAATTATACAGAAGTCAGAGGATGATTTACAAAGAGCCATTTACATGTTGAATCAATTAGGACTCTATTATAATCTCAAAGTCTCAACTTCAAAAACTAAAATTATGGCTTTTCAGGGTAAAGTGCCAGTTAGAGCAAAAATAGTAATCAGTAATGAATTAATAGAACAGATAGCACACTTTAACTAGCTTGGTTCAGATATAACATATAGCTATGATTGGGATATGCACAATAAATTAAACCGATATCAAATGATGTGTGGCACCATAAGAAGAACCCTCCAAAAGACTCGAAGAGAAACTCAGCTCAGGTTTTATAAAATTATGGCTGTTCCTGTTCTTTTATATGGTTCTGAATCTTGGGTACTTACAAAAAAAGATATCTCTCACATTCAAGCCACTGAAATGAAATTTTTAAGATCCGTAAAAGGATGTACACGCATGGATAGATTACACAATGAATCAATAAGAAATTAACTGGAGATATTTTCAATGCTCGATAAACTTGACGAGCACAAATACCAATGGAAAGAACATTTAGACAGAATGGACAATACTAGATTAGCCTACCAAAAAAGATCAACGCCTACAAACCACATGGAAAAAGATCTTTGGGACGGCCAAGGAAACGATGGACTTGAGACCGAAACAGGTCGCATTGACCTAATCCTGGAAAGGAAGAAGAAGAAGAAGAAGTAGTAGAAAAGCATAAATGATTTTATGGGATGACAAGATCCTAGGCCTATACAGTTTAACAATCTTATTAATTTAATGGGTTAGGTTACTGTCTTAATTTTTAATTTTTTTTTGGGTGATTTGTCGCGTCTTGGAATTTGGAGTTACGTAAAAATTATTTAGAGATGTATGTAGTTAAAGTTGGTTAACACTATTAAAATGAGTGGCACAAAGTTTGATTCATAGATTCAAGTAAGTTTGAGAGTTGTGTGATTTTGTAAATTGCTAATTACACGTAGGTTAGTTTAGCAGAGCAAAGTTCCCACTACACGAGTGTAATTATGAAGTAAAGAGGACAGAACATGTCAGTTCTGTTAACGTTTTCATTTCCAACACTCAACACCAATTATTATTCAACACGAAAGTAACTACAGGCTCTTTGGCAAACATTTTCGTACTCCAAACATTTCGCAATGCGGCATTTCTATTCATTTCTAAAATAAAATTCTCTAAATCTAGCTTAGAATTTCAACAGTCCGAAATATAAAATCACAATCAGTATAAAAATAGACAACCTAGCCGCGGTGGACTATTGGCTATGCTCTTTGCCTCTGGTTTCGAGAGTCGCGGGTTCAAACCTGGCCGCGGTCGATGGACTTTTTTAGGACGGAAAAATCTAAGTCCTCCGGTAGGGAAACTAAGCTGTGAGTCCCCAGTTTGAAGATTTTCAGACTCGTAAAAGATACTAAAACCTGAATAAAGAGGCTTCTAAGCAAAATTTATCGACATCAAAGTTCAAGTAACATCTTAGTTGTCTAATAGATGTCTCATTGGGTCGGTGTGTTGACCGCATGACGTCCAGGACATCTACCAGCAAATAAAGTAACTAAAAATAAAAACTCCCTACAAACGAGATGCAATGGCTCAACAATGTGACACGCCATTATGGATAGATAGATAGATAAATGGTAATAGCCATAGCATTAGCCTATAAATAATATATTATGTATAAAAATGTAGGTAAAATAGGATAGGTCGCATGAATGGGCATTGAAAGAGGGGCATGAAAATTAAACAAGAAGGAAAACGCGCAGTTGGTAGACCAATAATGAAGTGGAAGAATATTAATAATCATGATTTGAGGGAACTAGATTATACAGGTGATGATCGTAAACATTAGCTCAGGATAGGGGTGTGTGGAGAGCTATGTCAGCGCGGTCTTGAGTGAAAATCATTATCATCAACAACAAAGATTAAGCCCAATGGCCTCTTCCGATCTCATTATAGGTCGAATTGGTCCTTCCATCTCTTCAATGGTCTTCCCAACAATCTTCTCCCTTTTGGTTTATAATTATACATTCTTCTTGGTATGCGCTGTTCATTCATTCGTAATACGTGCTGAAGGTAAGCATTTCAATAGTAGGCCTATTTTATTCCTTCACAGAGATTAAACATATAAAGTTCTGTTCTTATATCTTCTTTTTTCTTTTTATCGGTCCTTTGGTATCCTGATATATGAAGAAACTAAAGTAGTGATAAAAACTGATGGAAAAAGGTCAGAGAAGAGATTTTAAGAAATCATGGAGTAGACAAGGGTGTAGCCTAATCTATCGCCCACACTTTTTAATATAGGACTATATATTGACGACATTATGAAACAATGGAAAATTATAACAGACAAAGGCCTTAGATTGAACAATAACTCAAGTATTAATAACTTAATTTTCGCCGATGATTCAGTCTTACTACACCATGATGAAGATTTGTTAGTTTTGGCTGCTTACAAACTAAATGCAATATGTAACTTCACTCACTGGCACTATCAAACCCGTAGGTTCATGGCCGCGTGGACATAAGCTCTCCATACATCCCTATCATGAGCTAATGATTTCCAATCATTCCCTGCATAATCTACTTCCCTCAAATCATAGTTAATGTTGTTCTCCCACCTCATTCTTGGTCTACCAACTGGGCTATTTTCCCTCTGGCTTTCCTACAAGAAGTTTCCATGCACGTCTTTCATTCCCCATACGCGCAACATGTCCTGCCCATCGCAGTCTATGAGACTTAACTGTTCTTATTATATCTGACTTCCTATAAAGACCATGTAGTTCATTGTTATATAGTCTTCTCCATTCACCTGTATGTTCATCTCTCTTTGGTCCAAAAATTTTCCTAAGAACTTTATTCTCAAATACTTGTAATCTCCTTTCCTCCCTTAAAGTAATATGTAACTTAGTGATTATAATTTTAAAATTTCAGTAAGTACAACAAAGGTAATGACATCTTGTGGAAGAAACACTCTGCGTGCAAAAAAAAATAATTGGAGACGAAATTATTGAACAAGTATCCCACTTTAAATATTTAGGATGTGACATCAGCTATGGATATCATAAAGATATTGAACATAAAACTCATCAGTTTCAAGCTATTTGTGCCACAATAAATAGAACATTGAATAATAAAGCCCATAAACAAACAAAATTAACATTTTATAAAACAATGGCAGTCTCTGTCGTTTTGTATGGGAGTGAATCTTGGATTATCACTACGAAACAAGAAAGTAAAATCCAAGTAGCAGAGATGAAATTTGTAAGAAGAGTGAAAGGATGCACTGATAAGAAACGAGGATATCCGTGAAGAACTGCAGATCTATTCCATAAAAGAAAATATATTTAACAACAAGATTCAGTGGAAAGGACATGTAGAAAGAATGGAAGAAAGCAGATCACCAAATAAAATCTTACATTATTTTCTGAGAGGGAGAAGAGATGTCGGACGTCCTCGGAAGAGATGGTCTTAGATCTATTAGTGAAGACGGAACAGGCAACTAATGACTAAACCAAGAAGTGAAGAAGAAGAAGAAGAAGAAGAAGAAGAAGAGCTTATATCAGATTAATAGTATTTTATAATTTTTTTTATTTGCAGTAACAAAAATAATCGTTAAAAGTAGGGAGGCCTATGACTTGACACTGAATCATGGAGAGAAGCGTGGACTACAGATTAAAAAGGATGTGATTTACTTAACCTAATAGCCTATTATTAGATAATTAATTAAATTCAAAACATTTTTGAAGCTAGCCTGAATTCCTCCTGAGAGCGATGCTGTATTTTGTGCACATTGCGTGGTACCAAACTTCACTCCTCATCAGAATCTTCAGGGGGGTGATCTGACACTTTCCCACTGCGCTTGCGTGCAAGTCTATCTTTATCTTGATTATAATCACTTGATGGAGGAGAAAGAAACGTCAGGACTATATGCTTGTGCCGGCCATAATATCAGACAAACCAAAAGCCAGAAAAATTTCGAGGGATGATGTTGTTTTGTTGGTCCCTAAAGAGAAGTAGGCAATTGAATATTTACTGAATTGCTTCTTTCTCTAGTTATATATTTTTTTATTAGGAATAGTCCATGGTACAGTGTTTCTCCTTCAGCTCAGAGTGATTTGTCGCCAGAGGTTCCTGTCTAGAGCATCTACTTCCCTCAAATCTCTAGCTTCCATACTTATTCTCACTCCATCTATCAAACGTTGTCTGGATCTGTCTTTTCCACTTCTTCCATTAGCTTTCCAATCAAGGATCTTCTTTGGCATTCTTCCTTCTTCCATTTTTATGAGGTGTCCATACCATTTCGAATGATTTGTTCTATTTTTTATAATATTTTTTTTCAACTTGCATAATTTCCTTTAGGCCTATTGTGCTTTTCCTCACCTGTAAGACAAATGTCAGGAAAACTTTAAGGCCCAAACGGCCCCCGAAATCATATGGCCATCATCACCATCATCATCCTTATCATCATCATCATCATCCTTCACCGGTGTGGAAAGCAACGGGAAGCTACCGCACCTACAATTCCCTAGTAAAGCTGCAAGCATAGCATGAAAATGCTATGATTGCAGTGAAGGACCTGCCCTCGGGCAGAATTACTATGTATGTATGTATTGCCAATAAGGATATGATTGTGTGGGAGTAGATGTCTGCCATAACCAATCACTGCTCTTGACGCAGCTATAGCGCGCTAGTAAGGTTTGAAACTGCTGAGATGTTGTCAACTGTGTGTCTGCTATCCGCATACATAAAGCGGCCACTCCCACTGAATATCCATATCGGCAACACTGTCGTGAAAACGTCAAGATCCGAGTATCAGAGGCTGCAGTAGACCTATAGTTTGTATATTTTACGGGGGCACAGATCCGTTGGTCAGATTAGCCTATATCAATAGTAATGAAAAGCAAAAATTATCAAGTGCAGGAGCTCATGTCTGGTGTCGCAATTAGTACAATTACAGATCTGGGCAGCATTACGCTTTTTAAAGAAGCAAACGCGTAAAGAGAACAGACTACAAAACCTTAGTAGACCCTATGTTGGCCCATATTGCGTTACACGAGGTGAAAGCTAAGATAAGAGTACAGGTCATTGTTATTGAACCTCACACGAAGATCGAAACATTTGACTAGAGCCCTCGGGTCACGTGACTTTCACACCTTTGTTTATTCGATATGTAGGCCAGTTTTTGCCCTTTGGTATGAGAAATTCTTATATCACTACGCAATCCTTTAACAGTTCAATTTAGTTTTAATATACCTAGGAACAATAATCACAAATAGGAATGAGATGAACAAAGAAATTAAACATAGGCTCAATTCTGGAAATGCATGCTATTATGCATTGCAGAGACTCTTGATGTCCCAACTCCTTTCAAAAAACGTTAAACTGAAAATATATAAAACTATTATTCTACCAGTTATATTATATGGATGCGAAACATGGACTCTTACTTTAAGGGAGGAAAGGAGATTACAAGTAGGCCTATTTGAGAATAAAGTACTTAGGAAAATTTTTGGACCAAAGAGAGATGAACATACAGGTGAATGGAGAAGACTACATAACAATGAACTACATGGTCTTTATAGGAAGCCAGATATAATAAGAACAGTTAAGTCTCGTAGACTGCGTTAGGCAGGACATGTTGCACGTATGGGAAATGAAAGACTTGCATGGAAGCTTCTTGTAGGAAAGCCAGAAGGAAAACGCCCAGTTGGTAGACCAAGAATGAGGTGGGAGAATAACATTAACTATGATTTGAGGGAAGTAGATTATACAGAGAATGATTGGAAAGCATTAGCTCAGGATAGGGATGTATGGAGAGCTTATGTCCGTGCGGCCATGAACCTACGGGTTCGATAGTGCCAGTGAGTAAGTAAGTAAGTATGTTAAATAGCAATGTAAGCCACTAACCAAATGGTGTTAATTTATTTTCACTTTTCAAATGAGATTGGTTACAGTCCAGCAGAACATGAACATTTAAGACTATTTTTATTATCTTCTCTAAGATTTAGGCCTAGGCCTAGGCTTGCTATAGAAATTACCAAAGTCAGATCATTATTTGTGGATGCACAAGACTACATAACAGTGAACCACATGGTCTTTATGTCCCGCGCCGCAGCCGGGTGGTTAAGGCAGGAAGCCTTGGCGCAGAGCTACGGGTCTTGCGCTGGTTCGAGTCTCCATGGGGGAAGAGATTTTCTCATGGTATTTCGGCCAGTATGGGACCGGTGCCCACCCAGCATCGTGAGGCATTTGGGTAGCTACAATAAGTAGCGGCTCCAGGTTGAGAAAACCAGCTGTAACGGCTGGGGGACTCGACATGCTTAGCACATGTCACCCCTACACTGGCTGATGATCGCCTACCTCTGTGATTGACACATGTGGATGTGAGGCCAGCAGCCGGCTGGTAGGCTAAGGGCCTTCTAGGCCTGTCGCGCCAGGAATTCTTACATGGTCTTTATAGGAAGCTAGATGTAATGAGAACAGTTATGTCTCGTAGACTGCGATCGGCAGGACATGTGGCACGAATGGGGAATGAAAGACTTGCATGCAAGCTTCTTGTAGAAAACCAGAGGGAAAACGCCCAGTTGGTAGACCAAGTATGAGGTGGGAGAATAACATTAACTACGATTTGAAGGAAGTAGATTATACAAGGAATGATTGATAAACATTGGCTCAGGATAGGGATGTATGGAGAGCTTATGTTTGCGCGGTCATAAACCTCCGGGTTTGATAGTGCCAGTGAGTAAGTTAGACCTTTAGGCCTATTTGTAGACATAGGACTTTGGTTAAGAGTCTATTCACTTTAAGATTAAAATAATTATAGCCAACCTGCTGTTTTTTAATTAATTTCAATTTTATAAGTTCTTGTTTGAAATACTACCTAAAAGTTATCAAGGCCTACGCCTATAAGTCTAACTAAAAAAAAGTTAGGCGTACTATAGCTCTACCCTCCATGGTATCTTTACCTTGTCGTGGTGGAGTGGCTTGGTGCTTAAATGATCCCGAGGGCTATGCCGGCGGTAGCATTGCTGCCGATAGGGTTAGGCCTGCCTATGCCGGACTGGTCGAAGGTGATAAGCCAGACGAAAAAAGTATCTCGGTCGAAAAAGTGACCATCTTTCACCGTAAAAATACAACCGTCAAGAAATGCGGACATGGGTTTTACTGGGGTAAAATTTTTCGGATGTCAAATTGTCTCCCATTCGGTTCTCCGGGCGGGGACTACTTCAGGGGAACCCATGCTAAAGGCTCAAACACAATGACATGTTCCTAGAAACGTAGAACGTTAGTAGGCTTTCTTTATACAATAGCGGGGCGCTAGAGGTATTAAAGCGGGAGTTAAACAAATCACCCTTGGATGAGGTGGGAGAATGACATTAACTATGATTTGAGGGAAGTAGATTATATACAGGGAATGATTGGAAACATTATCTCAGGATAGGGATGTTTGGAGAGCTTATGTCCGCGCGGCCATGAATGTACGGGTTAGATAGTGCCAGTTATTTAGTTAGTAATATAGCCTTAATAGGCTATATAGCCTAGTATAAGCCCCTGTACGTAAGATATGTCGTAACGTATATAGGCCTATTTTAACTAAAACGAAGTAGGCCTACGAAAATAGCGAAAAATAATTAGAATTTGAGATGAAAGCCCTATGTTTCTGGATAGATAGTAGTGAATGATGACCAGAACAGAATTGCCAACTTATATTAGTCTAATCTTCATTTCGTTGGTCTTTCATAACATAGGCTAACTTTGTTAACGCCCAAAACTAACCAAATTTAACTAAATGAAACTTAACGTAGGCCTAACTTAAGGTATTTGCCTCTAAACAACTTCTAGGTTTAAGAAAACTAACGTTTATAGATGTAAATTTAGTAGAGAGCGATGTCAATAATAGTCCAGCCGACAAGTCTCTGGCTCTGACGTTTTCACGACAGAGTTGCCGATATGGATATTCAGTGGGATGGGCCACTTTATGTAGGCCCTACCACCGAAGCCAAGAGGTTAACAGTAATGCGCCTTATTTCAATTCTCAACCATTTCAAACCCTACCGCCCGCGGTGGACTAGTGGTTATGCTCCTTGCCTCTAGTCCCGAGGGTCGCAGGTTCAAACCCGGCCGGGGTCGATGGATTTTTAGGATGGAAAAATCCAAGAAGCAAGTCCTCCGGGAGGGACTTGAAGCCGTGGGTCCCGAGTCTGAAGATTTTCAGGCTCGTAAAAGATCCTTAAGCCTGAATTAAAAGCCTCTAAGAAAATTTACGTAATTTTCCCGTCCTAGCACTACCTTGGTTTCCTACATGTCAGTATGAGGCGGAACGCTGACCCCGGACCACTCAAATGACATATAGGGCCTATACGAAAACAAGTGTAACTAAATTAGTATAGTTCAAATTCTTGCTGTAGGGGAGAGCGCCTAAATCTCTGTTAAGGGAAACATGGGCTTACAAGAAGAAGACAATTTCAAACGTTATTAGCGATGTCAAGGACAGTGATTGGTTGTGACAGACGTCCACTTTCACTTCAACTATTTCCTTATTGGCAGAGGACGAATTTTTCCCTTTACAGCCTAAACATTAGGGCCGGAGACTAAGCGGCGGACTATAGATATTACAGAAGAAGAAAGAAAACGTGTTGACAGTATGAGATGTAGGCCCCTAGTCGAACATGTATGGAAAATAATCAATAACAATCTACATAGTTCATAATCTAAGTAATAATAATAAACCTATGGTCTAGTGTAGCATGCAGTAGGCCTAACAGTCATTTGAGCTTCAATGGCCCAAAAGTTTTTCTGTGCCATTGGCGAGGTTTTAATATGGGAAGGATAGCTTACTTACTTACTTACTCACTGGCACTATCGAACCCGTAGGTTCATGGCCGCGCGGACATAAGCTCTCCATACATCCCTATCCTGAGATGCCTTCCAATCATTCCCTGTATAATCTACTTCCCTCAAATCATAGTTAATCTTGTTCTCCCACCTCATTCTTGGTCTTGGTCTACCCTCTGGCTTTCCTACAAGAAGCTTCCATGCACGTCTTTCATTCCCCATACGCGCAACATGTCCTGCCCAACGCAGCCTACGAGACTTAACTGTTCTTATTATATCTGGCTTCCTATAAATACCATGTAGTTAATTGTTATGTAGCCTTCTCCATTCACCTGTCTGTTCATCTCTCTTTGGTGCAAAAATGTTCCTAAGAACTTTATTCTCAAATACTCGTAATCTCATTTGTTCCCTTAAAGTAAAAGTTCACGTTTCGCACCCATATAATATAACTGGTAGAATAATAGTTTTATTACCCATCCAAATGTTTTGTGCAGGCGGAAAATATGTTAACTAACAAACTGTCTTTCTCTTTCTATTCCTTACTATGTTGCCACTTCCTGTCCTTTGAATTATGTTGTTTGATTGGCGGGTAGAGAGCTGACAAATACTATGTATTTTAATGATCCGTCGTTCTGCGTGGTCAATGGCAGAATGACTAACTTGACAACCCTGTTGCTTTTCGGGTTACGTCTAGGAATGAGCTGTCCCTTCCTTACCCTTCTCATTGCATGTTGCCACTTGTGATTTATTGTCAGGCTGGTAATGGAGAGACAAAATACTGTGATTTTAAATGATCCGACCGCTTGAGCATTCAGTGCTTAAATGACTAATTTGACAACCATGTTACGATCTTTCACACGTGTTTAGGGATTCTCCCCCCACATTTGAAGTTGAAAAATTTCAATACGTGATCGGATGTACAGTTTTCTCCTAATCCCTTCCACAGATTCAGTAGATCGGCGACACTAGCGCTAAAACTCTTCCCCTCCACCCGTGAACAGTTAACTTGGATGTGTAATATATATTTTCAGTTAAACCATTTTTGAAAGGAGTTGGGACATCAGTATGAGAGGGATAGGGAATTTTAAATCTTTATCTTAGGTCAAGTAAAAAAAGGGGGGGAAGCGAAATATTAAGAGAAAACAGAGAATGAAAGAAAATAGAAAATAAAAAGTAGACCATGTGTTACATTGTTATAAGCAGCACGTGATAGGAGACCCATGTGCGCAGTGTACTGGGCTGGACTAGCTGCAGGTCAATGCGTGCTATTGGTGGCCAGTAGGTCAGGGGGAGTGGTAGCATGAACATGGCGCAGTAATGTTTTAATTCCAGGTACAGGATGGGTTGAATCACAGTTCATAACAAGTTGTGTTACACACTTTATTATAATAGCATTTACTTTATATTAGTTTGGGCTGTAATCTCTTGCTAATTAATATAAAGTCCCTAACTAGTTCACAACTCTCTACTTACCATCTTGTTCCCAATAATCAATAACCAAGCAATTTATATAAAGATAACTGTAATTACTGTTATAATAATAATACTACTACTACTAATAATAATTTTTGTACAGATTTTCAATGTCATACATCTTTCTGTGCCCAAAGTTTTATTTTCCTTCTCCACTCGTCTCTATCCATCCTCTCCATGTCCGACAGTTCTCTTGTTCTCATTCCAGTTCTCATTTCTTGCAACCACGAGTTTCGAGATCTTCCTTTCTTTCTTCTTCCAGGCGGACACCATTCCAATGTTTTTCAGGGTAACCTTTCTTGTTGCATTTTTCGTACATGCCCATACCAATTAAATTGCTTATTTCTAATAGGCCTATATTATAATTATATAATAATAATAATAATAATAATAATAATAATAATAATAATAATAATAATTACAACAATAAAAAAATCTCAATTATTTTTTTATGCTTTCTCTTTCAAGATCTTATAATTGTTGGTAAGTTTTTTTTTTTTTTTCAATGCACAGGTTGTCATTTTCGACATTTCTAGTGTTCCCTCCTGGCATAGCGTATTTGTAACCAACTTCAGAGGTTGGGGCGCCTGGGAGGCGGGGTACGCTCTCCCAATGTTGTGAGAGTTGATGATGATGATAATAATAATGTACCAGAAGAGTATTTTCAATCGTAAAAAAGTGTATAATTTAATCCTGGTGAAGTGGAAGAGAAGACCTTACGGTCTTAACTCCATCAGGTAAAATAAATAAATGAATAAATAAAAAATTAGAAAACAAATGTGAGTCATGATTTAAGTTAATATATTTACAATGACTATTTAACTCATGGACCAAATGGGAGTCATTGACCAATCACGTTTCAATTAATTTTGTTTTACAACCAATGAGAGTCGTGTTTCACCTCGATATTTATCGAATTCCCTTTACCAAAATAAAGAAACCTCCTCCTTTTTTTTTAAATATTCTGACCAGGTCAGAGCATTATTTTGCAGTGACTGATTCTCCAACAAATACATCGAATATAGCAAATAATGAACAGATTCCATCAAACCACACATTTGATAGTTGTGTGTTCAATAATTGTGTTTTTAAATAGGCCTACTGATTAGGCCTATACTGAGTTGTTTCCGAAAAATGATGTAATAACCTATAATGTTGGTTATAATATAGGCCTACAGTTTGAAGTGTTTAATTTTTTGTCTACTAGGGTAAATTCTTACAATACTGTCATCCTATTTGGCAATAAATAATATGAACTAGTTGCAGTGGATGAACAAATGAAACATAACTTAACATTTATAATTTTTTTCAAACATCGCCGTTTATATTGAATATATAAATAGGCCCTATTTAAAAATAACTAGGCTATATTTAAATAAAGATTTGTTAGTAAACAGTTTAATTTTATTCGTTAAATAGTCTTAACAAATGCCACTCTTGATTTCCAAGGCCTCTAGATAAATTGTTAATCACTCGTGGCATTACTTATAAAAATGTGATGTTTTATTATAAAGTATGCAAACATTAAAGAAATAGACTATAAACGAAATTAAACTGCCTATCTGTGTAACCTAATTCCAAATAAGTTAGGTTTAGTAGGCCTGTAGCTGTATGGTATGATATTAGATCCCACAATTCGTTTTGAGACTCACAGTGGCCAACCTGAGGAAGTTGACTCTGAAAAGAAAGTCATATAGGCTATAAGGCAACAATTGACTATTACAAAGATAAATACCAACTGGATAGTATAACTGTCACAGATTGATGATCGGGGCAAGAGGTACTATACCAGGATTCTTAGCCAAATTGTGGAATTCCTTAGATTTGGACAGGTGTATATTTCTAAAATTGCCATCGCTGCAATTAGAGGATCAATTTCAATTTTAACAAACCATATTTACAAAATGTCTACTTTATGGTATGTAACTTATACTTCAATTAAGCCTACAATTTGATTTTTTTAATGTATTTACAAAATGTATTTCATCAATTACAAAAATTAATTGTCTGTATCACTTTGTCCTTGAGGCAATCCTCTAATGAGGAAAGTTGTAGGCCTATATAATAATAAAAAATGGGATGTATCTAGGCCTAGTAATATTATTTTTTGATATCAAGTTTTAAACATAGCCTAGGTATAGGGTGTACGTAAGGATAGGCCTATTGATAGATAGACAATGTTGAATTACAAGTTTAATTCTTTTGTACAGTTTTACAATAACTAGTTTTGTGTGTGGGATAGTGAAGTTAATTTTGATGATGGGATAGGAAACCACACCTTGCAGGAGCTGTCACAACATGAGGAGTAGACGAGAAAAGCCCTAGGGCGATTACTTCACGTGAAACTTGAGAAATGTGCTGCTTTCATGGAAAACTGAAATATCCGCTCTCCTGAAACACAAAATACCATACCCCAAGTTAAATCTAAAATATTACCTTTCATGGCGTTGTTAGCGATGAGTAACTTTTACCTCAATTACCTGGTAATCCACGCTTAATTTTAAGCTTATAAATGTTTATCGCAGACCTAAATAAAGAACATAACTTATGAGAGAATATGCCTATAATAAAATTCTCAATACTTCGAACTTCGCTACCCACTTAGGCCTACTTAAATTTTGTCGTTTTAATGAAGAGTTCAGAGTTTTGCATAGGGCTACCGGTATTTGTACCAAAGGAAAAAAAGCTAGATTTTTTAGAAACTTTAGAAATAAATAAATTAAATCAAATAACTATGAAAATGAATATTGGCTATTCAATAGTAGATTAGGGACAAATGCCATATTCAAGACATAACCAAATTTATTACAGATAGACGAAAATATTGGAAGGGTCGTATAGAAAGAATTGGAAGAAAACCGGCTTGCAAAAAGAGCTAAAGAAGATAGACCAATGGACGGGAGAAGAACAAGAGGAAGACCAGCCAAGAGATGGATAGACAGTGAATGCACATCCAGTACGTCTTCCTCCGAGGAGTGATTTTGGAAATAAACAGGATGCAAATTCTACAAATTAAGTTTAAGAAGAAGAAGAAGAAGAAGAAGAAGAAGATTATATACGGTAGGCCTATGATATAAGCAATTAAAGTGGTATGGGCACGTACGACGAATGCAAGAAGAAAGATTACCCAGGAAAACATTGGAATTGTGTCCACCCGGAAGAAGGAGGAGAGGAAGACCTCGAAACTCGTGGATGCAGGAAATAAGAACTGGAATGAGAGCAAGAGGACTGAAGGACATAGATTGGATGGAGAGAGACGAGTGGAGAAGAATAATAAAACTTTAGGCACAGAAATATGTGTAAATATTAAAATTCTGTATATAAATAAAAACATTAAATAGCTAACTAACTAACTAATTCACTGACTCTATCGAAACCGGTCATTAGCTCTCCATACATCCACATCCTAAGTTAAAGTTTTGCAATCATCTCCTGTATAATCTACTTCCCTCAAGTCATGGATGTTATTCTCCCACCTCATTATTGGTCTCCCTACTGGACGTTTTCCCTCTGGTTTTCCTACAAGAAGCTTCCAAGCTTATATGATAGCCTTTCACGATATCATTCTATAATAATTGTCTTAGGAGATTTTAATGAAAAAGTGGGACGGGAAGGTAGGCTATATTTAGGCCAACAATAGGAAAATTCATTATTCATGAAGGTAGTAACGACAATAGAGTTAGATTAGTCACCTTTGCCACATCAAAGACAAGTAGGCCTAATAAGTAGTTAAATTCCCAATTAGATAAACGATTCACATCTGTTAGATTAATAAAATACAATGTGTTTTATAAGCTACATTGATAACATGAGGTTCCAAGATGAATCTACGCAAAAATCCTAACATATGCATTTTATCTCGGAAGAACAAAGGAAAAGAAGATCAGAAAGAATGAAAAAATACAGTGCACTAAGAATGGAACAACACACAGAGAAATTATTGAGCTAACACACCCAAAGGAGGGTGAAAAAAAACTACATAATTTGTTTACCTTTTGTTTACATTGTATTGCTTAGTTACATTTGTTTACATATTTGACTATACACACAAAAATAAATTTTATTTACATTTATTTACATTTATTACATTCGTCTAATGAATATACAGTGTATTGAAACAGCTGTTAGGAACAACAGTTAGGCCTACCTGTTGTCTAATAATTAATTTTTCTCTATTTATTTAAATTTATAATAATAATAATAATAATAATAATAATAATAGCCTAATGCTTTATTTTAGCTGGCAGAGTTAAGGCCATAAGGCCTTCTCTTCCACTCAACCAGCGAATAGTAGAATTATACAAAAATTACATATAGGCCTATATTACAATTTTAAGATAGGCTATTATTAAAATACAGACTAAACAAAATACAATGATGATAGGCCTAGGCCTATAGGTTAAGTTAATGTAGGCCTATGAAAAGTGTTGCAAAAATCATCTTAATGAATTGATTGCCAGTAAGTTATATAAAACCCGACGTATTTGAGCGAGCTCGTTTTCTTTGATATGAAGATCATAACGATATAATATAGTTTTACATGCGACAAAATGATGATTTTTAACGCCGATTATAAAATCACAAGTCACATGTAACTTAATGGATATTGGCTGACAGCAAAATGGTCACGTTCGGATTTAATTACATCGGTTGTGTAGATAATGAGCCACTGTTAATATATGTTATTATACAATAAAACTAATGATTATGAGTGTCGCTGACAGCTTCGTTTTGTGAATTGATACCAATGCACTCTAAACATCCGAAATGTTTGCTCATTTACTGCAGTCATTTTTAAATGTATCATGTTACTGTAGTTTGTAAGAAATTAACGCTTTCGGAAACTGTGATAGGCTATAGGCTATTGAGTTCATAAAAATATAGTAACATAGGCCTAATGTACGGTAAAAAAAAACTATAAAATAGTTACCTTGCAGGTCCGTCTTTTTCAACTTAGTTGAGAAGACGGACCTACAAGGTAACTATTTTATAGTTTTTAACCGTACATTATATTACTGTGAACTAACACCCCAACGGAATCTTACCATGAATTTTACTAGTAGGGCCTATCGATAAAGATATAGGATCTACAAGAATACTTGAAATTATAGATAATTTCCTAGGAAAAGACCCAGTACCCAGTAAAATTGTTATCTTAAATATAAGAATTTCGTGTCACGTTGTTTGTCCGCGATGGAATCCTTAAAACATCTCAACTTGAGGAGACCTGCAAGGTGACTATTTTATATTATCATCATCATCGTCATCCAGGGATTAAGCCTGTTGGCTCGTTCCGGTTTCATGAAAGCTAGAATTGTTAAAATTGTTCAGACCATCTTCTGTGTGGGCGACCAACAGTTCTCCTTCCGCGCGGTTTATAATTTAGCAATAATTTTGTAAATCTTCCTTCTGGCATTCTATCAATAGGCCTATGTTCTTTCCAGTCGTTCCTATATTTAATTATTCGGTCTGTAAGTTTGAAAATATTTAGTTCCTTTCTTATATCTTAATTTCTTTTCTTATCCAGCAGAGTATACCCTGCTATATTTCTTAAAAATCTCATCTCAGCTGATTCCAATCTTTGTTCTTGTCTTTTAGTGATCGTCCTACATTCTGATCCATACATCAAGACAGAAACAGCCATTACTATTTTATAATTTTATTTCAAATTAAAATTGTTATTATTGTGACACAAACCAGAATACTACAGAGGCATCAATCTATTATGCACAACACTGAAACTCTTCACTAAAATTATAGCAGATCATTTATCGAATACATTACCACTACTAGATGAACAACAAGGATTTCGAAAAGGAAGATCATGCACAGATGCCATTTTTATATTAAAACAGACTACAGAAAAAGCTATTGAATTTAACATCCCAGTCTTCCTATGTTTTGTGAATCTGCAGAAAGCATTTGATCGGGTAAGATTAAATGACATACTCAACATTTTAGAAAACAAGAATGTATCTAAAAACCTCATAGCAATCATCAAAAAAATGTATTTAGGAAACAGTACAACTATCAAATATGGAAATAGTAAATCTAAAGAAATTTTAGTCCAGCAAGGAATACGACAAGGAGACTCATTAAGTACCATATTGTTCACACTAATAATGGATGAAATCATGAAAGAACTAAAAGTTGAAGTTAGAAAAGGGATTAAAATAGGTAACAAAGAGCTGAAGATAATTAACTAAGCTGATGACACAGTTCTAATTGCACAAAGTGAAGATGATTTACAAATGCTATTGCACAAATTTAGAATAATTGCAGTAAAATGTAACATGAAAATCTCAACAAATAAAACGAAATCAATGGCAATATCCAAGATCTCACGACGCGTTAAATTAGAAATAGAAGGGAAAAGTATAGAACAGGTCATGAAATTCAAATATTTAGGAATAGAAATTAATAGCAGCAACAGAATAAGAGATGAAATCCTCCATCAAGCAAATAATGCAAACAAAATATCGGGATGTTTAATCAATACTGTTTGGAAAAATAAAAATTTAAGAATAGATACAAAAGTAAGAATATACAAATTTATCATAAGACACTGTTCTAACATATGGTTATGAATGCCGAACAGAAACTCAAAAAACAAAACAAATCAATGAAATAACCGAGATGAAAGTTTTAAGGAAAATCGCTGAGAGAGGAAAGTCGCAGCTCTGTTATTATAGAAGAATGTTAAATTGAACCTATAAACCTTTGGATAAACGATAGAAGACAAAATTGGAACGATCACATAGACAGAATGGAGAACAGTAGATTAGTGAAGAAAGTAATTGACTGGACACCTCAACAAGAAAGGCCTTTAGGAAGATCACAACTACGATGGAAGGACGTCACCATACCCCGGACCTGTAGGTAATGAACACGCAACAAGCGGCCATCTTTCATGCGTAGAGGAAGAAGAAGAAGATTATTGTGACTTAATTTTATCATGAATTTTACTAGTATCGAAAATGGGAATGTTCTTATTTACGTTAATTATCTACTAACTTTCAAACACCATATTTTATTGTTTAGAAGGTGTCGCGTTTATCTTAGAATTTCATATTGTTTGCAGTTTCAACTGTTTTGCAGGTAAATGTCCGAGTGTAAACGTGCAAAGTTAGAAAAGATAACAATTTGGCTCGCATGAACACGGAACTCTGATAACAGTTTGACAAGTAACAACTAACTCGTCACTCCATGACGTTAACAGATAGGACCTACAACACGAAAAATTACCTAGAAAAAAGAACTTTTAAACCTCATTCCAGGCCTATAACAGTAATTCACTAATTTTTATATTTTACCATTGGCTAAAGTCAGAGCATTCTGTTGTAGTCTAGGCTATAGGGTCCATTAGCCTAGCAAGAGAAGCTAATTAGTTCTAACCCGTATGAATGAGAAAAATGGCATTTCAAGGTGTAGTTCCTGTCAGAAGTAAAATTGTACTTAACAATACAATTTTGGAGCAGGTGAATAATTTTACGTAGCCTATCTTCTTCTTCTTAAACATAATTTGTAGGATTTTCATCCTATTTATTTCCAAAATCACTCCTCGGAGGAAGACATATTGGATGTGCATACACTGTCTATCCATCTCTTGGCTGGTCTTCCTCTTGTTCTTCTCCCGTCCATTGGTATATCTTATTTAGCTCTTTTTGCAAGTCGGTTTTCTTCCATTCTTTCTATATGACCCTTCCAATATTTTCGTTTATCTATAATAAATTTGGTTATGTCTTGAATATGACATTTGTCCCTAATTTCTGTGTTGTGTTTTTTATCAAATAATGTTTTCCCCTGAATAGTTCTTAAGATTTTCATTGTCTTCAGATTCTGAAAGGAGAACGACATCATCTGCGTAACATATTAAGTGAAATCTATTGTTTGCCATTTTATAACCCAAACATGGTGGTATGTTTTCAATAATTTTATCCATTATAATATTAAATAAGAATGGACTTATAGAGCCACCTTGCCTGATGTCCTTTGTGAGCTATCTAGGATGCAATATCTGATATGATATGAAGAAGAAAAGGATGTAAATGCAAAAATATCAATTTTTTAAAGGATTTTAGAGTTAATAAATTCTATCTTGAAGCCACAATTAGTCCAAAAACATTCAAGACAAAAAGTGTATAAAACACTGGCTTTTCCAACTCTTCTGTATGGTAGCGAAGTATGGACATTGAAACAGAAGGATATATAGAGACTTAGATCTGCTGAAATTAGATACCTTCGGAGGACTGCAGAATACACACTACTAGATCACAAAAAAATGAAGACATCTTAAGAGAATTACACATGGAACCTTTAGAAAACAAAATTTCTGATTATAAGTCAAGATAGATGCAAAATGGTCATCGAATGGAAGATCACAGGATACTCAAACAAATGTTAAGATATCAACCTGCAGGAAGAAGAAGACCAGGACGTCCACTTAAAATACTTTTGGATTGTTTTTCTCTTGAGACCGAAACAGGTCAACAGATGGCCTAAATTCGTGAATGTACTATGATGATGATAAATATAAGTAGGCTAAGTAAAGTAAAGTGATCCCACAACAGGCCTCAGGAGGCCCTTGGGGTAGTAGGAGGTTAAGGCTCCCACATTTTCTAGACAATCGGCACTTTATGTCAGCCGGGTTGTCAGCCCTGCGTGACGGCCGCCTTTACCCCAGAACAAACGTCTGGTACTCATTTCCGTTAGAGGCTGAGTCGACCCCAGGGCCATAGTGCCGCCAGAGGGTTTTGGTCAGTTTAAAAATCCTGACCCCAACGGGACTTGAACCCTCGACCCTCCGGCTTGTAGCTCAGTGCCTTAACCACTACGCTACGGCGTGCCCCTATGATGATGATAAATGAGAAAAGTTAATTCCGGTTAAGAAAACTGAAACTAAAATGCATTGTTCGATCATGTTATCCTCATGACTCCCTACAATACTATCTGTGAGCAATTCAATCAGTGGTGCTTCTCTATAATTTAATACACATTTTAAATACAAAGCAAATCACACCTAAGTCAACTCCTAATTAAATTCGAATAATTAATTTTATAAAAAAAAAAGAAAGCATAGTCTATAGGTCTACAGGCTGGGAATCGCACTCAGGACGTTTTGTTCTACAACCGTGAAACTTTTTTTCAACTTTTACATAGCGATCTCAACGGTGTTCCTTAATGAATTTTAAAAATAGCGAAACTTTGCATATTTAGGAAAAACATTACTTACTTACTCACTGGCACTATCGAACCCGTAGGGTTCATGGCCGCACGGACATAAGCTCTCCATACATCCCTATCCTGAGCTAATGCTTTCCAATCATTCCCTGTATAATCTACTTCCCTCAAATCATAGTCAATGTCGCTCTCCCACCTCATTCTTGGTCTACCAACTGGGTGTTTTCCTTCTGGCTTTCCTACAAGAAGTTTCCATGCACGTCTTTCATTCCCCATACGCGCAACATGTCCTGCCCCATCGCAGTCTACGGGACTTAACTGTTCTTATTATATCTGGCTTCCTATAAAGACCATGTAGTTCATTGTTATGTAGTCTTCTCCATTCACCTGTCTGTTCATCTCTCTTTGGTCCAAAAAATAACATTAGAGATTATTATTATTATTATTATTATTATTATTATTATTATTAGCTAAAGTTGGGCCTATAGAAATATAACAGAAACTTGGAACAAAAACTTATGTCGATAGAAATAGATTTCTCGAGGAGAATAGCAAGATGTTCAAAATTGGGGGGAAGAAAAAAAAAAGTATGTATATTAGAAACGTGAATATTAAATATTCAATAGTAGATTATAAAAGATGTAGGGCCTAAGCAATAAAATTTATATGGGCATGTACGACGAATGCAAGAAGAAAGGTTACCCAGAAAACATTGAAATGGTGTCCACTTGGAAGAATGAAGAAAGGGAAACCTCGAAACTCGTGGATGCGAGAAATAACTAGATTGAGAACAAGAGGACTGGAAACGTGGAGTGGATAGATAGGGACGAGTGGAGAAAGAAAATACAATTTCAGGGACAGAAAGATGTGAATACAATGAACATTTGTAGGCTACATAAATAAATAAAGAATTATTATTATTATTATTATTATTATTATTATTATTATTATTATTACTACTACTACTACTACTACACAGCTCTACAAAAAAATTGTTGTCCTGGATATCTCAGCCAATTTCTATGTTTTCAAGTGCACAGTTTATGAATATATTCATGAAAGTGCTCTAGTTTATATGATTTTTGCGTATCTTATATCTTAAACAGTAAACGGATTGTTACTAATAAAATTTATGTTTCCAGTCATGATTTGATTTCTGCACATTTTTTCGCGTAGGCATATACAAACATCACGTGATCCCCACTCTCACACCCCTCACTCCGCACACCGGCCGTGATCTCAGTTATTTGACAAAATTAAAGTGCTCACGACGTGCATCTGGATATGATAAAATAATTCGTCAAAGCGTTCGACAAGGAAGAAAAATTTTTCAAATACATTTGTAGAAAATTTCCTAAGCTCAGTATGTAAAAGTTAAAAGGCGGAATATTTGATGGTCCTCAAATTCGACAATTGATGAAAGATGCAAATTTTATCAAAGTTAAGACTGTTCCGGAAAGTGAAGCTTGGAAGGGTTTTGTATTGGTAGTAGAAAATTTCCTAGATAACTATAAAACACCAAATTATAATGAAATTGTGCAAAACATGTTGATAAACTTGAAGATTCTGGGAGCAAATATGAGTATAAGTTAGACTTTCTCCACAGTCACCTGGATATATTTCCGGATAATTTAGGAAATTATTACGATGAACAGGGAGTATGCTTTCATTAGGATCTAAAAGTAATGGAGGAAAGGTATCAGGGTAGATGGGACCGTCACATGATGGCAGATTACTGCTGGTCTTTAAAAAGAGATTTTCCCCTAAAAAATTATAGAAGAAAATCTTACAAAAAGGCGTTTCACTGACGTATAACATGGGTTTTCGTTATTTTTCTTTGTATTTACGTCAGTGCAGGCCTATACTAATTTTTAAAAAAAAAAACAATTGACATTATAAATATATCTGTTACATTTTTTTCATATTTTCCGATTTTTTTAGTGTAAAATGAAATTTCTGCGACGAACTGCAGGTTATAGCCTTCTAGACCACCAAAGAAATTCAACAATAGCCAGAGAGTTAAACATCGTACCTATATCTGAATACCTCCAAGAATATAGAAACAATTGGCTAGCCCATATTCAGCGCATGGATCGTCACAGAATACCAAAATAAATTCTTCACTACATTCCTCGAGGCAGAAGATCTGTGGGTCGACCTTTTCGGAGATGGCGGGAGACCGTAACGGGCCACTGGGCCTAACTTGAAAGGCAGATGATGATATTGATGTAGTGTAAAATGAAAATAAAGATTAAAAAACCAGAGCAAATCTTCCAAAATCATTGATAGTTTCATGAATTTGTGACCATAGATATAGCCTATCTGAAATTATTCTTAGGCCTATATCAAGGGCAACAGAACCATTGTTGACCAGTGTTGTTATTATTATCTTTATAATAACTATTATTAATTTATTATATTATTATTATTATTTTTTTATAACTATTATTAATTTATTATATTATTATTATTATTTTTTTTAAAACTATTATTAATTTATTATAACTTAATTATTATTATTACTATTACTATTATTATTATTATTATTATTATTATAACTAATTATTAATTTATTATATTATTATTATTTATTTTTATAACTATTATTAATTTATTATACTATTATTATTATTATTATTATTATTGTTATTATTATTATTATTATCACTTAATTAACTAACTCACTGGCACTGTCGAACCCGTAGGTTCATGGCCGCACGGACATAAGCTCTCCATAATATATCCGTATCCTGATTTCCAATCATTCCCCATAGCCTATAGTCTACTTCTCTCTAATCATAGTTTAATGTTATTCTCGAGGATTCGTTGATAAATTATTATTTTTTTCCCCAAATGCCCCAGGTTTGTCTTTCGACATTCCTGGTTTCTCTCCTGGCATGGCGTACTTGTAACCCACTTCTGAGGTTGGGGCGCCTGGAAGGCGGGGTTACGTTGCCCCGATGATATGATGGGTGATGATGATGATAATGGTGCGCCAGGAGAGTCCCTAATCCTAAGATGAATATGAATGATGATGATTGCAATGGCCATATGATTTCGGGGATCGTTTGGGCCTTAAAGTTTTCCTGACATTTGTCTTACAGGTGAGGAAAAACCCCGATAAAAACCTCACCCAGAAAAACTGTCCCGACCGAGGATCGAACCCGGGCCCGCTGCGTGACAAGGCAGCACGCTACCCCGAGACTACAGCGGTGGACATTATTATTATTATTATTATTATTATTATTATTATTATTATTATTATTATTATTATTATTATTATTATTTATATAAGCCCTACAGATTTTGAATGTTCACACATCTTTCTGTGCCTAAAGTTTTATTTTTCTTCTCCACTCGTCTCTATCCATCCACTCCATGTCCTTCAGTCCTCTTGTTCTCATTGCAGTACTAATTTCTTGCATCCACGAGTTTCGAGGTCTTCTTTTCCTTCTTCTTCCAAGTGGACACCATTCCAATGTTTTCTTGGGTAACCTTTCTTCTTGCATTCGTTGTACGTGCCCATACCAATTACTATTATTATTATTATTATTATTATTATTATTATTATTATTATTATTATTATTATTATTATTATCATTATCATTATTATCATTATGATTATTATTATTATTATCATCACATTATTATCATTATGATATTATTATTATTATTATCATCAATCATTATTATTATTATGATTATCATTATATTATCATCATCATTATGATTATTTATCATTATTATTTCATTATTATTATTATTATTATTATTATTATTATTATTATTATTATTATTATTATTACATTATCATTATCATTATCATTATCATTATTATTATCATTATGATTATTGTTATTATTATTATTATTATCATCATTATTATCATTATGATGATTATTATTATTATTATTATTATTATTATATTATTATTATTATTATTATTATTATTATCATTATCATCATTATTATTATTATTATCATCATCATTATTATCATTATCATCATTATGATTATTATTATTATTATTATTATTATTATCATTATTATTATTATCATTATCATTATCATTATCATTATTATTATCATTATGATTATCATTATTATTATTATTATTATTATTATTATTATTATTATTATTATTATTATTATTATTGACCATTAATTAACGTTATGAATTGATAAATGGAAGACATTCGATCTCTTGATCTATCGAATATAAATTGTGAAACAAATTACTATTTTTGAAACATGAAAATGCGGAGAGAGCTGTGAGTATGAAAAATAAAAGTAAAGTAAGTGCATAGTAGTTGCTAGCACAATATTTCATTTCTGAATGTTGGCATCTCTTACTATTAATAAACAAAAGCTAGGTTAGAATAAAAAACGAAGAAAATGATTGAGGCAGATACACGCAGGAAGGGTTTTATGTAAAATCATAAATAAGAAGCGAAGCTGCACCTTCAGACAATAATTCATGCTGTAACATAGAGACCGTACACTCATGCTCACAAGTTTAAGCTCTCTCCAATTGCATCATGCTTTTATATTTCGTTATTTCACATTAACTGTATGTCTCATTTTATTACTCTGTGGTAGGCCCTAGACCGAACGAAACAAAGTAGTAATGGCATCATTTATAGATCTTTAATTATATTATTATATAAAACTTTCTTCATTAGAGGATTGCCTCAAGGACAAAGTGATACAGACAATTAATTTTTGTAATTGATGAAATACATTTTGTAAATATATTTAAAAAAAATTCAACTTGTAGGTCTAATTGAAGTATACATACTATAAAGTAATTTTGTAAATATGGTTTCTTAAAATTGAAATTGATCCTCTAATGGCAGCGATGGCAATTCTAGAAAGATACACCTGTCTAAATCTAAGGAATTCCAAAATGTGTCTAAGAATCCTGGTATAGTACCTCTTTCCCCGATCATCAATCCTGTGACAGTTATACTATCTAGTTGGTATTTATCTTTGTAATAGTCAATTGTTGGCTCATATATGGTTTTCTTTTCAGAGTCAACTTCCTAAGGTTGGCCACTGTGAGTCTCAAAACAAATTGTGGGATCTAATATCATGCCAATTTTAGAGGATGGTCATTAGTAATAGGCCCACGTTTGATACAGTTTATAGCCTATAGGATATCATAGCCAATGTTGGAGAAAGTTGATTGCATTTTTGTAAAATTTACGTAACTCCTAGCGACCTACTGTAATGTTTTCATTTTATACCATTTTATAAAAGCTTAGTTCAGTGGAAGAGAAGGCCTTATGGCCTTAACTCTGCCAGCTAAAATAAAACATTATTATTATTATTATTATTATTATTATTATTATTATTATTATTATTATTATTATTATTATTATTATTATTAGCTGAAATGAAGTTGTTGAGAGCAATAGCAGGATAGGGCCTACCAAAAGACCGATAAAAAGAAAAACGAAGATATAAGAACAGAACTTAATATATTTAATCTCTGTGAAAGAATAAAATAGCTATTAACAAAATGCTTATCTTCAGCACGTTTTACGAATGAATGAACAGCGCATACCAAGAAGAATGTATAATTATAAACCAAAAGGGAGAAGAATGTTGGGAAGACTATTGAAGAGATGGAAGGACCAATTCGATCTATAATGAGATCGGAACAGGCCATTGGGCTTAATCCTTGTTGTTGATTATTATTATTATTATTATTATTATTATTATTATTATTACTATTATTATTATTATTATCATCATTATTATCGGAAGAGGCAACTGTTGCCTAAACAAGGAAGTGAAGAAGAGTATTATTATTATTATTATTATTATTATTATTATTATTAATTATTATTATTATTATTATTATTATCATCATCATTATTATTATTATTATTATTATTATTATATTATTATTATTATTATTATTATTATTATTATAAGAAACAAGATCAATATAGGAAAATATGCTATATCTGCACTAAATGGAATAGTATGGGACAGAAGCATTATTACCTATGGAGCTGATGTGTGGCTTTAAATGCACAAATGAAAAAGAAATTGATCGCCACTGAAATGAACTACTGGAGACGCGCTGCAAGAATATCCAGGAAGGATAAAATCAGAAATTCATATATAGGCCCTAAAAGAAAAAATGCAGATACAATATTCAATATTAGATTTTATGAAGAAGAAACAATTAAATTGGTACGGACACATTAGAAGATTGGAAGGAAAAAGAAGGGTAGACCAACTATTACGTGAATTCAGGGAATCAATGAAGCTAAGAGGAAATGGGAAATAGAAGAAGATATATGGATGAACAGACAGGAATGGAAAAATGTGTTGAAACAAATGTGTAGTTAACTGTGAACATGGGTACCGGAAAAATGTATATTTATTGTAAAAGCCGGAATAATAAAAATGATTTTTATTATTATTATTATTTTTATTATTATTATTATTATTATTATTATTATTATTATTGTTAAGCTATTATTATTAAGATAACTAAAAAAGATTAGGAGTAAATGAGAATAAAGTTCTTAGGAAAATTTTTAGACGAAAGAAAAATGAACAGACAGAATGGAGAAGACTTACATAATAGTAAACTACGTGATCTTTATAGGAAGACATAGGCCTATATAGCACGAACAATATTCAGTCAAGTAGGCTGCGATGTGCACGAATGGGAAATTAAAGAGGGGCAGGAAACTTCTTGTAGGAAAACCGGAGGGAAAACGCCCAGTTGGTAGACCAAGAATGAAATGGGAGAAGAGCATTAACCACGATTTGAGGAAAGTATATTATAAAGGGGATGATTGGAAAACATCACTTTAAGAGCGAACAGGGAAGCCTATACCATGGTACTGCTAGGGAGCATCCTTGTCTCCACGTAGGAAGGAGGGGTAAGGATTTACAGGCCCTAAACTAGGTTATACTATGATAGTGATTATGATTAACCTAAAAGATTACAACCGTAGCTTATCCCTAGAATACGACCCTTATAAACGATGCCTTCTGAACCAACCAAATTGATAAAAAATATTTTTTTTTGTGCGAAGTATCATACTTTCCATCTAGCCTATATAGACCCTACTTCTAGGCATAGCCTATACAAAAACGAATGCGTATGTTTGTCCTTTATAGATTTCTGAACCGTTCAAAGGACCTTCATGAAAATTTGTAGACCTACTTGCAGATTTTTAGGTACAGCGTCTGTTCAGCCGATATGTATTATGCTCTGAAACCATTAGATGTAGGAGTTCATCTGAAACGAATGTTAAATCGCTAAACCGGTGGCAAGTTCCGATGTTTCACAACGAAACTTAGTACATACACTTACTTACTTACTCACTGGCACTATCGAACCCGTAGGTTCATGGCCGCGCGGACATAAGCTCTCCATACATCCCTATCCTGAGCTAATGCTTTCTAAACATTCCCTGTATAATCTACTTCCGTCAAATCATAGTTAATATTATTCCTCCACCTCATTCTTGGTCTACCAACTGGGCGTTTTCCCTCTGGCTTTCCTACAAGAAGCTTCCATGCAAGTCTTTCATTCCCCATACGTGCAACATGTCCTGCCCATCGCAGTCTACGAGACTTAACTGTTCTTATTATATCTGGCTTCCTATAAAGACCATGTAGATAATTGTTATGTAGTCTTCTCCATGCACCTGGTTGTTCATCTCTCTTTGTTCCAAGAATTTTCCTAAGTATTTTATTCTCAATCTACTTGTAATCTCCTTTCCTCCCTTAAAGTAAGAGTCCATGTTTCGCACCCATATAATGTAACTGGTAGAATAATAGTTTTATATATTTTCAGTTTAACGTTTTTTGAAAGGAGTTGGGATATATACATTATTAAAATGAACATATTTGTTTCGTCGCAATGTAGGTCTATAGGCCTACCATAAAAGTAACTCTTGAATCAGGGCCAGGAGAAAATGCCAGAAAGGTCTAAATGAGAACATGGACCACTGAAAAAAAATCTTTATAGCTTAATTATTTAGGCCTACTTACAAATAAAAACACATATTACATTTATTTAGGCCTGCAGCACACGCCGGGTATGAGTTGTTATTTTTTTTATTTAAGAGTCCCACCACTATCCGCCTAGGATTACCTCGGACTTAATGCCCATATCCCCAGATCTGTTCTTGTCCCTATTTATTATCTAGCATGATTTCTTTATTTAATTCATTATTCGGGGTTAGAAATAAAACTTAGGATTAAAAGTACATGCTGCCATTTTCATCATCGTCATCATCATCATCAGGTATCACGACAGCTGCCGCCGTCTTCTGTCCATCCATTGATATTTTTCCAACCTTCTGAAATCATAGAAGCTTGCACACTTTCTACCCAGGTTTTCTTTTGTCTTCCTTTTTTACTCCTTTCCATTGGAATCCATTCCATAAGAAGTTTAGGCAATCTTTGCTCTGTTATTCTTTTGACATGACCATACCACTGTAAACATTTCTTTTCTATAATGTCTATGATGTTTGGCTCCTCTTGTACATCCATAATTTCCCTTATTTCTTATTTCGTATTCTATCCATTCTGGATTTTCCAGCTGATCTTCATAAAACATCCATTTCTGTACTTAAAATTCTTTTCATTTCCCAGGTAGGAATTTGCCAAACTTCAGCACCATATGTTAAAATGCTTTGAACTATGGTTTAATATATTTTTAATTTTCTATTTTTTGTAATATTTTTGCTCACCAAACAAAATGTTGGTGAAGGTGATTATTGCAGGGAATGTACAGGTGGGCAGGCAGCTAACACGAAATATTGTTACGTTTATCTGATGGAGAGAGAGAAGGAGATGGACGGCTGCCCCTCAAACTGGAGGCTGTGTGTCCAGGCTATTTACATTTACATATAAACTTCAATATTCCATGCAGCTCTCGCTTTTGTTTCAACTCGTACGTTTGTCTGGCTTCTTTTTACCCTCTGCACAAAACATGGAGTAATATTGTAATGCGGGTTGAGAGTCCCGCATATTAACATAAATTATAACCTAATGTTCACATCACAAACTAAAACTTACTGTCTTGCAACATAAAAACACTTGGATCTTACTAGGCTCTCTACACATATTTACCAAGTTATTTAACAACACGTTTTCAAAATTCATCGGCTCATCACATTTTAGGAACAAGATCACAACACCCTTCTTTACTTTTGATACCACAACACAGGACATGTCTATACTCTGAATCTTACACAATATCTATGACTAGAGCATGGAACTCACTTCCCAGTCATGTCAGGGTCTGTCAATCATCATCATCATCATAATTGGCTCGACAGCCCTATGTGGGCCTTGGCCGCCTTCAGAAACCTGTGCCAGACTTCCCTGTTCTGCGCTTCATTCTTCCAGTTTTTTATTTTTAAAATTTTGATGTCTTGAATTATACCATCCTCCCATCTTAATTTAGGTCTTCCAACTTTTCTGGCCAATAGTGGTTGTTCATTGTAAATTCTTTTTGTTATCCTTTTGTTGTCCATGCGAATAATGTGTCCAGCCCATGCCAATCTATTAACTTTAACAAAATTCAAAATATCTGGCTGATTGTACAATTTATACAATTCATTATTGTATCTCTTTCTCCATGCATTATTTTCTTTCGCGGCACCAAAAATGGATCTCAGTATCTTCCTTTCAAAACGCCCCAATAATTCCTCATCAGATTTCAACATGGTCCAAGTTTTCTGATGCGTAAGTTAACACTGGTCTAAGGAGAACTTTATACATGAGTATTTTTGTCTTTCTAGATATAAACTGAGATCTAAACATTTTCCTAAGTCCAAAAAAGCATTTGTTTGCAGCCATGATCCGTAGATGTATTTCAGCCGAAATATCATTTCTACAATTTATCTCAGATCCCAGATAAATAAAGCTATGAACCAGTTCAAATTTATATGTGCCAACTTCCAAACTAGATGGGCACGCTTCACATTTACCTTTAATCACCGGCATATATTTTGTCTTGGCCTGGTTAATTTTAAGATTCATTCTTTTTGCTGCCTTCTCTAGGCTAATAAATGCATCCTTCATGGTTAATTGACTTCTTCCTATTATATCTATATCGTCGGCATATGCAAGAATTTGCACAGATTTATGAAAGATGGTTCCCCTTATATTAAGACCTGCGTCTCTTACCACTTTTTCAAGGGCAATATTAAAAAGTAGACATGCAAGAGAATCTCCTTGTCGTACTCCATTTTTTGTATCAATAGGCTCAGTTTAATGCATTATTAATCTTAATCTGACATTTAGTATTATTCATTGTTATTTTAACCAATGCAATAAGTTTCATAGGTATTTTAAATTCTTGCATTGCTGCAAATAATTGCGCCCTGTCTATACTATCATATGCCGCCTTAAAATCTATGAAGAGGTGGTGTGTTTCTATTCCATATTCATTGCATTTTTCAAGCATTCTGCGAAGGTTATGGATTTGATCCACGGTGGACCGTCCCTGCCGGAAACCACATTGATAATCACCAACCACATTTTCTACATACGGTACCAGCCTTTTAAATAAGATGTTCGAGAATACTTTATAAGCAATACATAAAAGCTGATTCCCCTATAATTGGAACAAGTCAATATATCACCTTTCTTCAGTATAGGGCATATTATGCTCAAATTCCAATCTTCTGTAGACTCTCCTCATTCCATATTTTAACGAATAGTTGATGTAGTTTTTCTACATACTTTGTCCCTGACTGTTTAATCAATTCTGCCTGTATCAGATCCTTTCCTGGTGCTTTATTATTCTTCAACCTACTAATGGCATATTCAACCTCTTCCAGAGTTGGAGGATATTCTACAATTTCGGTCATTTCACAGTTAGTTGTTGAAGCTGTAGAGGCCGTAGAGATTGTTGATATATACTGGCCAGGTACTTCTTCATTCAGAAGCTCATTAAAATATTCAGTCCATCTTTTTAAAATTCCTCTATCATCACTTAAAATATTGCCTGCTTTATCTCTACATAGTGTGGATCTTGGCTGAAAGATATTCTTGTTTTTATTTAGTTTCCTATAAAATGCTCTGCTTTCATTTTTATTTCGCAGCTCTTCCATCTCTTTCAATTCCTTATCAAAGAACTCTCGTTTCTTCTTCTTGTGAATTCTTTTTTTTCTTCATGTCTTGCAAGACGATATTCATCAATGGCTTTGCGAGTATTTCTTTTTTGCAGCATTTTCTTGTAAGCCACATTTTTAATATTAGTCACATTTTCACAGTCAGCATCAAACCAATGATTGTATTTGATTGTCTCAGCTTTGCCCAACAACTCAGTTGCCGTTTCTGTTACTATCCTTTCCAAAGCCTTCCAGCATTCACTAACACTCTCACTATCAGTGATGTCCTTTAGGCTCTCATCAATTCTTTGTATATATCTAGATTTAATGTCGGTATCTACTAGTTTTCCACAGTTAAATTTTCTCATCTGTTCTCCATGGATCCTTTTTCCATTTGAGATGCGGCTTCTTATACATGCAATGACTAAGTAATGATCCGAGTCCACATTTGCCCCCCGATAGGTCCTAATATCAGTAAAATTTGAAAAATGTCTAGTATCTATGACTACATGGTCAATTTGATTAAAAGTTTTTTCCATCGGGTGACTTCAAGTTCTCTTGTGGATATCCTTATGCGGAAATACCGTACTCGCAATCACCATACTTCTAGATGAGGCAAAATTAATTAATCTAATGCCATTGTCATTAGAACTGCATGTAGACTATTTGTTCCTATTGTAGGTTTATACATGCCTTCCTTGCCTATTTGTGCATTCAAATCACCTAGAATAATTTTAATGTCTCTTTTAGGACATCCGTCATAGATTTTGTCAAGCTCATCATAAAATCTTTCTTTCTCCTCTTCGTTCTTCTCATTTGTAGGTACATGTACACATATAAAACTATAGTTAAAGAATGTCCTTTAATCCTTAGGACACCAGCTTCTAGGTGACTTTGCCTTAAAATCCATTATTAGATGCTTTATCCTCTTATGAACTACAAATCCTGTTCCAAAAGCATGGTCTTTTTTGTGACAACTATAAAAAATTGTGTGGCTTTTCTTTTCCAAAATCCCATTCCCTATCCACCTCACTTCTTGCAATGCTAGTAAATCTAGTTTATATAAATCTAATTGTTCCAGTAGCACCTTCAAGGCACCAGGTCTATATAAAGATAAAACATTCCATGTTCCAATTCTCATATCCTTTATGTATTTGCTATGTCGTCGTAGAAAGTTCTGTCCGGCATATTGTTCTTGTGGTTTCGGGACAGTTATGTTTTAACGGTATAGGGGTGTCAACCCTATGCCCAACCCCCAGCTATCCTGGAGGACCGATGTTTTCTGTCAGGGTTGTCTCCCTTAGTTGGCCAGTCCCGATTTTCAAGCGTCGGAAACTCGCTTTTCGCCCTTGCACCACTTAGCTTTAACCAGGAGGGTCTGTCAATCGCTATCATTATTTAAATACAAATTAACTGATATCTTAAGTTCGACGCAATGAGAACATTAACTGCATAACAATTATATAGAGCATTCCATTAATAGTCATCTAGGAAGCTACTTACTTTATTTTATATATTTTAATTTTATTATATTCTATGTTTTTGTTAGTATTAGCTAGTATTAGATCACATCATCATTGTATTTTGTTTAGTCTGTATTTTAATAATAACTTAAAATTGTAATATGTATGTAATTTTTGTATAATTCTACTATTCGCTGGTTGAGTGGAAGAGAAAGTCTTATGGCCTTAACTCTGCCAGCTAAAATAAAGCGTTATTATTATTATTATTATTATTATTATTATTATTATTAGTATTATTGTTATTGTTGTTTTTATGCACTTTAAGCAGTAGAAGTTAAGTCTTTCTTTGTTTTATTTATACAAGTTACAGATTTTCATTGCTTACACATATTATTTCTGTGCCTAAAGTTTTATTTTACTTCTTCACTCCTCCATATCGAGTCCCTGTCTGCCAGTTCTCTTGTTCTCATTCTAGTTCTTATTTCTTGTTTCCACAAGTTTCGAGGTCTTCCTTCCTTTCTTTCTTTCTTCTTCGAGGAGTAGGCCCACACCATTCCAATGCTTTTTTTTCTGGGTAATTTTTCTTCTTGCATTCGGCGTACAAGCCCATATAAATTTACTTGCTTATATCTTATATAATATAGGCTATTATTGAATATTTAATAATAATAATAATAATAATAATAATAATAATAATAATAATAATAATAGCTTTATTTCACCTGGCAGAGTTAAGGCCTTAAGGCCTTGTCTGCCATTCAACCAGATTTAAAAAAAATGCAAAAAAATTGTTTTACTCCTAAATTACAATATACATAAACAATTACACGTTATAAATACAACATAATTAATATTTATAATGTATTTTGATTTACTCTAGATTTAACGAATTAAATATATAATATGTACAAGGTATATAAAAGAACGAGAAAAAATTATTAATGTATAAATGTAAATATATAGAAAAAAATAATTATTACACAAAACGTAGGCCTACTGTATAAGCGTGACTTAAAGGTGCCAAGTGTGCGGCAACCCCTGATATCTTGAGGAAGGAAATTCCAGGAGCGGGCAGAGGCTACTGTGAAGGAAGTAGAATAAGAGGAAGTGCTATGAAGAGGAATTGTTAGCAGACTGTTATCTTGTGATCTAGTGTCAATATTGTGGTAAGAGGATAACTTCTCAAATCTGGACGCCAAGTGAATAGGAGTGTAGGAATTCAGAAGCTTGAAAAGTAGTGAAAGAGAGTGCAATTTACGTCTGTCAGTAAGACGGAGCCAAGAGAGGTTATTAAAGTGTTCGGAAATATTATCATAATGTTAATTTTTTCTCGTATGACTTTTTTCCTACAATTTTGAACTTGATGTTTTTTTTATATATTTTAGGATAAAATATTAAATTTCTGCTTCCCTTTCAACAATTTCCTAACAATATAAATGATGCATAGAGATCTCGTTCAGATAAATTTTTGTTTTCTTTTCATGCAAACATTATATACTTGTGCAGTTAACTAACTCACTAGCATTTTTATCGATCCCATAGGTTCATGGCTATACGGACATAATAAGCTATTAATAGCCTATATTTCTGTCTTGAGCTAATGTTTTCCAATCATTCCCTGTATAATCTACTTCCCTCAAATCATGGTTAATGTTATTCTCCTACCTCATTCTTAGTCTACCAACTGGGCGTTTTCCCTCTGGTTTTCCTACAAGAAGCTTGCATTCCCAATTCGTGCCACATGTTCTGCCCATCGCAGTCTACAAGACTTAACAGTTCTTAATACCCTACATATCTGGCTTCCTTTAAGCTCCATGTATCTCACTGTTGCGTAGTATTCTCCATTCACCTGTCTATTCATCTCTCTTTGGTCCAAAAATGTTCCTAAGAACTTTATTCTGGAATTCTAGGCAAACATCTAAGGGAAAGGGAACCCAATAGAAAACTTCCGGTCCTCCAGGTTGGGGGTTGTGCGTCGGGCTGGAAACCCACCACGTGAAACGATCTTTCTCAAATGTCTTACACGAGTAAGCCGGATGTATAATCCTGTAGGACGAAGTTCGGTGGGAAGACCAATAAAGCGTTGGACTGAACAGATGTGAGAACGGAACAGGCAAATACCTAATGATGATGATGATTTTATTCAGAAATACTCGTAATCTTCTTTCCTCCCATAAAGTATGAGTTCTTGTTTCGCATCCATATAATATAACTGGCAGAATAACTGTTTTATATAGGCCTACTTTTTGTTTAACATTTTTTTAAAAGAGTTATAACGACAAGAGTCCCTTTAATGGATAATAGCACCCATTTTCAGAATTGAGCCTATGTTTAAATTATTTGTTCATCTCATTCCTATTTGCAATCCTATTTGTTCCTATATATTTGAATTCACTTAGGCCTATTTAAAATTTCCTTCATTTGTCATATGCTGTCCATTTCCACCATATAGGGCCTAGTATTTATATGTGTGAACATATGGCCTATATTTAGTTTTATTAATGTTTACTTCTTAGTGTCACTCAATAGAATGTGCGCGTTGGCCGTTAGTAGGCCTATCACTCGATATGATTTTATGTGATGTCATATCTTAGCCTATGTTAAATAACCATTTAAGGTATTTTGGAGGTGCTAATGTTAAATGAACATCTATGAATAACAAACAATTTCAATACTTAGGCTTACTTACTCACTGACACTTTCGAACCTGTAGATTCATGGCCGCGCGGACATAAGCCCTCCATACATCCCTATCCTGAGCTAATGATTTCCAATCATTTCCTGTATAATCTACTTCCCTCAAATCATAATTAATATTATTCTCCCACCTCACTCTTGGTCTACCAACTGGCCGCTTTCCCTCTGGCTTTCCTATAAGAAGCTTCCATGCAAGTCTTTCATTCCCCATACGCGCAACATGTCCTGCCCATCGCAGTCTACGAGACTTAACTGTTCTTATTATATCTGGCTTCCTATAAAGACCATGAAGTACATTGTTATGTAGTCTTCTCCATTCATCTGTCTGTTTATCTCTCTTTGGGCCAAACATTTTCCTAAGAACTTTATTCTCGAATACTTGTAATCTCCTTTCCTCCCTTAAAGTAAGAGTCCATGTTTCGCACCCATATAGGCCTTATATAACTGGTAGAATAGGCCTAATAGTTTTATATATTTTCAGTTTAACGTTTTTTGAAAGGAGTTGGGACATCAAAAGTCTCTGCATTGCATAATAGCACGCATTTCCAGAATTGAGCCTAGGTTTAATTTCTTTGTGCATCTCATTCCTATTTGTGATTATTGTTTCTAAGTATTTGAATTCAGCCACTTCCTCAACATTTCCCTCATTTGTCATTAGCTGTCCATTTCCATTATATTTAGTTTTATTAATGTTTACTTCCAGTTCAAATTTCTTAGTGTCACTGAATAGAATATGCATGTTGGCCCTTAGTATCATTCGATATGATTTTATGTGATGTCATATTTTATGTTAAATAACCATTTAAGGTATTTTGGAGGTGCTAATGTTAAATGAACATCTATGAATAACAAACAATTTCAATAATCGATTTAATGTAAAAAGATGCAGATACTTGAAGTCCCCCTAAAAGCGACGCAGTATTTTACAGTGCAGAGTAGATTAATGTAGTAAGTTGACGTTTTACTACGCTCTACTAGCATAAGAGTTGATGCATGCTGTCGTTATATATAAATTCTAATCAACTGAAGGATCTGAAGAGCAGTAAATTGTGATTAGATTTGACGGCAAAGTAGTGCAGCATGTTACTTGCATATCTTATTACCAATATTTCAAATTTCTTTGTATCTTAGCTGCATAATTTCCACAGAAAGTCGGGTTTCTTACACATAAATCAATCTACTCTCATGCATGAACAATAAAAAAATCATCATTAACTTATAACAGAAAGCAGTCACATTATAAATTCTTCAGTAGGACTACATCGAAATTATATAGTGTAGATCTACACACACACACACACACATATATATATATATATATATATATAGGCCTATATATATCCTATAGATAAATAGGCCTAGATAGATCATCGGTTGATTAATGTCTTTGAATTCGTCCGATTCCTAACAGCCAATTTTGTCGGGCCATCTAATCTCCTGGTTGTAGATGTTTCTCCTTCATATAGGCCTATAAACATATTCCCTGACTCCATGAGGTTTTAGGTCTTCCTCTGCCTCGTCTTACCTCGGGTTTCCATTCCGAAACAGATTTTGGTAGTCGATCCTCTTCCATTCGCTGGACATGTCCGTACCATCTTAATTGCTGAGTTTTAATATAATCTAAAATAGTATCTTCAATCTTCATTTTCTCCCTTATAACTGAGTTCCTAATTTTTTCTCTTCTTGAAATTCTTGCTGCCCTTCGTATAAAATCCATTTCCAGTAGCCTATATGAAAAAGGTAGACTTTATATAGGGTATTTATTCAATATAGACATAAAATTAGTTTTCATAAACGCCTATGGGCCAACAGAAATTTAGGTTTTAAAAGATTCAAAACAATTGATACTAGGATGCAAGTTTCTGGAATTTAAATCCATCCGTGATCCATAAAAAAAAATTTGGATGTAAAAATCCTGAGGTGATAATAATATTTTTAACCCTCTGCATGCCACTGGTAAAATCTCTTGTGTCAGAAATTTAAATTGCATCCTCCGATGTGATCGGCTTTGCAAATAATTTAAGTAGCCTATATTGTCTGGCAGGTAATGGACAGGAGCATCAGAACCGATTTTAATGTGATAAAATTTAACTGAAGAAATCGAGATAAAAAACGACTGTGATTGATTGTAAGTCAAAATTCAATGAAATGTGATTGGTCATTGACTCCTATTTGGGGCATGGGTTAAACAGTCAGAGAAAAAAACTTGGAGTACCAAGTTTAGATGAATATATAGTAAGATAGCCTATAGGCCTACCAACAATGATGGATAAAAACATCTGAGAAGAATGGAAATAAATATAATTTAAAATTGGCGTTCCAATATACTCCAACTGGACATAGGGACCAAAGAAGACTAAAATATCGGTAGAAAGATCAAGACTATCTTCGTTAGGTTTACCGTCACGAGTCACATGGCATAAACGGATTTGTTCTTGACAGTTATGATATATGTATATTATTTGTGTCCAAGACAACTCATAACGTGAAAGGCTACATGGAAATATAGAAGGGGGGGAGAGATTGTGAGAGATGGTAAACTATAATTGGTTTATTTTCCTATAATAATTTGCTTCTATCAATTAAATTAAAATGTTATTTTAAAGAGTGGAAAGAGAACGGGATTCATAGAAGAGAAATGGAGTAATATCAGCAATTACTGATCTAAGGGACACTGGATTACTTGGTAATTTGGGGAGTGTCCGGTTGGATATCGATACATAAATAAGATGAGAAACAGTTTGGGCGTCCTGAACAACGCCCGCAACAGACATGTCATCTGACGTCCATCAGTCATCGCCGATAACCACGCCTCTGTCATAGCAGGACTAGCGATAAAATATTTCCTTTCGTTTTATATAAATGAAGCAAGGAGATGCACTATCTCCTCTAATATTAAATTGTATACTAGAACAAGCCATCAAATCTTTAGACGATGCAAAAGAAGACCTACAACTCAATGGTATTAATAAGCTGTTAGTTTATGTAGATGATGTAGTACTATTGGACGATAGCGAGGAGATACTGAAGGGCCAACACGCACATACTATTGAGTAACACTAATAATATATAGGCCTATATTGATATAGGCCTATTATAATTATTCCAATTCCTGATTGTGCTCTTCTATTTTGTGGTACTCCAAAATAAATTAATATGTAATGTTGTAAATAAACAAAAAAAAAATGGCATGAACATATTTTAAGAATGGACTCTTCTAGGCTAACAAAACAAGCACTGTTGTACCAATTTCAAGGCTACAGAAATGTGGGATGTCCTAGAACACGATGGGAAGATGAATTCTGAGAGCGGAACAGGCGACGGCCTAACCATGAAGATGATATTAAAATATATTGAGTAATAGGCCTACATACAATATAGGGCCTATTGATAATAATATTGAGTAACAGTAATAAATTATGACTGGAAGTAAATATCAATAAAACTAAATATATGGTCACACATAGAAATACGTTAGGCCTATATAATGCAAGTGGACAGCTAATGACAAATGAGGGAAATGTTGAGGAACTGGCTGAATTCAAATATCTAGGAACAATAATCACAAATAGGAATTAAATGCACAAAGATATTAAACAATAACAATAATGATGATGATGATGATGATAATAATAATATTAATAATAATAATAATAATAATAATAGGCCTAATAATAATAATGAACATTTTTTTTTGTTCAATGTCACCTGTTTGTCATTCGAGATTTGGTATTCTCTCCTAGCATTGGCGTTTTGTAACCCACTTCTTAGGTTGAGGCGCCGAAGGCGGGGTCACGCTGCCCCAATGATATAATGGGTGATGACGATTGGTAATGATGCACCAGGAGAGGCCTTAAACCTAAAATTAGGCCTAATCTAATGAGGTGGATATGATATTGATGATAATGATGGCCAGATGATGTTCGGGGACCGTTTGGGCCTTAAAGTATCCTGATATTTGTCTTATAGGTAAGGAAAAGCCCCGAAAAACCTCACCCAGGAAACTTATCCCGAGCGGGGATCGAAGCCTGGCCGTCTGCGTGACAAAGCAGCATGCTACCTCTAGACCACAGTGGTGGACATGAAAATAATAATAATAATAATAATAATAATAATAATATTAATAATAATAACAGTAATAATAATAATAATATTTTTTGAACGATGGTGCGTTTTGTTGTAAAACTTACAGCAAGGGCGACTGTGATTGAAAGTTCAACTTCCTACATTTCCAGATTGCCAACCTAAATAGGCCTAAGTATACTGTAATATTACATTTACACCCACGTGCGGGAAGTAAAACCACTGCCCTCTATGTATTCTACGTACAATGTAGGCCTATATACAAAAATATCCAGAACTTAGTGTAAATGTAGCCTACATTATACGAAACAAATCACTGCGTTTTAAATGAATTGTACTTTATTTGAAACAATATAAAACAATAAATACGTACTTGCCGCCATATTATCAATAATTGTTCTCAAGGCCTCCTGTTGTTTCAACTAACATTGCCCACATTGTTAACATTGTTAACGTTAGTCAATTGTTCATAATGAACGCAAATATTGCCAACAAAGATGTTATTATTTTACTATTATTTATTATTTTAAAAACACCATCGCGCAAAAAATAATGTACAACGCACGTTTGTGAAGTTTTTTACAGAATCTGAGAATTAAAAATCTCGCTATCGCTCGGTTTTTAAACATTTTCCTCGATTCTGTAAAAACCACTGCCTAACCTCGCATCGAAATATACTGTAAGTTGTGTTAAAGATCTCTAGGCGTAAATAGTTTACTTAAGTTTTATAAATTTTATTTAATCGGAAGTGACTGTAGGATGGAGGAATATGGAAAATTAAAGTGGAATTTATTTTACAGGGACACATTTTGCTGAAGACAGATGCCGCCTGGGTGGTCCAGCACTCAGCATTCGTGTTAGATCACCTGAAACAAAGAGAAAAAAGATACTCAATTATCAATGTAAGTAACGGAACATCTTCCTAAAACCTAATATTTTTATTAGAATTATAGTTTGAATATAAAGATCTATAGTAAGCCTGAATGGATCCAATTCCTTCACTCCGAAGACTGTTTACATGTAGCGAAATCAAAGATATAGTCCTGTTTGGTTGGTAGAAATTTAATTAAAAAAAGGTAGGACTTTACAAGAAAAGAAATCGTAACTTTCACTAGGATCGAACCTTGGACATGTATATAATATCTAGACACGCCCGATCTGGTTGGTTGAGCTGCCAAATATATTTTAATATGCTATGCTTGAATCGAATGCGAAAGTGGTTTAACTACCATTGAAGTTAAATTGAAAATATTCTGTCCAGTAATACTATTTTACTATTGTAGCTTACATAGATGGAAGGATCCTATGAAGTATATAAAGTAAAGTAAAAGTAAAGTGATCCCACAACAGACCCGGAGGCCCTTGGGGTAGTAGGAGGTTAAGGCTCCCACTTTTTTCTAGACAATCGGCACTTTATGTCAGCCGGGTTGTCAGCCCTGCGTGACGGCCGCCTTTACCCCCAGAACAAGCGTATGGTACTCATTTCCGTTAGAGGCTGAGTCGACACCAGGGCCATAGTGCTGCCAGAGGGTTTGGGTCAGTTTAAAAACCCTGACCCCAACGGGACTTGAACCCTGGACCCTCCGGCTTGTAGCTCAGTGCCTTAACCACTACGCTACGGCGTGCCCCCCCCCCTATGAAGTATATACATAAAGAAAATCGTATAAGATATTTCTTCTTCTTCTTCTTCTTCTTCTGCTTCCTTTCCAGGAATAGGTCAATGCGACCTGTTCTGGTCTCAAGTCCATCGTTTCCTTGACCGTCCCAAAGATCTTTTTTCCATGTGGTTTGTAGGCGTTGATCTTTTTGGGTCTAAATGTTCTTTCCAGTGGTATTTGTGCTCTTCTAGTTTATCGAGTATTGAAAATATCTCCAGTTAATTTCTTATTGATTCATTGTGTAATCTATCCATGCGAGTACATCTTTTACGGATCATAAAAATTTCATTTCAGTGGCTTGAATGTGTGAGATATCTTTTTTTGTAAGTACCCAATATTCAGATTCATATAAAAGAACAGGAATGGCTATAATTTTATAAAACCTGAGCTGAGTTTCTCTTCGAGTCTTTCGGAGGGTTCTTCTTATGTTGCCAAAGATATTCCCCATCTGAATTAAAGCATTACAAGCAAACAAAAAAGGTAGCCTATAATAAAACTATAACTATAAATTACTTACCTGGTAATAACAAACTTACATCTGGCAGAATTCTGCATAGGTTAAAGGAGAGACAAATTTATACAATTTTTATAAGATAAGACATGAAAATGGTAGGATTTATTATAAACTCTATCAAGCTAAATAATTAATACATTATAGGCGATTGATTACGACTATATATATATATGTCCACCGCTGTGGTCTCGATGTAGCGTGCTGCCTTGTCATGCAGCGGGCCCGGGTTCGATCCCCGGTCGGGACAGTTTTTCTGGGTGAGGTTTTTATCGGGGTTTTTCCTCATCTGTAAGACAAATGTCAGGAAAACTTTAAGGCCCAAACAGTCCCCGAAATCATATGGCCATCTTCATCATCATCATTATCATTATCATCATCATCCTTCACCGGTGTGGAAAGCAACGGGAAGCTACCACACCTACAATTCCCTAGTAAAGCTATAAGCATAGCATGAAAATGCTATATATATATATATATATATATAGGCCTATATATATAAATATATAGGCCTATATATGAGAGAGAGAGAGAGAGAGAGAGACAGAGATAGGAATTTTAGGTAATTTGGACCCCTGTTTTGAATTTGTTTCTTCTTTTAATTAAGGGATTTGAATGTTGTGTAATTACAGTGATTATCATTAGTGTTGTAACTATGAAATAGCATTGTTATTTTATTCAAATATGGAAACATCTTCATAATTTATAAACTTTTTTACATTACAAGAAAGGTCCACTTTAACCTCCATATTCGGATAAAGTGGACCCCAGAGTCCACCTTAGCTTTTAGTATATTTTTAAGTTTATTTACTCTATTAATTTATACAGACAGGCACAGATTAATTCGAAAATATTTATGACTGATCATAATGAAAAAGCATTGATATTTATTTAATGTTTTGAAAAATTATTGTTGATTATAACATTCACACGTCATTCAACTGCAGAAAGCGACGGTCTTTGGATTTAGTAAAATTACAAGGATATTAAATAAAATTAATTAAGTGAATGCTTTTTACAGATAGCATCCTAATTGATAAAACATATGTATAGGCCTACGTGTAAAGTGGACCCAGAGGGTCAACATTAACCGAATTCCTTTGTTATGTTAAATTATTTTATACAGCAACCATGGCACATAATATCAAACTGAACCAGTCAGTATATTAAAACATCATCTACATAATATAATGTATTACAACTTTTTGAACTTAAAGTTGATCCCGTTGCAACATATGGGTTAGAGAACATATGGGTCCATTTAAAGAAAACGAACCTAGAAAAATTAGAGAAACTAAAAGCCACATACCTAAAAAGGGTGCTCTGTCTCTCCAGATACACGTCCTCACGACTTAGCGATGTTTTTGATAAACAGGCGAATAAATCTTTGCCTAATTCCTAAAAATAATTTACCAAATAAAATATAAATTAATTCCTTCCTTATATACTAATTTAATCATTATTACTTTTAGTATTAGTTTATGAACTCTCCAGAAAGCCATTCTACTTAGAAGAGCTGAGGCTAAAGTTCCTACTACCAGTGACACCAGCTTACCAGGACCTCCTGCAAGAACTCCACGAGAAGAAAGGCAAAATATGGGAAGAATTCTATATTACTGACGCCATGACAAACCGTGAATGGACTCAGGGAGGATATGAATTGCGCCACACAGTGACCAGACTCGCTGTGCATGGATTTCACCAGAAGCTGTGCAGCAAGTAGAGATTCCACGAGCCCAGTCCATACTGCATGTGTGCAAGATGTGGCGAACAGTGCGAGAAATATGTGTTAAACTGTAGAATGAGATCAGAATCATTGTTGAAGCTCTGCAGTGACTGAGAACAATCTTCTTTGCACGTTGTGCGCATTTCTTATTTTATAATATAATGTATTTAGGAGTATTTGTTTTTCAACATTTGTAATATTCAATAGCAGAAATTAAGAATTGATTGTTAGCTTGAAAATATTTTAAAGTGGCCATATTCATAAATAAACCCTTCTTCACAAAAAGAATAAAAGAAACTGGCCTTGAACCCGTCAAAGTAGATAAGGGGAAGAAGTTAAAATATTTTCTGTTCTAGGGCAGCACAAATTAAAGATGCTATTAACAGGGTTCCACTCAAACACAAGGGTTCACATTACCCGAACCTCCCTATATATTATTGAGGATTAAAATTGAGATGGATGCGAGAAACAAAAAAATAACTTAAATCAATGCAAGACAGGGGGTAGGGCTATAAGAAGAGAAGTCCAAGACCCGTAAAATAGAAAATAATAAAGAATTGTTACAATGATTTGAATTAGATGTCTAAAATATATAACTATTGTTCAATGTCAGCTGTAGTCTTACAACAGTTCTGGCATTGGTGAATTTGTAACCCTCTTCTGACGTTTAGGCGTTGGAAGACGGGGTTTCTTACCCTGTTATGATATGTGATGGGTGATAAATAATAATGAAGCACCAAGAGAGTCCTTACATAAATTTAACCTAAATTCCAGACCTTGGGAACCACAGGAATAATTCCCTTTAAGGAAAAATGCCTATGGTCTGAAAGGAAATCAAACTCGGAACATCATGAAATGCATTCAAAAGGCCTGTGCACAAGATCGTGAGACCTCTAAAATATTGTAACTTACCTGTAAAGCCTGAAAATAATTAAGCATCGTCCGCATTGTATCTAAGTTATCCAGTAAGCCTAAGTAGGCCATTCTTTTTACAGTTAGCGCCTGCATCCAGATTTTAATATAGACTAAATATTACATTTAAACTTTTCTGCAACGATTAAGGCAATGAGTAGGACTAAGATTTCTATGACTATTTAACTCATGCCCCAAATGGGACTCAATGACCAATCACGTTTCAATGATTTCTGTTTTACAACCAATCAGAGTCGTGTTTCACGAAATATTTATCAGTGTTATAATTACCATATTAAAGAAGGCTCCTGCTTTTTAATATTCTGAACAGGTCTGACCATTATTTTGCAGTGACTGAGCCTGTGAGAAATACGGCTACCAGATTGTATATATAGTGCATGAATGTCAACACGTAGCGCATACGAGAGATAATATAAAAACATTTGTAGCAATTTATTATACCACAAAAAAAAAAAAAACCACTGTTTGCACTTTCTTATTTTTTTTTCCCCAGGTAATAATCCAGAAAAATATAATTGTCATAGCCTATTTACATCATACGACATCAGAAATGAATTAATATACAGTTTGATGTGTTTCATTTTTTCTCCACTAGAGAGCATTCTTACAATATTGCGTTCCTTTGGCAATAAATAGTATGATCTGGTTGCAGTGATAAACAAAAGAAGCAGTAGAAGCGTACCTATCGTTTCTCATCTGTTTTCAAACATCACCGTTTACATTAAATATATAAATATTTTAAAATAACTATAGTTAAATAATGATTTGTGAGTAAACAGCTTAATTTTATTTGTTAAATTGTCCTAACAAATGCCACTCTTGATTTCCAAATTATCGATAAATTCACGACTCACGAAGTGAGGAGTGAATTTATCTAGAGAATTTGGAAATCGCTCGTGGCATTACTTATGAAAATGCATAGCCTATTTTTTTCTTCATTAGTTATAGTTAATTTTCGTTATTAAGGTATGTTTTCTCTTGTTAGGCCTAGGCTATATGTTAGGGTATATGGAGTGACTTAAAAGACACAATTGTTTTTCCATATTTCAGAAGATAGTAGATATTTTTACATATTTCAAAAATATCTGATATCTTTACAGAACTTAATGTTTTATACATAATATTTAGTAGGCGTATTTTAATATGTTTACATAACTTTACATAATTTAATATTTAATATTAAATAATTGGCTCAAAATTGGGGTTTGAAAATCAACAAAAACAAAACAGAGTATTTAACAAATGACCCTAACTAACTAACTAACTAGCACTATCTCACTGGCACTATCGAACCCGTAGGTTCATGGCCGCGCGGACGTAAGCTCTCCATATAGGCCTATCCCTATCCTCAGCCAATGTTTTCCAATCATCCCCTGTATAATCTACTTCCCTCAAATAATAGTTAATATTATTATCCCACCTCATTCTTGGTCTACTAACTTGGCGTTTTCCCTCTGGTTTTCCTGCAAGAAGCTTCCATGCACGTCTTTCATTCCCTATTCGTGCCACATGTCCTAATCATCGCTGTCTACGAGACTTAACTGTTCTTATTATATCTGGCTTCCTATAGGCCTATAGACCATGTAGTTCACTCTTATGTAGGTCTAGTGTTCTCCATTCACCTATCTGTTCATCTGTTTTTTGTCCAAAAATGTTTCTAAGAACTTTATTCTCAAATAGTCTACTTGTAATTCCTTTCCTCCCTTAGAGTAAGAGTCCATGTTTCTCATCCACATAATATAACTGGTAGAATAATAGTTTTATATATTTTCAGTTTAACGTTTTTTGAAAGGAGTTTGGAAGTCAAGAGTTTCAGTAATGCATAATAGCACGCATTTCCAGAATTGAGCCTATGTTTAAGCCTCAATTTGTCTTTTAAAAAGTAAACAATTTTGTTACCAGAGGATGGGAAAAGGATTCTTTGAAGGCCAAAAAATAGATCGAGGGACTCATAATTCTGGATGGAACTGGTCATGGACCTAAAACAAAGAGAAGAAGATAAATCATATAGGCCTAACAAAAACAAAATTGTAATTTTTCAAATCAATTTTCGTCTCCCACAAAGACAACAAAATTTGCACCCCCAAGAAGAACTTTGGTTTTAAAAAATTAGCTTATTTTGCAACAAAAATATAGGAACACAACATTTTGTCATAGTTCCATTTGAAGAATGAAGATGATGTGCAATGTCGAGTAATTAGGGAGTTGTTTCTTGTGTCAGTATTGCAGTGGCGCAGCTAGCGGATGATTTATTTACTAATCTGACGTGCGCAATCACATTGTTGAATAATGGACCTTATTGCAAATGCAAGACTTATCCATCCATCCCTGGCTTGTATTATTATTTATTAAGATAAGGCACAGCCATGATGTGAATAATTAATGAATCGTTGGAATGTTCTGAGGCGGTGGAGGAGGTGGAGGATCGAGTTAGGCCTATCTCTCCGATTTTTAATTAAGCTCCCATCATCATTTTCTGTCTACATCATCCATTCCTCGCGACCTTTATCCATTCTCATTGCTTCAGTCGTAAGATCCCAAGTACTGTAAGTTATTTAGGTGTTCTCATCGTCATCATCATCATCATCATCCGGTATCATGGCAGCTGCCGCCGTCTTCCGGAAACCAAACGCCATTCCTCTCTGTCCATCCATTGATCGTCTTCCATTCCTCTGATATTCATAGCTGCTTGTACCCCTTCTATCCAAGTTTTCTTCGGTCTTCCTCTCTTCCTCCTTTATATTGGGATCCATTCCATAACAATTTTGGCAATCTTTGCTCTGGCATTCTTTTGACATGACCATATCACTGTTATCTTGTCTTTTCTATAATGTCTATGATGTCCGGCTCCTCTTGTACTTACTTACTTACTTACTCACTGGCACTATCGAACCCGTAGGTTCATGGCCGGGCGGACATAAGCTCTCCATACATCCCTATCCTGAGCTAATGCTTTCCAATCATTCCCTGTATAATCTACTTCCCTCAAATCATGGTCAATGTTGTTCTCCCACCTCATTCTTGGTCTACCAACTGGGCGTTTTCCTTCTGGCTTTCCAACAATAAGTTTCTATGCACGTCTTTCATTCCCCATACGCGCAACATGTCCTGCCCATCGCAGTCTACGAGACTTAACTGTTCTTATTATATCTGGCTTCCTATAAAGACCATGTAGCTCTATGTTATGAAGTCTTCTCCATTCACCTGTCTCTTCATATCTCTTTGGTCCATAAACTCCTCTTGTACACCCATAATTTCCCTTACTTCTTTATTTCGTATTCTATCCATTCTAGATTTTCCAGCCGATCTTCTTAAAATATCCATTTCTGTACTTAAAATTATTTTCATTTCCCTGGTAGGAATTTGCCAGACTTCAGCACCATATGTTAAAATGCTCTGAATTATGGTTTGATATATTTGTAATTTTCTATTTTTTGTAATATTTTTGCTCCACCAAACAGAGTTTAAAGCATTTATTGCTTGTTTCGTTTGTGCGATTCTATTTTTAATTTCCACTGTGTTATCGTCTGAATGGTCTAATTTTGTCCCTAAATAAGTGCATTCAATACTAGGTTTTAGTTCTTCTCCATTGTTGAAATGTATATTTTCCATTTCTTCTCCTATACACAGATATTTAGTTTCCTCAATGTTTATATAAATTCGCCATTTTTCATATTCTTCTTTTAGTTTTTTAGCCATGTATTCTATGACATCGTGGTCCTGTGCTATTAATACCTGGTCATCTGCAAAATTTAGTGAATATACATGTGTATTTTTAGGTGTTCTATGGTGAAAATAATATTTTGACATTAATGCATTTTCATATAGGCCTAATCATAGGTAGGCCCTAATTGTTATTCCCTTGCAAGAAATTTGTGCATAGCTTACGTAAGTTATTTGATGCTCTTTATGATTTTTTTTCTAGAATACGTGCAGAGAGTGGGCCAATATACAAACTCTATTGAGTAACGTTAAGAAATTGGAACTGGAAGTAAACATCAACAAATCTTTTATGTTCACACATAGAAATATGGACGTTGTGTAATGGAAATGGACAGTTAATGACAAATGAGGGAAATTTTGAAAATGTGGCTGAATTCAAATACCCAGGAACAGTAATTCTTCTTCTTCTTTTTCTTCTTCTTCACTTCATGGGCTAGGCAAATTGCCTGTTCCGCCTCACAGTTGTTCTGTCCATCTTTTCACTGGCCTTCCTACATTCCTTGAACCTCTTGGCTTGTAGTTGAGTGTTGCTCTTGGTAATCTTGATACATTCATTCTTTCCACATGTGTAAACCATTTTTCTCTATATTCTCTGATTTTCTCATCAAATGGATATATACTGTATTTAACTCTGTTCTTATATCTTCATTCCTTATCCGATCCAATGTTGTGCAGCCTTTTGTTCTTCTAAGGAAGTTCATTTCTGCGCTTTGTATTCTAATTTGCAATTTTTTGGTCATTACCCAAGTTTCGCTCCCATAAAGTAATGCAGGAACTGCCAATGTTTTATAAAAAGGAACAGTAATTACAAATAGGAATGAGATACAGAAAGAGATCAAATATAAGCTCAATTCTAGAAATGTAGGCGATGCTATTAGGTACATGCATTACATGAACTCTTGTCGTCCCAACTTCTCTCAAAAAAACATTAAACTGAAAATATATAAAACTGTTATTTTTTCAGTTATATTATACCGATGAAAAACATGGACTCTTACTTGAAGGGAGGAGGCATTAACGAGTATTTCAGAATAAAGTTCTTAGGAAAAATTCTGGACTAAAAAGAGATGAACAGACAGGTGAATGAAGAAGACTACATAACAGTGAACTACATGGTCTTTATGGGAAACCATTTATAATAAGAAGAGTTAAACTTCGTAGACTGCGATGAGCAGGACATGCGGCACGAATGATATTATACTGCAGCCACTGATTCTCTGGCCTTGACGTCTTCACGACAGAGTTGCCGATACGGATATTCAGTGGGAGTGGCCGCTTTATGCATGCGGTTAGCAGACATACAGCTGACAACATCTCAGCAATTTCAAACCTTACTAGCGCGCTATAGCTGCGTCAAGAGCAGTGATTGGTTGTGGCAGACATCTACTCTCATCACAATCATATCGTTATTGGCAGTAGTGGGCGAATTCTCCCTTTACCCCTCGTATAACCTAAACTTCAGAGCCGAAGATATGGCAGCTCGGGTAGGTATAAGTTAACCATGATCTGACGAAAGTAGATTATACAGAGTAAATTATTAACTTCACGATATTGGGTGCTAATTCAGAGAGCTGTATACCCCCATCATCAGTTATACACCAACATAAATATAGGCACTACATCCTGTATTTTTATGATTATGGTCTAATACAATTTAAAATTAAATTATGTAGTAATTCTGCCGAAGTCAGGTCTTTCACTGCAATCATAGCATTTTCATGCTATGCTTTGCAGTTTTACTAAGGAATTATAGGTGTAGTAGCTTCCCGTTGCTTTCCGCAAATTGAATGTTAACGATGTATAATAAAAAAAACTCCTGGCGCGACAGGCCTACAAGGCCCTTAGCCTACCAGCCGGCTGCTGGCCTCACATCCACATGTGTCAATCACAGAGGTAGATGATGACCAGCCAGTGTAGGGGTGACATGTGGTCAGCATGTCGAGTCCCCCAGCCGTTATAGCTGGTTTTCTCAACCTGGAGCCGCTACTTATTGTAGCTACCCAAATGCATCACGATGCTGGGTGGGCACCGGTCCCATACTGGCCGAAATACCATGAGAAAATTTCTTCCCCCATGGAGACTCGAACCAGCGCAAGTCCCGTAGCTCTGCGCCAAGGCTTCCTGCCTTAACCACTCAGCTACGGCGCGGGACAATATAATATAAAGTGGCGTGTTATTTATGGTCGAATTTCGACCACTTGGCGAACACTTGTTTGTATACATTTTTATACGTTATTGCTACTGAAATCTGAAATGTAGTCGCTGCATTTTTTCCCGAAAATGAGCATAAATATTTCGTGTTATAAAATAAATTAGTTTCGTTATAAAATGAACTATACGAGAATTTAACTGGGAACTTTTTAACGCTATCTTCTGAAACCCTAGCCGTGTTTAAAAATCAAGCAGATATCATCTCCATGAATAATCATTATTTTAATTAAAATTCATATTTAAAAAAAACTGTGCATGACATTATCTAGAGACCAGTTTTTTAACCATGGACACCCGCTCTAGTTTCCACTATACTCTAAACTATCGGATTGCACTAGTCCTGATATTCAATGAATATTTTCCTGCCTAATAGTGAATGTCTATTAATATGTTTAAATTAAATATATCCCAGAGTTTAGTTTTTTAACTTATTTTTTTCCTCAGAATGTAATGGCCTATTCTATTGAGATTTGTCATCTTTATAATCGAAATTAACTTCTTAAGTTAGACCTCGTAGTGTTTTCTGAAGACATTTAATTTAGCGATTCTCTTTAGGCCTTAAAACCAGATCATTAACTTAGCAATTCAAATGTGGGCGAAAAAATTGATGTTTATAAAAATAATTGTTATCATCCCTCCTCATTCTTGGTCTACCAACTGGACGTTTTCCCTCTAGATTTCCTACGAAAAGTTTCCTCCCCATGTCATTCTATGGGACATAATTATTTTTATCCCACAAGGAAATTAAACATAGACTCAATTCTGGAAATGCGTGCTATCATGGATTACAGAGCCTGAAAGACAGCAACTTAATTAAAATTTTTAACGTACGCCTATACCTTAGTCACAGCAACGCGTGGCCGGGACTTCTAGTATTGTATATACAATTAACTGGAGTTATCTGAAACTTCCGAAAGCGCTCCAGTTAATTTCATATAGGCCTACAATATTTTAACAAAGTTGAACACGACGGCACCTACCAACAGGTACAATTCAATTTTTAACTTTTATTATTCTGAGTAATATATTTTTCAATGTCTCGTTCAATTTCATTAAACCATAATCTATTGTTCACCACCGGAATTCTAATTATTAATTAGACTATAACGGGTCTAATATTTTGCAGTTAATGCTTAAATCAATAGAGTGCTGGAATTATGCCTAATAGATCTCTGTGTATGAACCTTTAGTATGTGTGTGTTTACACGCTGAAAGGAACGAGACACGCGAACTGTACAATAAGGTCATTCTCTTCATTAACATACGTTCTTGATACACTTCATCTTGAACTACGCCCAGATAACGACACTCCTGTTATTTATGTAACCAATACACATGATGTAATAACTTTCGAATAGAATGCATATAAAACAAAAGGTAACGTAGCTACTTGGACATATTCTCAACTCTGGAAACGCATACTCTAGACTTAGGCCTATAAATTTCTAGAAGTCCCAACTTTCTCACAAAACGTTAAGCAAAAATAGGCTATATAAAAGGCTATCCTTTTAGGCTATATTTACTTTAAGGTATATTTAATATAAGCTCCATGGCGCTACAGACCTAGAAGGTCCTTGGCCTACCATCCGGCTGCTGGCCTCACATCCACATACATTGATCGCAGTTGTAAACGATCACGCTGCCAGTGTAGCGGTGACATGCGGTCAGCATGTCGGGTCCCCCAGCCGTTATAGCTGGTTTTCTCAACCTGGAGCTACTTATTGTAGCTACCCAAATGTCTCACGATGCTTGGTGGGCACAGGTCCCATAGTTAACTAACTAACTAACTCACTGGCACTATCGAACCCATAGGTTCATGGCCGCGCGGACATAAGCTTTCCATATATCCCTATCCTGAGCCAATGTTTTCCCATCATCCCCTGTATAATCTACTTACCTCAAATCATAGTTAATGTTATTCTCCCACCTCATTCTTGGTCTACCAACTGGGCGTTTTCCTTCAGGTTTTCCTACAAGAAGCTTCCATGCACGTCTTTCATTCCCCATTCGTACCACATGTCCTGCCCATCGCAGCCTACGAGACTTAACTGTTATCATTATATCTTGCTTCCTATAAAGGCCTGTAGTTCATTGTTATGTACTCTTCTCCATTCACCTGTCTGTTCACCTCCCTTTGGTCCAAACATTTTCCCAAGAAATTTGTTTTCAAATATTCGTAATCTTCTTTCCTTCCTCTATTTTGAGACCAGAGCGCTAAAGAATCAAAAACCTAACCTAAATTGTAGCTATTTCTGTAAAGTGTAGTTGAATGCGATACTTCGCTTCGTAATCGTGGAAATATTATGAGTTGTATTTTATGCTTAATTTTGAAACAATAGGCCTATAAATATTTTGTTTGAATTACTCTGAGTTTGTGCTACAAACGAAAAAAACAAAAATATGTGGTCACGCTAGTGTAGTGAGTTTCAGCTGTTTTTAAAGAGTGTGGGTATGGTCCATTGAACTCTAAAATGTTATAATTAAGCCCTCATTACCACATCAGTGTCACGGCCACTGAGATGATGTTTTGTCCCACATTCACTTAAAATTAGTAATTGATTGCATAATAATAGCCTCTAATTTCTTTACTTTATTCTTATTTATAGATTCTTTAACATCTAATAGTCCAAGATCCGGCTGCGAGATTACTACGTTCATCGAGTGTATGAACAAAATCATTTTTTTTTTCATAAAATTGTGAATTACTGAATACATTTTTGCCGAGTTGCCTAATAAAATTCGGCTGCCAGTATGTTTAATTAAAATAGAATTCATTTATTTATTCTAAATAATTTGATTCACTTGTTATTAAAGAGCAATTCCATGAAAATATCATACCGAGGTGAAAATTTTGAAATTGATGCAGGCGTAATATATATCTTTAAGAATCAAATTTTCTGATTCTATAAGATAATGTTCCATAAGTGTATTATTTTAATCTAATACTAGTGGTAGAACTTGTCATATTCCAAACCTGTATAAACAAGCAAAATTTTACCAATTTGTTGTTTAATGATTTGATCGTATTAATTCGTTTCATTTTACAAACTCTTTTGTTAAACCATACTTTGGTCCTCCCTAGTCGTATATATAATAATATGAATTGCATTCTAATGTTCTATATACCTTAAATGTGTCCTATAATTGTTAACTGCTAGCTATGGTCAGTCAGTCACAGAAAACGTATAAAAATTACTGTGTTTGAGCCTTTGGCATGGGTTCCCTGAAGTAGTCCCCGCCCGGAGAACCGAATGGGGGACTATTGGAAAATTTTACCCCAGATGAACCCATGTCCGCATTTCTTGACGGTTGTATTTTTACGGTGAAAGATCGTCACTCTTTCGCCCAAGGTACTTTTTTCGTCTGGCTTATCACCTTCGACCAGTCCGGCATGGGTAACCCTATCGGCAGCAATGCTACCGCCGGCATAGCTCTCAGGATCATTTAAGCACGCAAGCCACTCCACCACGACAAGGTAAAGATACCATGGAGGACACAACATAATAATTGACGGAATCAAATTTCCTCTTGGATTCTACGTTATTGGTACACAACTAACAAAAAAGTATCGAAGACATTTTCTTGTAAAGTTATTATTTTTCCCGCTAGTGTCCCGTGACTGACTGACTGACTTTTTGTCCTATCATATATATGGTAATACGCATGGTGCAGTTGCTTGCTGCACTCCGCTGAGGATTAACATTAACATGGTTTAGGAAATCTGGTAGAATGTGCGGCTCAGTTGTTCTATAAAATAATTACTGACCCCTTTTCTGTGTCAATTTGAGCTAAACGACAGTTAGCGGAAGCATTTAAATATAGGCTTAAATAATATGATCTGGTTGCAGTGATGAACAAAAGAAGCAAATGAAGCATACCAATCGTTTCTCATTTGTTTTCAAACATAGCTGTTTACATTAAATAGGCCTATATAAATATTTTAAAATAACTATATTTAAATAATGATTTGTGAGTAATCAGCTTAATTTTATTCGTTAAATAGTCCTAACAAATGCCTCTCTGATTTCCAAATTTATAGATGATTTGGAAATCACTCGTGGCATTACTCATGATAACCCTTCTTCTAACTTTGATCCTAGATATCTAAATTTCTTGACAGGTTTAATTTCACTCATTCTTGTAAGTTCACATATTATTCATAAAGTAATTGTTTAATATCAAAATTGTAAGGGAAACCTTTGTAAATAAGTTATTTTACGAAAATCATAGCCTATGTGAATTTATTATTTATAGTATTGCTATTTAGTTTTATATATATATATATATATATATATATATATATATATATAGGGCCTATAGGCCTATATATAGGCCTATAGACAGAGAGAGAGAGAGAGAGAGAGAGAGAGAGAGAGAGGTCCACCGGTGTGGTCTCGAGGTAGCGTGCTGCCTTGTCACGAGCGGACCCGGGTTCGATTCCCGGTCGGGGCATTCTTTCTGGGTGAGGTTTTTATCGGGGTTTTTCCTCACCTGTAAGACAAATGTCAGGAAAACTAAACGGTCCCCGAAATCATATGGCCATCAACATCGTTATCATCATCACTATCATCATCTTTCACCGGTGTGGAAAGCAACGGGAAGCTACCACACCTTCAATTCCCTAGTAAAGCTGCAAGCATAGCATGAAACTACTATGATTGCAGTAAAGGACCTGCCTTCGGGCAGAATTACTATGGATATATATATATATATATATATATATAGAGAGAGAGAGAGAGAGAGAGAGAGAGATATGTCTAATATTTTTTAAAAATGTGAGAAATCAGTGTGTAAAGTGAATGACAAGTGACGTGCTGTTGTGATGGACCGCCTGGAGGATGTTCCTGTACCGATCGGTGTAATTACAGGACCTGCACTACAAACATCAATCATTGTTACCGGCAACGTGCACTTCCCTTCCATATCCTTATTATTATCATTATCTTTGATACATTTATCTTCGTATGACCCCATTTTCTTGCTTAACCCACATCACCCTATTCGCATGCAGACCTGTTCAACATATGTTGATAAACCTGCGAAAATTCCCATAGGTATCGCTATATGTTATTACCTTAAGAATTAATTTATTCTCTATAAAATATAAAGATTTTAATGATCATACGGTATTAACGTACCAAAGGAGTAGGCTCAGGCGATAGCGTCTGCAACTTTAGTTCAAACGTCGGTGGCGGTCAACTTGAGGAATCTACCTAGTTTGTTGAGTTGTCAAAGTAAAATAATGCTGAGTTTAAATATTTTATATTCTTAACAATAAAATATTTCTTATTTCAAACAATAAAACTTTATATAACTTACATTTTTCTGATGATCAATTGTTAATTGCACAAGATTATGAAAATTAAGAATATATGCCTATGACTAGAAAATGAATAGAAGAATATAGCCTAATAAATGGGAATAATTTTGAACATGAAAAAAACAAAATATTTATCAATTGGTGAACCAGAACAAAATTTAATTTTGGAGACTGGAGAAACAATAAAATATTGTAGTGAGATCACATATTTACGAATTAAAGTAAATAAAAATGGAAGTTATGAAGAGGAAATAAGAAATATAAATAATAAAAGAAAATTTGCAATTGCTTGCCTCAATGGAATATTGTGGGATAAAAATTTAAGTAGCCAATAAGAATATAATGAATAACTTATATAGGCCTATCATATAATTGTTAAAAGCATCATTACTTATGGAGCAGAACTTTCGCCATTAACAACAAAAACAAATAGATATATTTTGGCAACGGAAATGGATTTTATACGAAGGGCAGCAAGAATTTCAACAAGAGAAACAATTTGGAACTCACTTATAAGGGAGAAAATGAAGATTTAAGACACTACATTAGATTATATTAAAACTCAGCAATCAAGATGGTACGGACATGCCCAGCGAATAGAAGAAAATCGGATACCAAAATGTGTTTTGGAATGGAAACTTTAGGGAAGACGAGGCAGAGGAAGACCTAAAACCTCCTGGAGTCAGGGAATATGTTTATACATGAAGGAGAAACATCTACAACCAGGAAACTGGATGGACCGACAAAACTGGTTATTAGGAATCGGACGATGTCAAAGACATTAATCAACCGATGATCTATCTAACAATAAACTCGTATTTGGCCTTCCAATATCCTTTTTTCGATCAATAAATGCAATATTAAATTCAGGATGAATTGAATCATTAGATAAGCTAGGATCAAAAATGTAAATATACTGATTTGAAATACATTTAATCGAATGGTAAACATATGCACGAGGGAGTAGGGTTTTCATGTAAGACGCCCAGACAGGATTCAAGTCCTGGATCGTGATGTGGTGATTGACACGGAGCGTGTCCTTGACGTATCCTTGCTCTCGTCTCCTTCATGACTAACTCAGCACGCACAACTCTTTCCAAGAAACACAAATACCACGTTTCCTCATCTAACATTCAGTAGGCCCACTTCTACAATATTATCTACTTTGCTCTGAATACACTGCAAGGTCTCTTGTTGCAAAACACAAATATTGCATGCAAATCCTCTTCCAACACATGTGTTACTTTATTCAATTTCATTCGAAGTTACAATTTTATTTAACTATACTCTTTACTTACTCACTGACACCACTGTTGTCTAATAATTCATTTTTCTCTATTTTTTTATTTAATTTTATATTATGTCATTAATCTTTTTATCGTTTTTTATATATATTGTACATATTATATATTTAATTCGTTAAATTTAGAGTAAAACAAAATACATTATAGGGCCTAAATATTAATTGTACTGTATTCATAACATATTGTAATTTAGATGTAAGACTATTTTTTTTTGTATTTTTTTAAAACCTGGTTGAGTGGTAGAGAAGGCCTTAAGGACTTAACTCTGCCAGGTAAAATAAAGCTATTATTATTATTATTATTATTATTATTATTATTATTATTATTATTATTATTATTATTATTATCGAACCCGTAGGTTCATGGCCGCACGGACACAAGCTCTCCATACATCCCTATCCTGAGATAATGCTTTCCAATCATTCCCTGTAGGCTATAATCTACTTCCCTCAAATCATAGTTAATGTTATTCTCCCACCTCATTCTTGGTCTACCAACTGGGCGTTTTCCTTCTGGCTTTCCTACAAGAAGCTTCCATGCAAGCCTTTCATTCCCCATACGTGCAACATGTCCTGCCCTCGTAGTCTACGAGACTTAACTGTTCTTATTATATCTGGCTTCCTATAAAGACCATGTAGTTCATTGTTATGTAAGTCTTCTCCATTCACCTGTTTGTTCATCTCTCTTTGGTCCAAAAATTTTCCTAAGTACTTTTTTCTCAAATACTCGTAATCTCCTTTCCTCCATTAAAGTAAGAGTCCATGTTTCGCATACGTATAATATAACTGGTAGAATAATAGTTTTATATATTTTTAGTTTAACTATACTCTTTAGCAACTAAAATTATTAGTAGGGCTAGGATCTTCTTGATAGGCATATTGCATTTTTTTTGACAAGAGTGATATGTTTCTTAAATATACATAAGTGATTTTTATACAAAAAGTAATTGTATTAAAAGACTTTGTTAAGTCATATATAGGCCTATGCATATTTGGCACATTTATATGTGTCAGAGAATAGTAATTTATTGGTCATATTCATCATATTTTCACTCTTTTACGAAGTAAAGAACTTTTATCGTATGATTTCTTTCTTCAGTGTTTGAGTTGTTAAATTTCTCTGAATTTTGTTTCTGTAAAATCCATTTTCTTTTCCTATTTCGTTTCAATGCACAGTATGGACTTTTCCCTTACGTATATGAAATACCTGAGCAAATAGGCCTATATAGGCCTATGTATTGCCTCGCGACAAGAAGGTAGCTATTGATAATTTTAATAAAATAAAAAGCATGCAACAATATCAAATTCCATACTTTAGTTTGCTTCACATTTGCATTTTATTCTTAAATAAATAGTTAATTGTCATAAACTAGGCCTATTTACTACTTGATTTTAAAAATGAAATTATTAATTAATATAATTATTATATTATTAGGTATTTTTTTGTTATAGTGCATATTTTTTGTAAATTTTAGGTCACAAATATCATTTTTTTTTGCATATTTCGGTGGTTTATAGGTCATGAAAAGCCTTGCCCTAATTATTAGCAGAACAATTCAAATGTTGGTGAAAAAGTGACGACAAATTTAGCACAAAAACCTCTTACTTTAGACTTGAAATTTTTTACTTGCAGTAAATCTACAAGGCTATTCAAATTGCACAACATCTCATAAGTTAGGCTATAAATGAACTAACGATAATTTAGACTGTAGTGATATGAATTGATTTGTCAAAAAACTAATATAGTCTAAGTTATGATCACACTTAGAAATAGGCTACATTATAGGATCTATAGACTAGTGGAAATGAATAGTAAATGACAAATGATGGAAATTTCGAAGAAATGGCTGAATTCAAATAGGCCAGGTCCTACCAAGGATCAATAATATTACATACAGGAATGAGGTGCACAAAGAAATTAAAAATAGTTCAACTCTCAAAATGCATGCTGTTAGGCATTAGAGGGACTTTGTTCTAGCAACTTATCTCAAGTAACGTTAAGCTAGAAATAGGCATATGCGCCTATAAAACTGTTATTCTCAAAGTTATATTAGGCCCTGTATGGATGTGAAACAGTGTCTCTTAAGGAAGGAGAATATATTAGGGCTACATATATTGTATGGATGTGAAACTTGGGCTCCAGTGAAAAAACAGAAGGATAGAATACAGACGGCGGAGATTAGGTTCCTAAGACAAGTAAAAGGATGTACAAGAATTGATAGAATAAGAAATGAGGATATAAGAGAAGAATTGAAAGTAGGCCTACAGCCTTTATTGGATAAGGTCACGAACTACAGACAGAAATGGATTGATCACATGGATGGAATGAGTAAGGAGAGATATCCATTGTTAGCAAGAAATTATCAAGCAAGAGGAAGACGTGATGTTGGAAGACCTAGAAGACGTTGGGCTGATGCATTATGAAGTCGGAACGGGCAATTGCCTAATTCCTGGAGTGATGATGATGGTGGTGATGATATATTTGAGAATAAAGTTCTTAGAAAAATGTTTGGACCAAAGGAATATGAACAGACAGGCAAATGGAGAAGACTGCGTAACACGATCTTTATGGGAAACCAGTTGTATACCTAATAGGCCTAGCAGTTATGTCTCATAGATTGTGATGGGCAGGACACATGACACGAATGGGGAATGAAAAAGGGACATGGAAACTCCTTGTAGGGAAACCAGGAGGAAAACGCCTTGTTGGTAGGTCAATAAAGAGGTGGGAGAATAACATTCACCATGATTTGAGGAAACTACATTATACAGGATATTATTGAAAAACATTAGCTCAGGATAGGGATGTATGGAGAGCTTATGTCCGCGCAGCCATGAACCTACGTATTCGTTAATGCCAGTGAGTTAGTTAGATACGTGATTAGGCCTACATGTAAGGATTTGGTAGTACATAATATAAATTTTGGTAACTAATTAGGCTACTAGGACTTTTATGTAGCCTACTAAAAGGTAAGATTGCAACATAGTAGGCCTAGGCTTTAATGAGAAATTATACTTCTGGGTGTCTTTATTTTGGTTTCACACATAAACAGTTGAATAGTATCTATAATGAGAAGTTAGACTTCTGACTGTCTTTTATTTTGGTTTCACACACAAACAATTGAATAGTATAATGAGAAGTTACACTTCTGACTGTCTTTTATCTTGATTTTACACACATACAATTGAATAGTATAATCAGAAGTTAGACTTCTGACTGTCTTTTATCTTGGTTTTACACACAAACAATTGAATAGTATAATGAAAAGTTAGACTTATGACTATCTTTATCTTGTTTTACACACAAACAGTTGAATAGTATAATGAGAAGTTAGATTTCTGACTGTCTTTTATCTTGTTTTACACACAAACAGTTGAATAGTATAATGAGAAGTTAGATTTCTGACTGTCTTTTATCTTGTTTTACACACAAACAGTTGAATAGTATAATGAGAAGTTAGATTTCTGACTGTCTTTTATCTTGTTTTACACACAAACAGTTGAATAGTATAATGAGAAGTTAGATTTCTGACTGACTTTTATCTTGTTTTATACACAAACAGTTGAATAGTATAATGAGAAGTTAGATTTCTGACTGTCTTTTATCTTGTTTTACACACAAACAGTTGAATAGTATAATGAGAAGTTAGATTTCTGACTGTCATTTATCTTGTTTTACACACAAACAGTTGAATAGTATAATGAGAAGTTAGATTTCTGACTGTCTTTTATCTTGTTTTACACACAAACAGTTGAATAGTATAATGAGAAGTTAGATTTCTGACTGTCTTTTATCTTGTTTTACACACAAACAGTTGAATAGTATAATGAGAAGTTAGATTTCTGACTGTCTTTTATCTTGTTTTACACACAAACAGTTGAATAGTATAATGAGAAGTTAGATTTCTGACTGTCTTTTATCTTGTTTTACACACAAACAGTTGAATAGTATAATGAGAAGTTAGATTTCTGACTGTCTTTTATCTTGTTTTACACACAAACAGTTGAATAGTATAATGAGAAGTTAGATTTCTGACTGTCTTTTATCTTGTTTTACACACAAACAGTTGAATAGTATAATGAGAAGTTAGATTTCTGACTGTCTTTTATCTTGTTTTACACACAAAACAGTTGAATAGTATAATGAGAAGTTAGATTTCTGACTGTCTTTTATCTTGTTTTACACACAAACAGTTGAATAGTATAATGAGAAGTTAGATTTCTGACTGTCTTTTATCTTGTTTTACACACAAACAGTTGAATAGTATAATGAGAAGTTAGATTTCTGACTGTCTTTTATCTTGTTTTACACACAATAAGTTGAATAGTATAATGAGAAGTTAGATTTCTGACTGTCTTTTATCTTGTTTTACACACAAACAGTTGAATAGTATAATGAGAAGTTAGATTTCTGACTGTCTTTTATCTTGGTTTTACACACAAACAGTTGAATAGTATAATGAGAAGTTAGATTTCTGACTGTCTTTTATCTTGTTTTACACACAAACAGTTGAATAGTATAATGAGAAGTTAGATTTCTGACTGTCTTTTATCTTGTTTTACACACAAACAGTTGAATAGTATAATGAGAAGTTAGATTTCTGACTGTCTTTTATCTTGTTTTAACACACAAACAGTTGAATAGTATAATGAGAAGTTAGATTTCTGACTGTCTTTTATCTTGTTTTACACACAAACAGTTGAATAGTATAATGAGAAGTTAGATTTCTGACTGTCTTTTATCTTGTTTTACACACAAACAGTTGAATAGTATAATGAGAAGTTAGATTTCTGACTGTCTTTTTATCTTGTTTTACACACAAACAGTTGAATAGTATAATGAGAAGTTAGATTTCTGACTGTCTTTTATCTTGTTTTACACACAAACAGTTGAATAGTATAATGAGAAGTTAGATTTCTGACTGTCTTTTATCTTGTTTTACACACAATAAGTTGAATAGTATAATGAGAAGTTAGATTTCTGACTGTCTTTTATCTTGTTTTACACACAATAAGTTGAATAGTATAATGAGAAGTTAGATTTCTGACTGTCTTTTATCTTGTTTTACACACAAACAGTGAATAGTATAATGAGAAGTTAGATTTCTGACTGTCTTTTATCTTGTTTTACACACAAACAGTTGAATAGTATAATGAGAAGTTAGATTTCTGACTGTCTTTTATCTTGTTTTACACACAAACAAGTTGAATAGTATAATGAGAAGTTAGATTTCTGACTGTCTTTTATCTTGTTTTACACACAAACAGTTGAATAGTATAATGAGAAGTTAGATTTCTGACTGTCTTTTATCTTGTTTTACACACAAACAGTTGAATAGTATAATGAGAAGTTAGATTTCTGACTGTCTTTTATCTTGTTTTACACACAATAAGTTGAATAGTATAATGAGAAGTTAGATTTCTGACTGTCTTTTATCTTGTGTTTACACACAATAAGTTGAATAGTATAATGAGAAGTTAGATTTCTGACTGTCTTTTATCTTGTTTTACACACAATAAGTTGAATAGTATAATGAGAAGTTAGATTTCTGACTGTCTTTTATCTTGTTTTACACACAATAAGTTGAATAGTATAATGAGAAGTTAGATTTCTGACTGTCTTTTATCTTGGTTTACACACAAACAGTTGAATAGTATAATGAGAAGTTAGATTTCTGACTGTCTTTTATCTTGTTTTACACACAAACAGTTGAATAGTATAATGAGAAGTTAGATTTCTGACTGTCTTTTATCTTGTTTTACACACAAACAGTTGAATAGTATAATGAGAAGTTAGATTTCTGACTGTCTTTTATCTTGTTTTACACACAAACAGTTGAATAGTATAATGAGAAGTTAGATTTCTGACTGTCTTTTATCTTGTTTTACACACAAACAGTTGAATAGTATAATGAGAAGTTAGATTTCTGACTGTCTTTTATCTTGGTTTTACACACAATAAGTGTGAATAGTATAATGAGAAGTTAGATTTCTGACTGTCTTTTATCTTGGTTTTACACACAAATAAGTTGAATAGTATAATGAGAAGTTAGATTTCTGACTGTCTTTTATCTTGTTTTACACACAAACAGTTGAATAGTATAATGAGAAGTTAGATTTCTGACTGTCTTTTATCTTGTTTTACACACAATAAGTTGAATAGTATAATGAGAAGTTAGATTTCTGACTGTCTTTTATCTTGTTTTACACACAAACAGTTGAATAGTATAATGAGAAGTTAGATTTCTGACTGTCTTTTATCTTGGTTTACACACAAACAGTTGAATAGTATAATGAGAAGTTAGATTTCTGACTGTCTTTTATCTTGTTTTACACACAAAACAGTTGAATAGTATAATGAGAAGTTAGATTTCTGACTGTCTTTTATCTTGTTTTACACACAAACAGTTGAATAGTATAATGAGAAGTTAGATTTCTGACTGTCTTTTATCTTGGTTTTACACACAATAAGTTGAATAGTATAATGAGAAGTTAGATTTCTGACTGTCTTTTATCTTGTTTTACACACAAACAGTTGAATAGTATAATGAGAAGTTAGATTTCTGACTGTCTTTTATCTTGGTTTACACACAAACAGTTGAATAGTATAATGAGAAGTTAGATTTCTGACTGTCTTTTATCTTGTTTTACACACAAACAGTTGAATAGTATAATGAGAAGTTAGATTTCTGACTGTCTTTTATCTTGGTTTTACACACAATAAGTTGAATAGTATAATGAGAAGTTAGATTTCTGACTGTCTTTTTATCTTGGTTTTACACACAATAAGTTGAATAGTATAATGAGAAGTTAGATTTCTGACTGTCTTTTATCTTGTTTTACACACAAACAGTTGAATAGTATAATGAGAAGTTAGATTTCTGACTGTCTTTTATCTTGTTTTACACACAATAAGTTGAATAGTATAATGAGAAGTTAGATTTCTGACTGTCTTTTGTCTTGTTTTACACACAATAAGTTGAATAGTATAATGAGAAGTTAGATTTCTGACTGTCTTTTATCTTGTTTTACACACAAACAGTTGAATAGTATAATGAGAAGTTAGATTTCTGACTGTCTTTTATCTTGGTTTTACACACAATAAGTTGAATAGTATAATGAGAAGTTAGATTTCTGACTGTCTTTTATCTTGTTTTACACACAAACAGTTGAATAGTATAATGAGAAGTTAGATTTCTGACTGTCTTTTATCTTGTTTTACACACAAACAGTTGAATAGTATAATGAGAAGTTAGATTTCTGACTGTCTTTTATCTTGTTTTACACACAATAAGTTGAATAGTATAATGAGAAGTTAGATTTCTGACTGTCTTTTATCTTGTTTTACACACAATAAGTTGAATAGTATAATGAGAAGTTAGATTTCTGACTGTCTTTTATCTTGTTTTACACACAAACAGTTGAATAGTATAATGAGAAGTTAGATTTCTGACTGTCTTTTATCTTGTTTTTACACACAATACAGTTGAATAGTATAATGAGAAGTTAGATTTCTGACTGTCTTTTATCTTGTTTTACACACAATAAGTTGAATAGTATAATGAGAAGTTAGATTTCTGACTGTCTTTTATCTTGTTTTACACACAAACAGTTGAATAGTATAATGAGAAGTTAGATTTCTGACTGTCTTTTATCTTGTTTTACACACAAACAGTTGAATAGTATAATGAGAAGTTAGATTTCTGACTGTCTTTTATCTTGTTTTACACACAAACAGTTGAATAGTATAATGAGAAGTTAGATTTCTGACTGTCTTTTATCTTGTTTTACCACACAAACAGTTGAATAGTATAATGAGAAGTTAGATTTCTGACTGTCTTTTATCTTGTTTTACACACAAACAGTTGAATAGTATAATGAGAAGTTAGATTTCTGACTGTCTTTTATCTTGGTTTTACACACAATAAGTTGAATAGTATAATGAGAAGTTAGATTTCTGACTGTCTTTTATCTTGGTTTTACACACAATAAGTTGAATAGTATAATGAGAAGGTTAGATTTCTGACTGTCTTTTATCTTGGTTTTACACACAAACAGTTGAATAGTATAATGAGAAGTTAGATTTCTGACTGTCTTTTATCTTGTTTTACACACAATAAGTTGAATAGTATAATGAGAAGTTAGATTTCTGACTGTCTTTTATCTTGTTTTACACACAATAAGTTGAATAGTATAATGAGAAGTTAGATTTCTGACTGTCTTTTATCTTGTTTTACACACAAACAGTTGAATAGTATAATGAGAAGTTAGATTTCTGACTGTCTTTTATCTTGTTTTACACACAAAACAGTTGAATAGTATAATGAGAAGTTAGATTTCTGACTGTCTTTTATCTTGTTTTACACACAAACAGTTGAATAGTATAATGAGAAGTTAGATTTCTGACTGTCTTTTATCTTGTTTTACACACAAACAGTTGAATAGTATAATGAGAAGTTAGATTTCTGACTGTCTTTTATCTTGTTTTACACACAAACAGTTGAATAGTATAATGAGAAGTTAGATTTCTGACTGTCTTTTATCTTGTTTTACACACAAACAGTTGAATAGTATAATGAGAAGTTAGATTTCTGACTGTCTTTTATCTTGGTTTTACACACAATAAGTTGAATAGTATAATGAGAAGTTAGATTTCTGACTGTCTTTTATCTTGTTTTACACACACAACAGTTGAATAGTATAATGAGAAGTTAGATTTCTGACTGTCTTTTATCTTGGTTTTACACAAAATAAGTTGAATAGTATAATGAGAAGTTAGATTTCTGACTGTCTTTTATCTTGTTTTACACACAAACAGTTGAATAGTATAATGAGAAGTTAGATTTCTGACTGTCTTTTATCTTGTTTTACACACAAACAGTTGAATAGTATAATGAGAAGTTAGATTTCTGACTGTCTTTTATCTTGTTTTACACACAAACAGTTGAATAGTATAATGAGAAGTTAGATTTCTGACTGTCTTTTATCTTGGTTTTACACACAAACAGTTGAATAGTATAATGAGAAGTTAGATTTCTGACTGTCTTTTATCTTGGTTTTACACACAAACAGTTGAATAGTATAATGAGAAGTTAGATTTCTGACTGTCTTTTATCTTGGTTTTACACACAATAAGTTGAATAGTATAATGAGAAGTTAGATTTCTGACTGTCTTTTATCTTGTTTTACACACAAACAGTTGAATAGTATAATGAGAAGTTAGATTTCTGACTGTCTTTTATCTTGTTTTACACACAAACAGTTGAATAGTATAATGAGAAGTTAGATTTCTGACTGTCTTTTATCTTGTTTTACACACAAACAGTTGAATAGTATAATGAGAAGTTAGATTTCTGACTGTCTTTTATCTTGTTTACACACAAACAGTTGAATAGTATAATGAGAAGTTAGATTTCTGACTGTCTTTTATCTTGGTTTTACACACAAACAGTTGAATAGTATAATGAGAAGTTAGATTTCTGACTGTCTTTTATCTTGGTTTTACACACAAACAGTTGAATAGTATAATGAGAAGTTAGATTTCGGTGAACTTGTCTTGTATTTGGTTTATTTACACACAAACAGTTGAATAGTATAATGAGAAAGTTAGATTTCAGACTGTATGTTATCTTGTTTTACACACAAACAGTTGAATCGTATAATGAGAAGTCAGATTTCTGACTGTCTTTTATCTTGTTTTACACAAAAACACGTTGAATAGTATAATGAGAAGTCAGATTTCTGAATGTCTGTATCTTGTTTTACACACAAACAGTTGAATAGGTATAATGAGAAGTTAGATTTCTGACTGTCTTTTATCTTGTTTTACACACAAACAGTTGAATAGTATAATGAGAAGTTAGATTTCTGACTGTGTTTTATCTTGTTTTACACACAAACAGTTGAATAGTACATAATGAGAAGTTAGATTGCTGACTGTCTGTTTATCTTGGTTTTACACACAATAAGTTGAATAGTATAATGAGAAGTTAGATTTCTGACTGTCTTTTATCTTGGTTTTACACACAATAAGTTGAATAGTATAATGAGAAGTTAGATTTCTGACTGTCTTTTATCTTGTTTTACACACAAACAGTTGAATAGTATAATGAGAAGTTAGATTTCTGACTGTCTTTTATCTTGGTTTTACACACAATAAGTTGAATAGTATAATGAGAAGTTAGATTTCTGACTGTCTTTTATCTTGGTTTTACACACAAACAGTTGAATAGTATAATGAGAAGTTAGATTTCTGACTGTCTTTTATCTTGTTTTACACACAATAAGTTGAATAGTATAATGAGAAGTTAGATTTCTGACTGTCTTTTATCTTGGTTTTACACACAATAAGTTGAATAGTATAATGAGAAGTTAGATTTCTGACTGTCTTTTATCTTGTTTTACACACAAACAGTTGAATAGTATAATGAGAAGTTAGATTTCTGACTGTCTTTTATCTTGGTTTTACACACAATAAGTTGAATAGTATAATGAGAAGTTAGATTTCTGACTGTCTTTTATCTTGGTTTTACACACAATAAGTTGAATAGTATAATGAGAAGTTAGATTTCTGACTGTCTTTTATCTTGGTTTACACACAATAAGTTGAATAGTATAATGAGAAGTTAGATTTCTGACTGTCTTTTATCTTGTTTTACACACAAACAGTTGAATAGTATAATGAGAAGTTAGATTTCTGACTGTCTTTTATCTTGGTTTTACACACAATAAGTTGAATAGTATAATGAGAAGTTAGATTTCTGACTGTCTTTTATCTTGTTTTACACACAACAGTTGAATAGTATAATGAGAAGTTAGATTTCTGACTGTCTTTTATCTTGGTTTTACACACAATAAGTTGAATAGTATAATGAGAAGTTAGATTTCTGACTGTCTTTTATCTTGGTTTTACACACAATAAGTTGAATAGTATAATGAGAAGTTAGATTTCTGACTGTCTTTTATCTTGTTTTACACACAAACAGTTGAATAGTATAATGAGAAGTTAGATTTCTGACTGTCTTTTATCTTGGTTTTACACACAATTAGTTGAATAGTATAATGAGAAGTTAGATTTCTGACTGTCTTTTATCTTGGTTTTACACACAATAAGTTGATTAGTATAATGAGAAGTTAGATTTCTGACTGTCTTTTATCTTGTTTTACACACAAACAGTTGAATAGTATAATGAGAAGTTAGATTTCTGACTATCTTTTATCTTGGTTTTACACACAATAAGTTGAATAGTATAATGAGAAGTTAGATTTCTGACTGTCTTTTATCTTTTTTACACACAAACAGTTGAATAGTATAATGAGAAGTTAGATTTCTGACTGTCTTTTATCTTGGTTTTACACACAATAAGTTGAATAGTATAATGAGAAGTTAGATTTCTGACTGTCTTTTATCTTGTTTTACACACAAACAGTTGAATAGTATAATGAGAAGTTAGATTTCTGACTGTCTTTTATCTTGGTTTTACACACAATAAGTTGAATAGTATAATGAGAAGTTAGATTTCTGACTGTCTTTTATCTTGGTTTTACACACAAACAGTTGAATAGTATAATGAGAAGTTAGATTTCTGACTGTCTTTTATCTTGGTTTTACACACAAACAGTTGAATAGTATAATGAGAAGTTAGATTTCTGACTGTCTTTTATCTTGGTTTTACACACAATAAGTTGAATAGTATAATGAGAAGTTAGATTTCTGACTGTCTTTTATCTTGTTTTACACACAAACAGTTGAATAGTATAATGAGAAGTTAGATTTCTGACTGTCTTTTATCTTGGTTTTACACACAAACAGTTGAATAGTATAATGAGAAGTTAGATTTCTGACTGTCTTTTATCTTGGTTTTACATTCAAATAGTTGAATAATACGATAACTTAGACTTCTGACATTTTTCTTGGTTTCACACACAAACAGTTGAATAATATATAGGCCTAGGCCTACTATGTGTATTGCAAAACTTAGGCTTATATTTCATTACATAAAAATCATAGCCTTGTTATTACATATGATTTTAAAATAAACGAAAAGCCTTCAAATGTTTGTAGCCTATAGGCCTTTTAGCATAGCCCTTACGGTCTTTTGCTACTCTGATCGTACAATCTCTCACAGTCTACATAAATAATAACTCACGATAATTTATAGCGGTATGATTTTGGTTTGTAATACCCGATGGAATGGCGGGAAGAATCGGTCTACGCTTGTGGAATGACATTACCGATTCTTAAGGGATGGAGTGGGAAATGCGGCGGGTCTGGATCGCAGTTCCCAGGATCCAAGACGCCACACAAATAAAGAAACGTGAATTACTATAATAATGCGTCACTGTCAGACGGAATTATAGTGCGATGAAGAGTTAGAAGCAGCTCACTGTAAATATATTGCTCGAGCAGGTAATGCAACGCGTCTCCTTTGTTCTTCCTCAACATTAAAAGTAGGCCACGAGGTGCGTTGAAATTTGTTCAGAATTCAGTGCACTAAAATAATTATAACCTACCTGATTTAACCCATTAATTGGCAAAACACTCATTTGTCATTTCTCGTGCCAGATATTTAAATGTGGCGGACCGCTCTGAAAACGAAATCACGCATGTCTGTTAGGCCTATTATTAGGTTATGACATATTGTGTAATTCGACACACGTTTAAGTTATTGCTATTCGTTTGTTTTCTTCTGTTTCATTAATTATACTAAATAAATCGAACCAATTGATGTTTCCTGTAGGTAGGCTACGTTGCCAGTTAAAGGGTTTATAAATAGTTAAGTTCAAAATGATATATTCTAAAAGAAATAATATTTATTTTCTAGAGTAAGAGATGAGAAAATTACATTTCCAGTTAGGGCCTAAAGGGTTAAAAATAGTTAAGTTCAAAATTATATATTTTAAAAGAAATAATGTTTCTTTCGAGCAAAAGATAATTCCCGCATTAATAGTTCACAAATGAGATTCCTCCGATCACTAACAGGAGTAACTTTAAGGGATAGAATGAAGAGTGATGAGATAAGGATGCAGTGGAATAGTAGGGAAATGGTGGAACATATACAAAATTATCAGATTAAAGGGTTCCAACACGTCCAGAGAATGTCAAATTCCCGTTTACCAAAGATGATTTACCACCTCAACCCTAAAGGCAAAAGAGACCTCGGAAGACCCTTCAACCGATGAAATATCAGTTTTTGTAGTCGCAGAACGGGCATCATCACCCAATACTGTATACGGAAGAAGAAGAAGAAGAAGAAGAAGAAGAAGAAGAGTGTTTCTTTCCTAAAGTAAGAGATGAGAAAAGATTAATTTTATGGATATTTGAGAATAAAGTGGAGAATTCTTAGACGAAAGGAAGATGACAGACAGGAAAATGGAGAAAATAACATATAAAAATAGGCCTACATGACCTTTATGGGGAAAAAAATCTCCATGGCGCAACAGGCTTAGAATGTCCTTTGCCTACCAGCCGGCTGCTGACCTCACAGCCACGTGAGTTAATCACAGAAGTAGACGATTATCCTGCTAGTGTAACTGTGACATGTGGTCAGGAAATCGGGTCCCCCCAGCCGTTATAGATGGTTTTCTCAACATGGAGCTGGTATTTATTGTAGCTACTCAAAGGCCTCACGATGATTGAAGGGTGCCAGTCCCTTACTGGCCGAAATTCCATGAGAAAATGTCTTCTCCCATGGAGACCCGAACCAGCAAAAGTCCCGAAGCTCTGTGCCTAGGTATCTGGCCTTAACTACTCGGTTACGGCGCGGGCCTTAACCCTTAAATTCGTAATGTACCCTTTTGATACATCAGTTGGTTTAATTAATTTAATATTTTAAATAAATTAGAAGAAAACGAACAAAAATAAACCACTTAAATGTGTGTCTAATTACACAATAGATCTAAAAATAACAGTTATACAAGATTCCGTTTTCACTGCGGTCCACCACATTTATATAACTAACAGAAGAAATTTTGTTTTGCCAATTTAGGGGTTAAGGGAAACCTGAAGTAATGGGAACACTTCTGTCTTGTAGAATGTGATGGACAGAACGTGTTACACGAATTGGAAATGGCAGATTGGCATATAAATTTCTTACCAAATTTAGGAAGAAAGTAGCCAGTAGCTCGACCAAGAATGATAGCCTATGGGACAAAAATAAAACATTAACCATGATTTGAGGTAGACGAATTACACACAGAATGGCTGACAATATTAGGCCTACTCATAACAGAGTTAGTTCTAGGCCTATATGAAGATCTTAAGCCCGCATGGCCATGATCCTCAGAAATTGATAATGCCAATGAGTCTGTTAGTTAGTTAATTTGTTATAGGCTTAGACTACAGAATTATTTTTTATTTTTACAGTAAATGCGTTAAGAAAATGTGATTAAAGTACGGTAGGCTCAATGTGAATGGATGTTGAAAAGTGTTTAAGATCCAGAAATAAAAATAATTAAATTATAATCTAACAAATTTAAAAATATTACGCCTACTTCTAATCCCTTTATAGGTCTAATAAGAGATTATGGGAAGAATTTAATGATCGCTAAGATGCCTATAGAAGTGGATAATAGGCTACTTAGACCTAATTATAGGGATATTAAGTAGACTATTTAACTCATGCCCCAAATGGGAGTCAACGACCAATCACGTTTCAATGATTTCTGTTTTACAACCAATCAGAGTCGTGTTTCACCAAATATTTATCAGTGTTATAATTACCATATTAAAGAAAGCTCCTCCTTACAATATTGCGTTCCTTTGGCAATAAATAGTATGATCTGGTTGCAGTGATAAACAAATGAAGCGGTAGAAGTGTACCTATCGTTTCTCATTTGTTTTCAAACATCGCCGTTTACATTAAATATATAAATATTTTAAAATAACTAGTTAAATAATGATTTGTGAGTAAACAGCTTAATTTTATTCGTTAAATAGTCCTAACAAATGCCACTCTTGATTTCCAAATTCTCTAGATAAATTCACTCCTCACTTCGTGAGTCGTGAATTTATCGATAATTTGGAAATCACTCGTGGCATTACTTATGATAATTTTGTCTCTCATTCGAATATCATGATAAGTCCATTTTATGTTTCAAAATGCATAAAATAGGCCTAGATCTATAATAAATGATAATTTTATTTTTATTTCTTAGCTGCCAAAGTTGGGAACACACTTAAGCCTATTTCAAGTTTAGTGTAGTCCAGAAATAACTGATATGAATTGCCCCCAAATTTAACTAAAATAGATTAGAACTGTTTAGACTTAGACCTAGTACTAAACTGAAAACATATATAGGCTAAGTAGTATATGAAGGGCTTAGGGCAATAACATGATAAGCTACATTCTGTTAAGAAAGGTAATTTATTACAATGATAGCAAATAAATGTATTGAAATAACCATAAAATCATTTGTAAGTGCACCAGTGTTGAGTTAAAACATAGGCCTATAGACACACAATGTATTAACAACAATACTGCACAATTAGTAGGCCTATTTATAATCTTTGAAACATTAAAATTCTTATATCACAGCAAGAATAATGTGTGGCTTGTCATGTTATTGCCCTAAGCCCTTCATAGGCTATATATGCGCCTATTATAGGGCTACTATAACTCTAACGTATAGAACTGAATTAGGTTATTAGACTTTGTCATTATAATAATGATGGTTTAAATAGGCCTATTATGTTCAAATTAATAGCCTATTGCACTTGCGATAGTAAGGCGGACAAATATTTTCATTTGTACTGCAGACTAACTTACAGAATGTTTGTGGTTTTGTAGGCTAGGCTATAATAAATGCGGATCCAGTAAAGATTTTTATTTTCTTGGCCAGGTAGTTTTATAGAAAACCGATTAAAAAATTCCTAGCATTATTGAGGAAAGGGATGGGTACAAGGGTGAATGTACAGTTACCCTATGACTAGAAATCAAATAATGATTTTGCTTTAGGGCCATCAAAATTCATTTGTAAATATGCTTAGCCGTTTATCAACTAGCCTATATTGGCCTATATATAGGCCTGTTGCCTTTTACTAGCATGTTAGCTAGGCTACATAAAATAAACCTAGGGCATTGAAAATATATTTTATGAGCATGTTGTTAAGTTTAGAAGATTGGTTATGCATTAGGCCTATGTTTACAAATAACTTAAGAACTGTAACACTGTAGATTAGGCTCTCTCAAATTAATGTAAAAAAAAAGTAACTCCATGTTGTTGAAAGTTTTATTGTTGACGCAACTTAATCCTTAAATTGGCAAAACACTTAGCATATTTTTCGTATCAATTATTCAATTATTTAAATGTAGCAGACTGCAGTGAAAACGAAATGGTGCGTAACTGTTATTATTAGGTAAGTTGTGAAATTCTAAAAAAATATAAAAAAAAGTAATTTCTTTCTCTTTAGTCTTAATCGTTTTTTTATTTAAATTATTAAATGAATGATACCAATTGATGTATCTTATAGGGGTCGCTTACATTTTTAATTTACGGGTTAAGCATCTTATAATTAATGATGTTTAGATCATCTTAGAAATTAACAAAATGAATTTACATATAAATGAGTTTTCAGATAATAATGTAATGATAAAACTAATCTGATGTTTTAATAAAATAAAATAAGTTAAAATATACCTTCTTAGGTAAAATCCGTCGTCCTCAACTTATAAAATATGTAATCTTTATGCCTGTAGGCATTTCAGAACATCCGTTCTATCTTCAGCAGGTCAAACTTCGCTACAACGTCCAGTATGATGGTTGATGCTGCTGGTCCTAATGTGTCACGACAACGCCACATTAGGACCAGCAGCATCTACCATCATACTGGATGTTGTAGCGAAGATTGACCTGCTGAAGATGGAACGGATGTTCTGAAAGGCCTACAGGCATAAAGATTACACATTGTATAAGTTGAGGACGACGGATTTTACATAAGAAGGTATATTTGAACTTATTTTATTTTATGATTCTCCACCTCAACGGTTTTAACAATGTTTTAATAGTTGAATCTGTAGCCTACGTTATATTAGGCCTATATAAATGATAATTATCATAATGATCAGTTGGCCAAATAACCTTAGGTTAATGAATTAGCCTATTGTAATGAAATAACTCATGGAGTTAACTATAACCTTGAATGAGGCTCTTTATTATTCATCTTAACTCTAAAATATCAAATGCCTATTTTATTAATTCGGTTAAGTTAGGTCTAAATATTTTGGTATACTTAATCTGTTTTTATTAATAGACTACCTCATTTTGTATCTGAGAGTGCTAATAATATTATGTATTAGACTGATCTTTCCTTCCAAATAATATTTTTATTTACTGAAAATATTAACAGTAGGCCTGCATGTGGAACGAAAGAGAAATGGAATAGGGACATGGAAGGAAAACAGAGGGACCAAGAATATGATGGTAGGCTATAATAACATTAACCATTAGTTGAGAGAAATAAATTATACAGGGATGATTGGAAAACATTAGCTCAGGATTGGGATTTATGGAGAGCTTATTTCCGCTCGGCAATGACCCTAAGGGTTCCATAGAGCAAGTGAATGAGTTAGCGAAAATATTGAAGAAGGAGTAGGCCCTATATTTGTTTGATTCCTGTCAAATTTGAACAAGAATAATTTAAAATTCGAATGTTCAATTTTAATTTACATAATTTTATAGGTTATAATTTTCTGTTCAAAAGCCATACTTCGCTACCATACAAAACAGTTGGAAAACACTGGCTCTTCCAACTCTTTTGTATGGCAGCGAAGTATGGACGTTGAAACAGAAGGATATACACAGACTTAGATCTGCTGAAATGAGATACCTTCGGAGGACTGCAGGATACACACTACTAGATCATAAAAAAAAATGAAGACATCTTAGAAGAATTACACATGGAACCTTAAAAAAACAAAATTTCTGATTATAAGTCAAGATGAATGCAACGTGTTCATCGAATGGAAGATCACAGGATACCCAAACAAATGTTAAGATATCAACCTGCAGGAAGAAGAAGACCAGGACGTCCACTCAAAGACTTTTGTGGATGTGTTTCTCTTGAGGCCGAAACAGGTCAACAAATGGACTAAATTCGTGAATATACTATGGTGATGATGAAAGCCTTATAGATTTGTTATTTTATTATTATACTTGCCTTGATATAGGCCTAAGCCTACAGTTTAGAGCTTAAACTAATTTTCTATCACTAAAACTTCACTCAAAATCTATAGGCTACTTGGTAGAAGTAGACAGTTCTTAAACATGGTGGATGGGAGACTAGCTCAATACGTTCATGAATGGGATTTCATCTTACTCCCAAATGAAGTGTGGATAAAATTAATTATCTGCGTAATTATAGGCCTACGTATCAACCGCTTGGTTGAAAGCTGTTACACATTTCGCATGATTTATGATCTCATTGTTTGCAGAACGCGCTGTCGTGTTTGCCATATTATGTAACGGATCAGTAAACAATGTTGATTGAAAATTTGGTTCGATAGTTCAACCACTGACTTAATTTATAAATGTACTAAAATATGCAGAGAATAAAATTAATACGCCCTGGTCTGCAATTTCACTTTCAAGTTAATCCGTAGACTGCAGACCTATCTTTCATAATATAGCCTATCTATTGCTAACTTGTAGGCTAAATTTAGGGCCTACTTTTTTCAACAGATCTATTTTAGTCGTTTTAACCTAAAAATTATTTTAAAAAATATGTTTTTTGCTTAAATTAACAACCACTTAATTATATTTTTTTCACTGTATTAAACACAATGTGTAGGTCCTACATTTAATTTTGCTTTTTACCTGTCTTTAGTTACAGTGTTTAGTGGTAGAGTTCTGTTTTCACACTTCGCTAGATGATATTTGGGGCATGGATTGTTGCATAATATACAGACGCAGTCTTCCTTGGGTTCATGGTAGGTACATGTTGTTGAAGCATATATTCCCATGAAATCCATGGGCTGTGAAAAGTGTGTACAGGTGTCGAAGTTCGAAGTTCGGTTCCTTCCAGGTTTCCATAATTTCTGTCGGTATCTCGGCAGCTTTGTTCTGTCGCTCCTCGATGACGACATATCGTAAATATACTATGGTGTTTTGATTTTTTTTTAATTTAAAATTAACAGGCTACGTTCTTTCTCATCAACATTAATGTTATAGGCTCAATTAAGCGAATTAAGCAAATTATGTTTATTTTTTTGTTACCATAGCATATAATAATATTTTAATTCGGAAATTGGCGAAATTAGCTAAATTAATTCGGAAATTAGCAAAAAAGGCAAGTCTATTAGAGCCATAACAAATAGGCTACTTTCGGAGATTTCAATGCATGTATAGAAGTAAGCATGCATGTATAGGTAAAATTAAAGTATAAAATTTGGAATATTTACCTAAAAGGTCCGTCTCCTCAACTTTATTAGTTATTTAACTGTATCTTATAAAAGTTGACGATGCATAGCTAAGACAACAACAACTTTACATATTTCGCTCTTAACAATTAAGAATCATTTAACTTCAGTTGTGCCTATCTGTTCAATAAAATAGTAGGCCTATATTTTAATTATCCTTTAGGGATTACGAATCTGTATTTGCATAGCCCTAAAGATAGTTTAATTTCATAAAAATATATTATTCTTTTTAAATTAAAAATATAATTGCATGCGTACATACACAATTATAAACTTTTAATGTATATTATAAACTTATTATGTATTACAAAGATCTATAGGCCTATAGATTTAATTGGCATATAACTTATTTCTTAGGCACGTAAGTTATTTTTAATTTAGGCCTACTGAACATAGCCTAGTCTAATTAATATCCACAGCTTACTCCTAAAGTTGGTGTTTCTTCTCCTGCCAGTCACCAAAATATTTGTCCATTTTTTATCTTTCAATCTTGTACTTCCATTTCCTTCATTATATATTTTTTTCTTAGTTCCATAATTTCAAGTTTAACTTACGTCCTTATGAACTTCAGATAGACTTGTTTTTACTGAATGTTTGTAGGCTAAGCTTAATAATAGGCGATTAAATATTTAAGTTAAACAGAAGGTCTATAGGCCTAAATAACAAATAATTATCTATTTATCTATCCTCGGGTTTTTACAGCTGCTGCCGTCTTCCCATGCCAAACTTCCAAAACCTACGATCTTGGGCATCTTCAATGCTTAGCCCTCTTGCTTGCGTTACTATCCTAGTGCTTTTCTTCCATGTTAACTTTGGTCTCCCCTTTTTCTTCTTTCTGGATCGGTTGCCATTGATAGTTGTTTCGGCCATCGCCCATCTTCCATTCTTAAAATATGCCCAAACCATTTTAATTCCTTCTCCTCAATTCTTTCGATCATGCTTTCTTCTGCTTCCATTATGTTTCTAATTTCCTTACGTGTGACATGTTCTAATTTTGACTTTCTGGCACTTCTGCGTAAATAATCCATTTCTAGAGCTATTAGTCTATTCGTGTAGTACTTAGGCCTAAACATTGTCCATACTTCACTTCCATGCAATGCAACAGATTCCACCAATGTTTTAGCAATATATTTTTTTGTGTCTTTCCAAATATGCTTATCCCACCATATGGAATTTAACAAGGCAATGATGTTATTTTGCTACTCAATTGTTCTCTTTGCCTATAGCCTACCTTCAATGTTAGGCCTATATATTATGCCTTCAATAACAGTTAATAATATGATGATGATAATAGTAATAATAGTAATAATAATAATAATAATAATAATAATAATAATAATACTTACTTACTTAGGGCCTACTTACTTACTCACTGGCACTATCGAACCCGTAGGTTTATGCCGCGCGGACATAAAAGCTCTCCATACATACCTATCCTGAGCCAATGCTTTCCAATCATTCCTGTATAATCTACTTCCCTCAAATCATAATTAATGTTGTTCTCCCACCTCATTCTTGGTCTACCAACTGGGCGTTTTCCCTCTGGCTTTCCTACAAGAAGCTTCCATGCACGTCTTTCATTCCCCATACGTGCAACATGTCCTGCCCATCGCAGTCTACGAGACTTAACTGTTCTTATTATATCTGGCTTCCTATAAAGATCATGTAGTTCATTGTTAAGTAGTCTTCTCCATTCACATGTCTGTTCATCTCTCTTTGCTCCAAAAATTAATAATAATAATAATAATAATAATAATAATAATAATAATAATAATAATAATAATAATAAAATAAAATAATAATAATAATAATACATTTGCCTCAGAAGTAATGTAGATGATATACTTATAGGAAAAGTTATTTAAATATATAAATATTTTAATAAAAGTAAAATTTAATGATATGCATTAACAAGTGATGTGAATAAAGACGATTGTAATATGTGTTAGTATATGGACATACATACAGGTGGCAGGAGTTGTTGGAGGACAGGGAGTTTGTGGGCGGACACATACAAAGGCAGAAGTCCACGCCCTCCACAACAAGAGAGACATACGTGAAGTTTTTTTGGTAATTCCAAGTGGTGGGGGTGGTAGTCTTCATGATGGCGTCATCATGACCACCAATAAAAAATATGTATACACCTTCATCACGAGAAAGGGTTCTTCAAACATTCTCCCCAGCATCACAACACTTCCATGTAGTTTTTCATAGACCTGTACAATGTATGAAACATGATGTATGCACAGTGTGGAGCGTTACAATTATTGTTAGTTTCTTCACATTTAAGAATTGTATTTATTTTATAGGATAACATAGCTTTGAAAATAATCACTATCACATTAGACTTAAATTATTATATTAATTTAATCTTATAAATTCACATTTCCTGAGAATGAAGATCTGTATAGGGCTGTATAATAATCTGTCACATTTCTCAAAACCACAAGATTCAAACACATATACGCGTAATTATTCATCTTAAAGCCAGAGACTGCATGGTATCCTAAATGATGATGATCATCATCATAGTACATTCACGAATGTAGGTCATTTGTTGACCTGTTTCGGCCTCAAGAGAAACACCATCCAGAAGTCTTTCGAGCGGACGTCTTCTTCTTCTTCCTGCAGGTTGATATCTTAACATTTGTTTGGGTATCTTGTGATCTTCTCTTCGATGAACATGTTGCATCCATCTTGACTTATAATCAGAAGAAATTTAGTTTTATAAAGGTCCCATGTGTAATTCTTCTAAGATGTCTTCATTTTTTGTGATCTAGTAGTGTGTATCCTGCAGTCCTGCGAAGGTATCTCATTTCAGCAGATTTAATTCTCTGTATATCGTTCTGTTTCATCGTCCTACTTCGCTACCATACAGAAGAGTTGGAAGAGCCAGTGTTTTATACACTTTTAGTCTTGAATGTTTTTGGAGTAACTGTGGCTTCAAGATAGAATTTATTAATCCTAACATTCTTAAAAATTTAGATATTTTTGCATTTACATCTTTTTCTTCTTCATATGAGATATTGCATCCTAGATATGTAAAATTATTCACCTGCTCCAAAATTTTATTGTCAAATAGGCCTATAATTTTACTTCCGACAGGGTCTACGCCTTGAAATGCCATATTTTTTTATTTCTCTGTAGATTGTTCAATCCACATTCTTCTGTAATTTTATCAAGTTCATACAGACCTTTCTGCAGATTACCGGTATCTTCTAAATTTGCAATTAGCTATACATTTCTCTTATGCTCTTACTTTACTACAGCTGCATATTAATAATAGTTCCTTAAATTACCTACCGACATGCAAACTTGCTCAATTGTCTAAATATAGCAATAATATGTTAATAATAATAATAATAATAATAATAATAATAATAATAATAATAATAATAACAATAATAATAATTTATCACATTTACTTATAAGCTAAAGACTAATTTTTATGACATGGATAACTACAACATAGGCCCTATGCCTATCAATGATTGTAAAGGAAAATAGTATAAAACTCACACCATAATTTTTGTAGAATGTAGGCAGTTGCGTCATTGTCATTTTAATATTAAATGATAGGCCTACAATGTAAATATAGGCCTATTTCAAAGAACTTTGGTATAAAAATCGAAAGACAATTTTTCTCTCTTTTGTTGCTTATACCTATAAGAAGCCAGATATAATAAGAAGAGCTAAGTCTCGTAGACTGCGATGGGTAGGACATGTGGCACGAATTGGGAATGAAAGACGTGCATAGTAGCTTCTTATAGGAAAACCAGAGGGAAAACGTCAAGGTGGTAGACCAAGAATGATGTGGGAGTATAATATTAACTATGATTTGAGGGAAGTAGATTATACAGGGAATGATTGGAAAACATTAGCTTAGGATAGGGATGTATGGAGAGTTTATATCCGCGAGGCCACGAACCTACGGGTTCTATAGTGCCATTGAGTTAGTAAGTTTTTTCTTTTCAAGAAAATATGTTAATTTATTTTAGGAGTTGGATGATTGGTCAATTGATTTATTAATTCCCGTTATTCCCGCTCGGGACATGATTTATTCACTAGTGTGTAGTTGCTTAAATAAACTAATATAATTATTCTCATTTTCCTATAGATTAGAGTATGATAGGCCTATAGGTATAAACGTCACCTTCATTACAACAATAAACGGCTGATGGCATGGATTTTCTATCCAACTTTTATTCGCACGGCCCAAGGATCTCTTTTTATTAGTCCGAGATCCGGCTGCAAGATTACTACGTTCATGGAGCGGATGAACAAAATCATTTTTTTTTTCTTAAAATTGTGAATTACTGAATACTTTTTGCCGAGTTGCCTATTAAAATTCGGCCGCCAGTATGTTAAATTAAAACACAATAAATGTATTTATTCCAAATAATTTGATTCACTTGTTATTAAAATAAATTATAATCTAGTTCGCAGAAATCGATGTATAGAGCTTGAAAAGTTTTGGTTGTCATTGCACACTTGGCCGTAAATCTCCTCGCGGCTGTGACACCAATCACTAATAAAATGGCGGTAAGTACGTATTTATTGCTTTATATTGTTCCCCTCGCAGCGGGAAGTAAAACCACTGCCCTTTATGTACTATATGCCTACTACGTACAATGTATATACAAAAATATATCCAAAAGGTAGTGTTAATATACATTATACGAAACAAATCACAGCATTTTTTATGAACTGAACTTTATTTGAAACAATATAAAACAATAAATACGTACATACCGCCATTTTATTACTGATTGGTGTCACAGCCTGCTGTAGCCACGAGGAGGTTTAGGCCAAGTGTGCAATGGCAACCAAAACTTTTCAAGCTCTATACATCGATTTCTGCGAACTGGATTATAATTTATTTTAAAAACAAGTGAATCAAATTATTCCGAATAAATAAATAAATTATATTTTAATTAAATAGGCCTACTGACGACCGAATTTTAATAGCCAGCTCACCAAAAATGTATTCAGTAATTCACAATTTTATTGTCTAGAAAAAGTGGGAGCCTTAACCTCCTGCTACCCCAAGGGCCTCCTGAGGCCTGTTGTGGGATCACTTTACTTTTTTTTGAAAAAAAATTGATTTTGTTCATACACTCGATGAACGTAATAATCTTGCAGCCGGATCTCGGACTATAGGCTATGTGTTTCGTAATGAAGTGTAGTTTTGTAATTAGCCTATGTCCATGGATACACACGTGAATTCCCCATTTATAGTAGGCATAACTAGTAACTGTTGTTAACAATGATTAATTAATATCCATGGATATTATAATGAATATTCAAAAGAAAAATACCAATCAGATTTTTTCAGGAAAAGAACAATTGTTTATTGTGAAGTAAAAAATAGGTAAGTCCACAATAAAAGTAAAGTAAAGTGATCCCACAACAGACCCGGAGGCCCTTGGGGTAGTAGGAGGTTAAGGCTCCCACTTTTTCTAGACAATCGGCACTTTATGTCAGCCGGGTTGTCAGCCCTGCGTGACGGCCGCCTTTACCCCCAGAACAAGCGTCTGGTACTCATTTCCGTTAGAGGCTGAGTCGACCCCAGGGCCATAGTGCCGCCAGAGGGTTTGGGTCAGTTTAAAAATCCTGACCCCAACGGGACTTGAACCCTCGACCCTCCGGCTTGTAGCTCAGTGCCTTGACCACTACGCTACGGCGTACCCCAAGTCCACAATAAGACTTTAAAATAGGCCTTATTATGCGTAGACTATGGGGGGCACGCCATAGCGTAGTGGTTAAGGCACTGAGCTACAAGCCGGAGGGTCGAGGGTTCAAGTCCCGTTGGGGTCAGGATTTTTAAACTGACCCAAACCCTCTGGCGGCACTATGGCCCTGGGGTCGATTCAGCCTCTAACGGAAATGAGTACCAGACGCTTTTTCTGGGGGAAAAGGCGGCCGTCACGCAGGGCTGACAACCCGGCTGACATAAAGTGCCGATTGTCTAGGAAAAGTGGGAGCCTTAACCTCCTACTACCCCAAGGGCTTCCGGGCCTGTTGTGGGATCACTTTACTTTACTTATGCGTAGACTATAAGAGTATTATTAATTATAATTATAATTATTCTAATAGGCTTAGTTTTGCATTTTATGTCCAAGAATATTTTTAAATATTTTAGAATTTCATCTAGGCCTATATGAATTGACTTTATCATAAATAATGCCAGGAGTGATTTCCAAATTATCGATAAATTATTGACGAGTCGCGAAGTGAAATTTGAATATATCTAGAGGATATGGAAATCAAGAGTGGCATTTGTTAGGACTTTTCAACGAATAAAATTAAACTGTTTACTCACAAATCATTATTTAAATATAGTTACCGGTGTTTAAAAATATTTATATATTTAATGTAAACGGCGATGTTTGAAAATAAATCAGAAATGTGAAGTTATGTATATTCACTGAAACTTGATCATATTATTTATTGCCAAATAAGATCACAACTTTGTAAGAATGCACCCTAGCGGAGAAATAATGAAACACGTCAAATTGTATATTATAATCAACATATAGGTTATTCATTTATTTATTTAGTAAACAACTCAGTAAAATCACGGAATCTGTTCATTATTTGCTATATTCAATGTAGACCTATTTCTTGGAGAAATATAATGCTCTGACCTGTTCAGAATATTAAAAAGGAGAATCTTTCTTTATAATATAGGGCCTAAGCATAAACTGATAGAGAGAAATCGATAAATATCGAGGTGAAACACGACTGTGATTGGTTGTAAAACAAAATTCATTGAAACATGATTGGCCATTGACTCCCATTTGGGGCAGGAGTTAAATAGTCATCTTAATAGCCTCTTATTCTTCTTTTCCATTAGGCCTATCTTCTTTCTTCTTCTGTCTTACGCACTAACCTGTTGATTTGTAGCATTCAATGATTACACTGAGCAACAAAAAAGAAACCTTTTTTTTTTGTCTCAGAAAGAAAAATATGTGATTCTGATAGTATTTTTTTTTTTTTTCCTGAACTCAAATATCATATCGGTTTTTCTACATCACGCAAGGTTTCCGAGATACAGGCATTTATAATTTCAAACACTTTAATATTTTCTACATTCGTAACTACACAATATTCAAACATTCGGACTCACCTAGAAAGTAAGAAATGACGATTTTCTGCTATATTTCGCCTGTGGAGCATCCCTCTTGATGGTCCAACAATAATCGGCTAGCATATTAGGATTCCGTTTGCGTTGATATCTCTTTTCCATAACTGAAATCTCCTGAGTTGGCTCATTTGGTTTTATTTTACAATGGTTCTTCTTCTCCTTCTTCTTCTTCTTCTTCTTCTTCTTCTTCTTGTATGCCCATGTTTCCCTTAACAGAAGATTTTGGTGCTCTCCCCCATCACATGGGAAGAAATTGAACCATAATCAATTTAGATTTACACTTGTTTCTCGTACCGCGTGTCCCTTTAGTTGTCCCGGTGGTCAGCGTTCCGCCTCACACTGACATCTAGGAAACCAAGGTAGTATTAGGACGGGAAAATTCGGTAAATTTTGCTTAGAGGCCTTTTCATTCAGGCTTAAGGATCTTTTACGAACCTAAAAATCTTCATACTCGGGACCCACGGCTTAAAGTACCTCCCGGAGGACTTCCTCGTAGGATTTTTCCATCCTAAAAAATCCATCGACCCCGGCCGGGTTTGAATCCACGACCCTCGAGACATGAGGCAAGGAGCATAACCACTAGTCCACCGCTGCGGAAATAGATGCCTAACATTAACTATGATTTGAGGGACGTAGATTATACAGGGAATGTTTGGTAAACATTAGCTCGGATAGGGATGTATGGAGGACTTATGTCCGCGTGGCCATGAACCTACAGGTTAGATAGTGACAGTGAGTTACCTAGTAATTATGTTCTACCAACTTTGAAAGAATATGAAAGTAACTAGAATTCCTTGTCGCTACCAGATACAACTGTGCTTTAATTAACTTATAAACAGTGTATAAATCAGTAAGATTATGCAATTCAAACTTCTAAACTAGGATTTCTCCCCCCTTTTTTCATTACAATACATAGCCTACATTTCATATTATGTAGGATAAGTTTACTTTTTGCAAAATAAATAAATAAAAGAGTAGTGGCAGTCCCCTTACTATTGTATGGTAGTGAATTTTGGGTTTTAAAACTAAAAGAGAAGAGAATATCGTAGAAGCAGCTGAAATGAGATTTCTGAGAAGTGTGGCTGGTTGCAAACTTCTAGATAAGAGAAGAAGTGAAGATGTTAGAAATGAGCTAAATATCTTTAAACTCTTAGATAGAATAAAAGAATCTAGAAAAAATGGAAAGAACATGTTCAAAGAATGGAAGATGATCGCATTCCCAAAATTATACTTAAATACAAACCAAAAGGACGCAGGAATGTTGGTAGAGACCGAAGAAGAGATGGATCCAACTTTTGAATGAGAATCTATGAGACCGGAACAAGCCACATGGGCTTAATCCGTGATTGTTGATGATGATAAAATAAATAGAAGAACGAAAAATTGCCGTTTTTCAGCAACTAATTACAAAATTCAAAAAATTGTAAAGACATTATTTTAAATGGTTGGAGGATATAATTAAATTTCCATTCGGAAAATCCTTATTTATTCCTCTAGGCGTAATCACATGACGAAACCAACCTTGAAATGTCTCCTAGAGTAGCGTTGTGATCTACAAAAATCGTCTTATAAAAGTATCTGCCGTTTTTAACAGCAAGGCACAGAAATCGAACCCAGAATTCAGCAATGGTAACGCACTTTACGGGAGCAGATAAACTTCCTTCTTGAGTAAGAGCAATGTCGGGCAAGGCGGGACGCAGTACAGGTGATGAGGATTATCCACTCTACCGATTCTGGATTTATATTACTTTCCTATAGTTTAAATGAGAGATTACACCCTGTATTTTAGTGCCTTGCAGTTAAAAATGCAGATTTTTTTAACACGTACCTGGTATATCACAACGGGTTTTTTGAGAGAAATTTCAAGACAAGTTTCGTCATGTACTGGTTGACAGTCCCCTTCTTTTTAATGTTATAAAAAAATAAGTTTATGGTTAACCATTTGAATCAGGGAAGGTACTAAATTGCAATTATATTCTTTAATGTGAGTTAGTTCTTAGCTATAACATGAATTGGGGACTTTAATTCAAAAACATGCTAACTCCAAAATACGACAAATTGAGTTAAACACAAATTAGCTATGCTAATGTCTCACGCTATGGCTCTGAATGACAAAAACTCTATAAGTCACTCTCTTTCTCATATATATCCACATAATAATAAATAATAGTTTAAAAAACTAAAACAACACGCTTTATTAGAAAACCGAACTAAAAATAATAAACAGATAAATAATAGTTAAAAAAACCTAAAACAACACGCTTTATTAGAAAACCAAACTAAAAAATAATAAATAAATAATAGTTTAAAAACTAAAACAACACGCTTTATTAGAAAACCGAACTAAAAAATAATAAATACATAATAGTTAAAAAAACTAAAACAACAGGCTTTATTACAAAACCAAACTAAAAATAAAAAGTAAATAATAGTTTAAAAAACTAAAACAACACGCTTTATTAGAAAACCAAACTAAAAAATAATAAATAAATAATAGTTTAAAAAACTAAAACAACACGCTTTATTGGAAAACCAAACTAAAAAAATAATAAATAAATAATAGTTTAAAAAACTAAAACAACACGCTTTATTAGAAAACCAAACTAAAAAATAATAAATAAATAATAGTTTAAAAAACTAAAACAACACGCTTTATTAGAAAACCGAACTAAAAAATAATAAATAAATAATAGTTTAAAAAACTAAAACAACACGCTTTATTGGAAAACCAAACTAAAAAATAATAAATAAATAATAGTTTAAAAAACTAAAACAACACGCTTTAAGCCTATTAGAAAACCGAACTAAAAAATGAAAAATAATATTAATTTGAAACACGCTTGGGATAAAATTAAAGTGATCAACAAAAAAATCATCTCCAACAAATGTAGAATAAAACTAGAGTTATCTACAAAAAAAAATAATTTTACCATCAAAAACGTGGGGTGCTCTATATCAATTAATATATGTGATAATAAACATATATTGGTAAAAGTAAAGTCTCTAAGAAGAAAATGTAAAAATCTTAAAAAGCACCTCACGCTTTTGATGGCAAAATTATTTGTTGTTGTTGTACATAAATCTAGGTTTTATTCTATATGTGTTGGAAATGATTTTTTGTTGTTGTTGACCACTTTAATTTTACCCCAAGCGTGTTGGAAATTAAAATGATTTTTCATTTTTTAGTTTGGTTTTCTAATAAAACGTGTTGTTTTAGATTTTTAAACTATTATTTTTTTTTTATTTTTAGTTTAATTGATTGTCATAAACCGGAATCCCATGAAAATGTAATTGCTTAATACTCGTCTAAAAGAAAAGACACTCCGGCCGGTTTTGAACCAGCGACCTATGGATTATTGAAATTATATACCACTACAGTCCACCGCTCTACCAATTGAGCTCTTACAACGATTGAATAAAAAGTCGATAAGTCCGCAACCTATTATACCGGTTTTTATTTATTTGATTTTCTGATGATTCTTACCAGGATTTTTGAAACAAAATTATGAAATTAGTGTATTGTCATGAGTCCTTTACAAGTACACAAAGTTTCAAGTCGATCTAATGTTTTTAAGTGGACGAAAATCGTGTTAAAAGATTTCGTTACATAGATACAGGTCTGTTACATAGATAGATACAGGTCAAGCTAATATAAAGCGTGTAAAAATGCTTCAATTCTAAACCATGCTATGTCCATGGAGTTAGTATGATATAGAATTCAATTTAGGTCTATATGTAATTATTTTATTACATTTTGTGCTTTTTCTATAATTCTGTTGCTAAATCATGCTAAGTCCATTTATAAAAATTTGATTTTGAAGGACAAAAAAGCAGGCTAGTTGTTCATTTTTATCTTAGAATATACTTTTAGTATGTCTTACATTAAAACAAATCAGAATCAAAAACTCAATCACAACTGGATTAAACAGTTGTATACTTGTCCAGAAACTAGAATAACTAAATTAAAAATAGGCTACATAAAACCTGATTAGACCCATGGTGACATACTCTGCTGAAACATGGGTGTAAAATAAAGAAGATGAAAATGATTTACGTATATTTGTAAGAAAGATAATAAGATAAAGATAAATATATGGACCAGTATTGGAAAAAATACATGGAGAAACAGATCAAATTCTGAAATTGATCATATACTCATAGGAGAGATCTTGTAAGATACATCAAGTCATTGAGATGGGTAGGACACGATGAAAGAATGGAAGATGGAAGAATACCAAAACGATTAATACATGATGATATAATAGGAGTAAGTACGAGAAGAAGACCGAGAAAGAGGTGCTGCAGGATGTGGAACAAGATCTGAGAAAGATGAGAATAAGAGGATAGAAAGGGAAAGTACAGGATCGAGATGAATGGAGGAAAATTGTGAATGAGGCCTAAACTCACAACGGGTTGTAGTGCCAAATAGGAAGGAATACTTCTCCTGAAAATTAAAAAAAGGACATAGCATGTTTTTGGAATTCATATCCCCATATTGGTAAAGAGAAAAAGGTTATCGATAGAAATAATAGGCCTACGTGTTGTCTCACATATAGCCTAGCCTAAATATCGTGACTAATTATTGTCACGAAGGAAATGAAAGTATTCCACCCTCAAAACACCACTTTTCTGCCTCGACACACATTCGAGAATAAAAAAAAATGTATCGATAGATATTACTGGCTACGTGTTGAGTAAAGAAGAGGCAGAGACGTAACATGGCGGCCGGATGGACGCTAGCACGCATAATAATTATGCTGCCTCACGAGTCGTAACATTGTTACGCAATTTTCAAGGACGAGATGCATGCATTACTGCTGACCACATGCAACAAGTTGCATTTCATGCAATATCTTTGCATGAATTGCACAAAATATTATTTATATTATTATTACATATTGTTATTATTATTATTTTTATTATTATTATTATTATTATTATTATTATTATTATTATATTATTTTCTAGAACCTAAGTAATGCAAAATAAATTGTCAGTTGTGGAATGACCTGCTCTAAATCCTGACTGTTCCTCTAATTCCACATCACTATAGTTTTTTTTTTCCAAATAATATTTTAATATATGTCCATAGTTCACCGCAATTACGCAGCAGGCCCGGGTTCGATCCCCGGTCGGGACAGTTTTTCTGGGTGAGGTTTTCATCGGGGTTTTTCCTCACCTGTAAGACAAATGTCAGGAAAACTTTAAGGCACAAACGGTCCCCGAAATCGTATGGCCATCATCCTTATCATCATCATCATTATCATCATCATCCTTCACCGGTGTGGAAAGCAACGGGAAGCTACCACACCTAGAATTCTCTAGTAAAGCTACAAGCATAGCATGAAAATGCTATGATTGCAGTGAAGGACCTGCCTTCGGGCAGAATTACTATGGATGGATATGTCCATAGAGTCTACTCATAGTACTTGTTACTGTTATACCTCTATAATTTTCACATTGGTATTTTTTTTTTTTTTCCTTTTTCATGGATTGTCGAAATATAACCTAGTTTCCATTCTTCAGGAACTTTTTCACCATTCATAAATTTTGTAAATAATTTTTTCAGTCGTTCAAATAAATGGTCGGAGAAACAATAAAATCTTGTAGTGAGATCACATATTTAGGAATTAAAATAAATAAAAATGGGAGTTATGAAGAGGAAATTAGAAATAGAAATAATAAAGGAAAATTTGCAATTGCTTGCCTCAATGGAATATTGTGGAAAAAAAATACAAGTAATAAAAATAAAATGAATATATATCATACAATCGTTAAAAGCATCATTACTTATGGAGCAGAACTTTGGCCATTAACAACAAACATAAATAAGTATCTTTTGGCAACGGAAATGGATTTTATACGAAGGGCAGCAAGAATTTCAAGAAGAGAAAAAAATAGGAACTCATTTATAAGGGAGAAAATGAAGATTGAAGACACTATTTTAGATTATATTAAAACTCAGCAATTAAGATGGTACGGACATGTCAGCGAATGGAAGAGAATCGGCTACCAAAATGTGTTTTGGAATGGAAACTTGAGGGAAGACGAGGCAGAAGAAGACCTAAAACCTCCTGGGATTCAGAGAATATATTTATAAATTAAGGAGAAATATCTACAACCAACCGACAAAATTGGCTATTGGGAATATTAATCAACCGATGATCTATCTATCTATTATTTTATTTAGGAATATTCCACAATACAGTGTTGTTTCTCCTTCAACCCAAAGTGATTTGTCGACAGAGGTTCCTGTCTAAAGTATCTTCTTTCCTCAAATCTCTAACTTCCATACTTCTCTTCACTCCATTCATCCATCGTTCTCTAGGCCTGCCTCTTCCACTTTTTCCATTAGCTTTCCAATTAAGGATCTTCTTTGGTATTCTCTCTTCCTCGATTCTTATGAGGTGTCCAAAGTTTTTCTTCTATTTTTCCTAATATATTTTTTCAACTTGCATAATTTTCCTTATTGTGCTGTTTCTGACCTTATCCATTCTTGAAAATCTTGTCGATAGCCTCCAAGAATCCTATTCTACTGCTAACAGCTTGTTGGATTGTTTTCTACTTACTGTCCAGGTTTCGGGCCCATATAATAAAATGCTTTGTAACAGAATTTGAAATATAGTTTTCTTCGTTCTGTGTATTATATTTCTATTCCAAAGCACTGAGTTCAACATACCAATGATTCTTCTTCCATCAGTTGTTCTTCTTTCAATTTCTGTAGTTGAATTCTCATTTTTATCTAAAATAGATCCTAAATAGTTAAAATTTTTAACATTACGTATTCTTCCTGAATTACATTTTAGCTCATCTGTTGTATCCAATGAAAATCAAGAATGCACTGATTTCGGTATAATAATGGAATTATAGTAGGACTAATAACTATGACTTTCTTAAACTAAATCACTGGTACCATGGAATCCGCCGGTTCATAGCCGCACGGACATAAGCCCTCCATTCATCCCTATCTTGAACTAATGTTTTCCAATTGTCACTTGTTTAATCTACTTCCCTCAAATAATGGTTAATATTACAATTGACATATTTACATGTTAGGACATCAGAAATTAATTAATATACAGTTTGATGTGTTTTATTTTTTCTCCACTAGGGTGCATTCTTACAATATTGCGATTCTATTTGGCAATAAATATGATCTGGTTGCAGTGATGAACAAATGAAACATAACGTTTCTCATTTATTTTCAAACATCGTCGTTTACATTAAATATATAAATATTTTAAAAGTAGCTATATTTAAATAATGATTTGTGAGTAAACTGCTTAATTTTATTCGTTAAATAGTCTTAACAAATTCCACTCTTGATTTCCAAACTCTCTGGATAAATTTCAAATCACTCGTGGCATTACTTATGACTATTTAACTCATGCCCCAAATGGGAGTCAATGACCAATCACATTTCAATGATCTTTTTATTTACAACCAATTACAGTCGTGTTTCGCCTCGAATTTATCAACTGAAGTTCATCAAATTAAAGAAAGCTCCTCCTTTTTAACGTTCTGAATAGGCCATAGCATTATTTTGGAGTGACTGACTCTGTAAGAAATGCGGCTATCAGATTGTATATAGGCTATAGTACACGAATGTCAGCATGTAACGCATGAGGGAGATAATATTTAAAAAAATTGTAGCAATTGATTATACTACAAAAAAAAAGGAAAGCACTATTTCCACTTTCTTAAACTAATTATTTTCCAGAAAACGATGTTGCAGAAAAATATAATTGACATATTTACATCATAGGACATCAGAAATTAATTAATAGCTATAATGTTTGTTATAAACCCTCCATGGTATCTTTACCTTGTCGTGGTGGAGTGGCTTGCGTGCTTAAATGATCCTGAGAGCTATGCCGGCGGTAGCATTGCTGCCGATAGGGTTACCCATGCCGGACTGGTCGAAGGTGATAAGCCAGACGAAAAAAGTACCTTGGGCGAAAGAGTGACGATCTTTCACCGTAAAAATACAACCGTCAAGAAATGCGGACATGGGTTCATCTGGGGTAAAATTTTCCGGAGGTCAAATAGTCCCCATTCGGTTCTCCGGGCGGGGACTACTTCAGGGAACCCATGCCAAAGGCTCAAACACAAGGACATGTTCCTAGGAACATGGAATGTTAGGACTTTATACAATAGCGGGGCACTAGAGATATTAACGCGGGAATTGGATAAATCGCCCTTGGATATAGTCGCTTTAACAGGAAGTTAGGTGGCCAGGAGAAGGTAGTCAGGAATCAGGAAGCTTTGCATTATACTATGGGGGTGCAGAAAGACCTGCATTTGGAACGGGTTTTTTTAGTCAGAAGGAGGATCCTATCTGCTATCCGAGATATTAAGTTTGTTAGTGATAGGATATCATACATAATTCTAAAGGGTAAACGACATGATTTTATAATTGTAAATGTACATGCCCCCACAGAAGATAAAGATGACAAGATCAAGGATGAGTTCTATGAAGAATTAGAATGCTTATTTGATACCCTTTCACGATATCATATGAAAATTGTCTTAGGAGATTTTAATGCAAAAGTGGGGCGGGAAGATATATTCAAACCAACAATAGGCAAATTCAGTCTTCATGAAGATAGTACGACAACGGGGTTAGATTAGTCACATTTGCCACATCAAAGAATCTCATTGTTAAGAGCACAACATTTCAGCATAAGGATATTCATAAATACACCTGGACGTCCCCAGATGGAGAAACTCGGAACCAGATAGATCATGTATTAGTGGATAAACGCTGGCACAGTAGCATCATCGATGTTATATCAGTTAGAGGGACAGACTGCAATTCGGATCATCATCTGGTCAGAGTGAAAATCAGACAACGGCTATCGCTTATGAGAGGAACGAACGCTAAAGATGATTCTGTAAAATATGAATTAAAAAACTTGAAAATGATGAAATGCGGCAAGAATACCAAATCAAAATTGCTAATAGATTTGAAGTACTGGAATCTTCAGATGACAATGTGACAAACGAAGAAGAAACTGATATAAATAAAGAATGGGAGGCTATAAGAGATACTATTAAATTGTCAGCATCAGAAAGCATTGGTTGTTTAAAAAGAGGCAAAACAAGAAATGGTTTGATGAGGAATGTGCCGACATTGTAAAGAAAAGAAAGCTAGCAAAAATGAAATGGTTACAGGAGCCAAATGAGGTAAATTTAGAGCAATTGGGTAGTGTTAGAAGGGAAACCACCAAGTTACTAAAGAGTAAAAAGAGGGAATATTTGAGAGAGAAGATTAATGATCTTGAAATGAATGCAAAAAATAGGAACATTAGAGAATTATATCAGGGAATTAGGATAGAGAAGAAGGGGTTTCAGGCTATAGCAAACATAATTCGGAATGAAAATGGGGATATGATTGCAGATTCTAGGAGTATATTAAATAGATGGAAAGGTTACTTTAATCAGCTATTAAATGTACATACAGAACAGGACATTGAAGAGGATAAGTTACAGACAGCAGAAATGCTAGTCGCAGAGCCAAGTGCATTAGAGGTTGAAATGGCGATTGAAAAATTGAAGATGTATAAAGCATCAGGTTCAGATGAGATCCCAGCAGAACTGATAAAATCAGGGGGAGAAAAATTGATGGACAAGATACGCTGGTTGCTTAGTATGATTTGGGAAAAAGAAGCTCTTCCAGATGAATGGAAGGAATCAATTATCTTACCAATTTATAAGAAAGGAGTAAAACTGATTGCAACAACTACAGGGGCATCTCATTACTTTCAACTTCGTACAAAATTCTAACAAATATATTAGTAAGCAGACTTACTCCCTATATTGATGACATTCTAGGAGATCATCAATGTGCATTTAGAAGAAACAGGTCTACAACAGATCAGATTTTCAGTATTAGACAGATTTTAGAGAAGAAATGGGAATATAATGGTACTGTACATCAACTATATGTAGACTTCAAAAAAGCATATGATTCAATTAAGAGGGAGAAGTTATATAGTATCCTGCTGGAGTTCGGAATTCCTAAAAGTTGGTTAGACTTATACGAATGTGTCTAAATGGCTCAAAGAGTAGGGTGCGTGTAGGCAAACAGTTTTCAGACACTTTTGAAATCCAGAATGGGTTGAAGCAAGGAGATGCACTATCTCCTCTACTATTTAATTTTGTACTAGAGTATGCCTTAAATATTTAGAGAATGAGGAAGGCTTACAACTGAATGGTATTAATAAGCTGTTAGTTTATGCTGATGATGTAGTACTACTGGCCGATAGCGAGGAGATACTAAAGGCCAACACGCACACACTATTGAGTAACACTAAGAAATTAGGACTGGAAGTAAATATCAGTAAAACTAAATATATGGTCACACGTAGAAATACATATATAATGGAAATGGACAGCTAATGACAAATGAGGGAAATTTTGAGGAAGTGGCTGAATTCAAATACCTAGGAACAATAATCACAAATAGGAATGAGATGCACAAAGAAATTAAACATAGGCTCAATTCTGGAAATGCTTGCTATTATGCATTGCAGAGACTTTTGATGTCCCAACTCCTTTCAAAAAACGTTAAGTTGAAAATATATAAAACTATTATTCTACCAGTTATATTATATGGGTGCGAAACATGGACTCTTACTTTAAGGGAGGAAAGGAGATTACGAGTATTTGAGAATAAAGTTCTTAGGAAAATTTTTGGACCAAAGAGAGATGAACAGACATGTGAATGGAGAAGACTACATAACAATGAATTACATGGTCTTTATAGGAAGCCAGATATAGTAAGAACAGTTAAGTCTCGTAGACTGAGATGGGCAGGACATGTTGCACGTATGGGGAATGAAAGACTTGCATGGAAGCTTCTTGTAGGAAAGCCAGAGGGAAAACGCCCAGTTGGTAGGCCAAGAATGAGGTGGGAGAACAACATTAAGTATGATTTGAGGGAAGTAGATTATACAGGGAATGATTGGAGAGCATTGGCTCAGGATAGGGATGTATGGAGAGCTTATGTCCGCGCGGCCATGAACCTTCGGGTTCGATAGTGCCAGTGAGTAAGTAAGTAAGTAAGTAAGTAATGTTTGTTATAAATTTCTCCACTAGGGTACATTCATACAATATTGCGATCCTTTAGCAATAAATAATACGATGTGGTTGCAGTGATGAACAAAAAAAGCAAATGAAGCGTACCAATCTTTTCTCATTTGTTTTCAAACATCGCAGTTTACATTAAATATATAAATATTTTAAAATAACTATAGTTGAATAATCATTTATGAGTAAGCAGCTTAATTTTATTCGTTAAATAGTCCTAACAAATGTCACTCTTGATTTCCAAATTCTCTAGATAAATTCACTCCTCACTTCATGAGTCGTGAATTTATCGATAATTTGGAAATCACTCGTGACATTACTTGCTTAATTTTATTCGTTAAATAGTCCTAACAAATGTCACTCTTGATTTCCAAATTCTCTAGATAAATTCACTCCTCACTTCATGAGTCGTGAATTTATCGATAATTTGGAAATCACTCGTGACATTACTTATTACTATTTAATTCATGCCGCAAATGGGAGTCAATGACCAATCATGTTTCAATGATATTTGATTTACAACCAATCACAGGCGTGTTTCGCCTCGAATTTATCAACTGAAGTTTATCATATTAAAGAAAACTTTTCATTTTTAACATTCTGAATAGGTCATAGCATTTTTTTTTTTGCAGTGACTGAATCTACAAGAAATACGGCTGCCAGATTGTATATATAGTGCATGAATGTCAAAACATAGCGCATACGGTAGTTAATAAAAAAACATTTGTAGCAATTGACTGTACCACAAAAAAAAACCACTTTTGCACTTTCTTAAACGAATTATTTTCCAGGAAATGACGTTGCAGAAACATATAACTGACATATTTACATCATAGGACATCAGAAATTAATTAATACCTATAATATTGGTTATAAATTTCTCCACTAAGGTGCATTCTTACAAATTTCGATCCTTTTGGTAACAAATAATATGATCTGGTTGCAGTGATGAAAAAAAGAATCAAATTAAGCATACCAATCGCTTCTCATTTGTTTTCAAACATCGCTGTTAACATTAAATATATAAATATTTCAAAATAACTGTAGTTGAATAATGATTTATGAGTAAACAGCTTAATTTTATTCGTTAAATAGTCCTAACAAATGCCACTCTTGATTTCCAAACTCTCTAGGTAAATTCACTCCTCACTTCGTGAGTCGTGAATTTATTTGGAAATCACTCGTGGAATTACTTGTATCTACACATTAGCTTAACAAATCAGTAAATTAATCACTATCACGTGTATTTCTAATTTCATTAAAATATTCTAGGGCTATATTAGTAGTCTATATAGGCCTATCTAGATCCTAGATGTTATTACAAATAAAATTAGTGAAAACATTTGCGGCGTGTATGTACTAAACACACTCTTGGTGTTGTACTGGTATCAAAAAAGTGATGAATGTTTTGTTAGTCCCTGTTGCCTTAGCGTTTCCCATATAAATATCTGACGTCAGGGTAACAATAGTGTAAAGGGTTACAGACTCCGGCTTCTGATAGGTAACAATTAGGCGAGAAACAAAAACTTGATGCATGACAGAGAGATGGTTGCCTCGGGCTCCATGTATTTGGGGGGAAACGGGCTGGTCCATACATGGATTTTTGCGTGTGATCCCAGCTATACATGCAACGCAGGTGTGTGTGTGTGTGTGTGTGTGTGTGTGTGTGTTTCAAGATCTGCCGCTTCACCTCGAAAATCATTTATGATATTTTTTAATTCTTTCTTCCATTCCCACCTAATCTCTTCAAGGAATATAACTGTAGACCTATTTTACTGTTATTTACACAATATAAAGTAGTCCTATTAGAGTATAAGGATTACGAATAGATTAATATTATTATTATTACTATTATTATTATTATTATTATTATTATTATTATTATTATTATTATTATCAATGGCATTTTGGGGAAACGATCGTATAAGATCAAACATCATAATAGACAAACCTCTGGAACAAGTAACAAATTTTAATTATTTGGGTTGTAATTTTACTATAAACATAAAACTGAAAGAGACATACATATGAAACTGTCGAAATTTCAAATGATATGCGGAACTATACATAAAACATTAAAGAATAAAACAAGAAGACATACTAGATTGAAGTTTTATAAAACATTGGCAGTTCCTGCATTGCTTTATGGGAGCGAAACTTGGGTAATGACCAAAAAACTGCAAAGTAGAATACGAAGCGCAGAAATGAACTTCCTTAGAAGAACAAACGGCTGCACAAGATTGGATCGGATAAAGAATGAAGATATAAGAAGAGAGTTAAATATATATCCATTAGATGAGAAAATCAGAGAATATAGAGAGAAATGGTTTAAACATGTGGAAAGAATTAATGTAACAAGATTACGAAGAGCAACATTCAACTACAAGCCAAGAGGTTCAAGGAATGTAGGAAGGCCAGTGAAAAGATGGACAGAACAACTGTGAGGCGGAACAGGGAATTTGCCTAGCCCGTGAAGCGAAGATTATTATTATTATTGCTATTGTTATTATTGTTATTGTTATTATTGTTATTGTTATTATTATTATTATTGTTGCTCTGGTCCCGAGGGTCGCGGGTTCAAACCCGGCCGTGGTCCATGGAATTTTTAGGACGGAAAAATCCAAGGAGCAATTCCTCCGGCAGGGACTTTAAGCCGTGGGTCCCGAGTCTGAAGATTTTCAGGCTCGTAAAAAATCCTTAAGCCTGAATGAAAAGGCCTCTAAGCAAAATTTACCGAATTTTCCCGTCCTAGTACTACCTTGGTTTCCTAGATGTCAGTATGAGACGGAACGCTGACCACGGGCCACTCAAATTGATATCTATACGAAAACAAGTGTAACTAAATTAGTATCGTTCAAATTCTTCCTTGTAGGGGGGGGGGCGCCTAAATCTCTGTAAAGGAAAAACATAGGCGTACAATACAATACAACAATTATTATTATTATTATTATTATTATTATTATTATTATTATTATTATTATTATTATTGGCGGTAGCATTGCTGCCGATAGGGTTACCCATGCCGGACTGGTCGAAGGTGATAAGCCAGACGAAATAAGTACCTTGGTCGAAAGAGTGACGATCTTTCACCGTAAAAATACAACCGTCAAGAAATGCGGACATGGGTTCTACTGGGGTAAAATTTTGGAGAGCTTATGTCCGTGCGGCCATGAACCTACGGGTTCGATAGTGCCAGTGAGTAAGTAAGTAAGTATTATTATTATTATTATTATTATTATTATTATTATTATTATTATCCTTTCTCGTGTTTAACGCTTATCATTAGCTATAAGACTTACAAACCAACATTCTGGATGCGTCACCCACAGGTAAACAGATAGTGGTATATAGCCTAATAACAAGCCTCCCGGGATAGCAGTATTCCATTGCCTTTAACACATGACGACGCGACGCTGGACAAGCAATATGGCGGGATTACGATCAACGTTCGATGATGTTGCGTTGCGTTGAGACGGCAAACTACAACGTACAATTTGAGTAGGTGTATCATGACCAACGTTCATTGACGTTTTTGTTACGGCGAAATATGGTAGACATAGTGTGGCAGTACTTACATTTTTTTTCCTATTTCTTTCCAAATATCTTGTTTGTTTGTTTGTTTGTTTTTTTTCCCTTCCTTTATTTTTGTTGTATATAAATCATGTTGAAATAATTATTAAAATATCAAGATTTTGTAATTTATTGGCTCCAATAAAGTCAACAACCATCAGCTAGAAACAAATGAAATGCGGAACCGTCGATGTCACGTGATTTGAACAATATGACGTTACATTTGCGTTTATTGAGCCGTACCCTGCAAACGTTTATCATTATACGATATGTGGAAGGTGTAGGAAAGCCAGAGGGAAAACACCCAGTTGGTAGACCAAGAATGAGGTGGGAGAACAACATTAACTATGATTTGAGGAAGTAGATTATACAGGGAATGATTGGAAAGCATTGCCTCAGGATAGGGATGCATGTATGGATAGTTCATGCCTGCGCGGCGATGAACCTACGGGTTCGATAGAGCCAGTGAGTAAGTAAGTAAGGAAGGTGTATTTGATAAACATGAACGAACTCTAACGTAACGCATTACAACGTTAGCGAATGTTGACCGTAATCCCGCCAACACACACCCATATCTAACTAGCTAACTAACTCACTGGCACTATCGAAACCGTAGGTTCTTGGCCGCGCGGATATAAGCTCTCCATATATCCTTATCCTGAGCCAATGTTTTCCAATCATCCCCTGTATAATCTACTTCCCTCAAATCATAGTTAATGTTATTCTCCTACCTCATTCATGGTCTACCAACTGGGCGTTTTTTCCCTCTGGTTTTCCCACTAGAAGCTTCCATACACGTCTTTCATTCCCCATCCGTGCCACATGTCCTGCCCATCTCAGTCTACGAGACTTAACTGTTGTCATTATGTCTGGCTTCCTATAAAGACCATGTAGTTCACTGTTATGCTGTCTTCTCCATTCACTTATGTATTCGTCTCTCATTGGTCCAAAAATTTTCCTAAGAACTTTATTCTCAAATCACCATATTAAATTTTAAAAGAGACAACTAGTTTCAGTAGCGATGCTATCATTTTCAAGACTGATTACTTACTTTTTTTTTCAGTCTGTAATCAGTCTTGAAAATGTTATCTGCTATTAAAACTAGTTGTCTCTTTTAAATTTAAATTTGGTGATTTGGATTTTTATTGACTATGTATAATAGAGTAAAGGTTTTCGTTGCCTAGTAACTACGAACTAAAGCGTCACTCATTGTTATAATAATAGATAAATAACCTTTTGTGTTTGTTTCTTGTTCACTATGTAAAGCTTTATTTTTTTAACTTTTTTCCACGCTTTATATTAGCTTGACCTGTATCTGTCCATCTATCTATGTAACGAAATCTTTTAACACGATTTTCACCCACTTAAAAATCAAAACTGGTGTTTCATCCTGCCGATGATGGGACAAGTCCCGAAAGCGATACAGTTAAATAATTAATTAAGTTGAGGAGACGGACCTTTAAGGTGACTATTTAACTCATGCCCCAAATAGGAGTCAATAACCAATCATGTTTCAATGATTTCTGTTTTACAACCAATCAGAGTCGTGTTTCACGAAATATTTATCAGTGTTATAATTACCATATTAAAGAAAGCTCCTCCTTTTTAATATTCTGAACAGGTCTGACCATTATTTTGCAGTGACTGAGCCTGTGAGAAATACGGCTACCATATTGTATATATAGTGCATGAATGTCAACAAATGCCGCATGCGGGAGTTAATATAAAAACATTTGTAGCAATTGATTATACCACCAAAAAAAGAAACCACTGTTTGCACTTTCTTAAATGTATTTTTTTCCCAGGTAACAATCCAGAAAAATATAATTGTCATATTTACATCATACGACATCAGAAATGAATTAATATACAGTTTGATGTGTTTCATTTTTTCTCCACTAGAGAGCATTCTTACAATATTGCGTTCCTTTGGCAATAAATAGTATGATCTGGTTGCAGTGATAAACAAAAGAAGCAGATGAAGCGTACCTATCGTTTATCATTTGTTTTCAAACATCGCCGTTTACATTAAATATATAAATATTTTAAAATAACTATAGTTAAATAATGATTTGTGAGTAAACAGCTTAATTTTATTCGTTAAATAGTCCTAACAAAAGCCACTCTTGATTTCCAAATTCTCTAGGTAAATTCACTCCCCACTTCGTGAGTCGTGAATTTATCGATAATTTGGAAATCACTCGTGGCATTACTTATGAATATTCCATAATTTTATATTTTAATTTTGAATAATACCGCAACGGAACACATCATGAATCTTATAAAAGTTCATCCACCTAAAAATATCGGATTGACTTGAAACTATGTATACTTGTAAAGGACCAATCGCAATACAATAATTTCATAAATATTTTCTAAAATCCTGGCCAGAATCATCAGAAAATAAAAAAATTTAAACCGGTATAATAGGTTGCGGACTTATCAACTCTTTAGTCAATCGTTGTACGAGCTCAGTTGGTAGAGGGGTGAACTCTAGTGGTATATAATTTCAGTAATCCATAGGTCGCTGTTTCAAATCCGGCCCGGAGGTTTTTTTAGAAGAGTATTAAGCAATTAAATTTTCATGGGATTCCAGTTTATGACAATCAATTAAACTAAAAAGTAAAATAGTAAATAAAAGTTACAAAAACTAAAACAACACGCTTTATTAGAAAACCAAACTAAAAAACAATAAATAAATAAATAAATAATAGTTTTAAAAACTAAAATAATACGCTTTATTAGAAAACCGAACTAAAAAAAATGAAAAATAATTTTAATTACCAACACATTTGGGATAAAATTAAAGTGGTCAACAAAAAAATAATCTCCAACACGCCTAGAATAATACTAGAGTTATCTACAAAAAAATAATTTTACCATCAACAGCGGGGGGTGCTTTTTATAGTTTTTACGTTTTCTTCTTAGATACTTTACTTTTACCAATATCTGTTTATTATCAAATGTATTAATTGATATAGAGCACCCCAGGCTTTTAATCGTAAAATTATTGTTTTGTAGATAACTCTAGTTATATTCGAGTTGGATATGATTTTTTTTTGTTGACCACTTAAATTTTATCCCAAGCGTATTGGAAATTAAAATTATTTTTCATTTTTTAGTTCGGTTTTCTAATAAAGCTTGTTATTTTAGTTTTTTAAAACTATTATTTATTTATCCTCATGAGACCTAAAACATCCTTAGTTTTGTCGTTGGTCTTCTTCTTGTTCTTAAACTTAATTTGAAGGATTTTCATCCTGTTTATTTCCTAAATCACTCCTCGGAGGAAGACGTACTGGATGTGCATTCACTGTCTATCCATCTCTTGGCTGGTCTAACAATAAATAACTTTAACTTAATATTTATTTGGTTCAAATATTGATAAAATTTCATAATAAAGTGAATTTGCTAAGAGAATATATAATTGTCATAAATAATCTATAGTGGACTGAATATCCCGAAGCAAGAGTATGAAAAAAATTGAGAATTTGTTTTATCTCGGGTTGGCATCGTTGAGAGGAGTGAAAAATAAATAGTATGTTTAATGACTGTACTAATCTCACCATTCATGAACTTCGAGTTATCGAAGATCGCACTTCACGAATATTGTCTGCATTATTATTATTTTTATTAGGAGAGCAAGAGTAAATAATTCTTTAAAACGATTTGTTGCAGAGCGTGAGTGTTTTGTTTCCGTGCACGCTAGCGCTCCGCAGTGATGTCCAGGAAACCATGCATCTACCGCTAGTTCCCCTTCCTGCCGTGTGGTGGTGTATAAATCTCCCTCATGCCATGCCATTCATTTGCATATTCTTCATCTAATTCAAACTCAAAATAATGTTAAAACTAAAGGTTACACATGTGTGCTAAATAATGTCTTCTTACATATTATCCCCTCAAAATACTTAATAACTTAAAAGACCCAGCAATGTTTTCTAGTGAAAATAAAATATTTTGGACCTATAATAATTTTAAAGCTCGAAGCTATTGTACTCGTACACGGTGTTCACAAATACAGTATCATACTTTAAACAACCATTACGCCAATTTGGATAATCGTATCTAAATGAAATTGGTGACAATCAAAAGAGAAACTCAAAAAGTTTTGTGCAAGTTAACAATCTCAACAATCCGATACTCTTTAATGTACTCACACATGATGTCATAGAGGCAGTAAACAACGAAACACAGCAGGTAACAGTATACATGTATGCAGATGATATGGCGATCGCCTCAAGCAATAGGATAGAGCTACAGAAAGCGATGGATGCACTCCAAGTGTGGGCGGAAGAAAACGAACTCACTATAAATGAAGATAAGACAGAATACGTCGTATTCCGGAAAGGAGGTAGAGTAGAGGCAAACACGAAATCTACTACAAAGGAAAACCACTGAGGAAAGTCAACACATATAAATATCTAGGGATCACGATACAAACAAATGGGAAATCATTCACATTACACATAAAAAGGAGACTGATAGAAGCAGTGAGGGCCATAAACGATATAAAGAACATACAAGCCCTATCACTCGAAACAGCAATGAGACTATTCGAGGCCAAGATACTACCGGCGGCAACGTACGGACTGGAAATAATATGGGAACGGCTAACGGAGAGACAGCTGGAGAGCCTGGAAAATCTGAAAGCCAGATACCTAAAGAGAGTGATGGGGTTATCAAAATATACCCCATCCAGGCTGTCATATGTGATGACTAGAGAAACATTCCTGCTTCAAGACCTGATGTTGAAATTCTTGTTACCCACAACAGAGGCAGCAGCAAAGGTACTGCACAACAGAAGGAGAAAACAAGACGAGTTCTGGGACGAATTCTACTCCACAGAGGCGATGGCAAACAACAATTGGATGTCGGCGAACTATGAGTTGCGACACCTGGTGACCAGGATGGCGGTACACGGTTTCCACCACAGAATATGCACCAAGAAGACATATCACGTACCAGAAGACACATGTGTATGCGAGATGTGCAAGGAAAGATGTGACCGATACCACATCACAGTGTGTAAAAACAGAAAGAAATCCATAAGTGAATATGCACGGGACAAATAAAACAAAACAATACACAATGTGTGAATATTCTCATTATCGATATCGACAATGTCAACAATGGAGAATAATGGACAACAATACAGAAACTAAACAAAATTTAATCATGCTTTGTGGTCGATATGGGTTCATTGTTGGATATTTAGATGTCTGCAGCGCCACATTCAATGTCTGTGAGGTGTAGCAAAAACATTTTGAGTTTCTCTTTTGATTGTAACCAATTTCATTTAGATACGATTATCCAAAGCATCGCAGTAGCAGTTTAAAGTATGATACTATATTTGTGGACACGTTGTACTTTAAAAAACTGTAGACTACACTTTAATACTTGATTTACAAATGATATATATAAGTTATATATATATATGTTATAATTAAATGTTTAACATTGAGCAATGCAAGCTTATTATGGTATGATAAGAAAAATAAATGCCTGGACGGGAGTCTGTACAGACTCAGAGATCCGGGTTCGAATCCCGTCCAGGCATTTATTTTTCTTATCATACCATATATATATATATATATATATAGATAGATAGATAGATAGATCATCGGTTGATTAATGTATTTGACATCGTCCGATTCCTAATAGCCAATTTTGTCGGTCCATCCAATCTCCTGGTTGTAGATGTTTCTCCTTCATATATGAACATATTCCCTGACTCTAGGAGGTTTTAGGTCTTCCTCTGCTTCGTCTTCCCTCAAGGAAGATATATATATATATATATATATATATATATATATATATATATATAGCTTTTCATTCAAAGTTGAAATAATATGAAGGACTTAGGGCAGTAACATGATAAGCCGCATTCTGTTAAGAAATCCCATTTATTACAATGATAGCAAATGAATAGGCCTATATTGAAATATCCATAAAATCATTTGTAAGTGCACCAGTGATGAGTTAAAACATATGACACACAATGTATTAACAACAATACTGTACAATTAGTATTTATAATTTTTTGAAACGTTATAATTTTATCTTACTTACTTACTCACTCACTGGCACTATCGAACCCGTAGGTTCATGGCCGCGCGGACATAAGCTCTCCATATATCCATATCCTGAGCTAATGCTTTCCAATCATTCCTTGTATAATCTGCTTCCCTCAAATCATACTTAATGTTATTCTCCCACCTCATTCTTGGTCTATCAACTGGGCGTTTTCCCTCTGGTTTTCCTACAAGAAGCTTCCATGCACGTCTTTCATTCCCCATACGTGCAACAAGTCCTGCCCATATTCCAAGGGCGATTTATCTAATTCCCGCGCTAATGTCTCTAATGCCCCGCTATTGTATAAAGTCCTAACATTCCATGTTCCTAGGAACATGTCCCTGTGTTTGAGCCTTTGGCATGGGTTCCCTGAAGTAGTCCCCGCCAGGAGAACCGAATGGGGGACTATTTGACTTCCGGAAATTTTACCCCAGTTGAACCCATGTCCGCATTTCTTGACGGTTCTATTTTTAATCCTTTTATCTTAGAAAGAACGATATGTGGCTTATCATGTTATTGCCCTAAGCCCTTCATATATAGGGCCTATATATATACATATATTTTAAATTCAATGCCCAGGTTTGTCATTTTGCCATTTTCTGGTCTTTTCTCCTAGCATTGGCGTAATTGTAACCCACTTCTGTGATTGAGGCGCCTGGAAGGCGGGGTTATGTTGCTCCGATGATAATATGGGTGATGATGATGACAGTGGTGCGCCAGGAAGTCCTTAATCCTAAACTTAATCTAAGGCGAATATAAATAATGATGGGCATATGATGTTCGGGGACTGTTTGAACCTTAAAAGGGTTCTGAAATTTCTCTTGCAGATGAGGAAAAATTCCGAAATAAAACCTCACCCAGGAAACTTGTCCCGAACGGAGATAGAACCCGAGCCCGCTGCGTGGCAAGTCAACACGCTACCTCGAGACCACAGCGGTTGTACAATAGGCTAATATAAAAGCGTAGATTAAAAAAAATATATGTCAAAATATCGATAAAAAGCAATCTGTCTTAAAGATATATATGTCTCATGTTCTACATTCAATAAAATAAACAAAAACTTCCCTCTTTTATTCCAGAGTTTTGTAGAATATAAAAATGGTTTTATGAACGTGTACAGGACATTTTGGACATCCTTGAGGTTCAAACAAACATTTCATAGTGATCACAGTTAAGCCTACATTTTAAAACAGGACAATATCGAAGTATCTCAACAATACGCTAGTTAACAAAAAAAAGTGGAGTGTGGAGTAATGTATATTGCCTTCCAAATGTTGATCTGCTTTAAAGATAAAACTTTCAAACAAATAAATAAAATATAAAGTGTAGGAAAACGAGGGCCAAGGTCTCCCTGAAGGTTGTAAGGTCATGAGAAAGGAAATTGCGATAGCTCACTTTTCAACTTACAAGAGGTAAAGCGATCTCAACTAGGTCATCTGGAGGCCCATTGATACAGTAGAGGGTTAAGGCTTCCCCTTTTTTTTTGGACAATCATCATGATATGTTCTCGGGTTTCTCAGCCCTGCGTGACGGCCGCCTTAACTCCTAGAACAAGTGTCTGGTGTTCATTTCCATTAGAGGCTGACTCTACGCCAGTCCCGTAGTGCCACCATAAGTAACAGTATAATACAGTTTAAAAATCGTAAACCCCCAAACCCCCACCGGGACTTGAACCACCCTGACCTTTCATTACATAGCGTTTTGGGCATTAAACCAACCACCGAACGCTACGGCGTGCCCCTTCATATTACATAATCGAATAGGTTTTGGCGGTTCTTACTAGAATATATTTTAGTCAACACTAAATTCTTTGTTTTTAAATGTATAATATTAAATTATAAGTCCAACCATCACCACCGCTGTTGATCCTTCTCGAGGGAGCTTTGCTTCCTTGTCACGCAGAGGGCCCGAGTTCGATCCGCGGTCGGGACTGTTTCCTGGGTGAAGTTTTTATCGGGGTTTTTCCTCACCTGTAAGACAAATATCAGGAAATATTAAGACACAAACGGTCCCCGAACATCATATGACCATCGCAATCATCATCATTCATATTCATCTTAGATTAAGCTTAGGATTAAGGACTCTACTGGCGCACCACTATCATCATCATTATCATCAATACCCATCATAGCTATCATCGGGGCAAACGTAACCCCTCCTTCCAGGCGCCCCAATCTCAGAAGTGGGTTACAATTACGCCAATGCTAGGAGAGAACACGACAAATGTCCAAAAGGACAAACCTGGGGCATTAAAAAAAATTAATTATAAAAATGATGGAATCATTTTAATGCCATAAAATATTCTACTATGTACAGAGACATATTTCCTTATTTACTTCTTCTATTTTGCAAACCTAAATAATGGATTACAAGAAAAATATAAATATTTACAATCAAACATTGTAAATATTTACAATCGAATATTGTAAATACTGTATTTGTATTTTTCTTATAATCCATTAAAAATTTACAATATTCGATTGTATCCACCGCGGTGATCTCTGCCTTCTCACGCAGCGGGACGTTTTCTGGGTGAGGTTCTTTTTCGCTGTTTTCCCAACCTGTAAGATAAATGTCAGGAAACGTTAAGGCCCAAACGGTCCCCGAACACCATCTGGTCATCATTATCATCAATATCATATTCGCCTAATTAGCTTAAGTTTAGTTTAAGGCCTCTCCTGGCGCATCATTACCATCATCATCAATTCTCATATCATCGGGACAGCGTAACCCCGCCTTTCAGGCGCTCCAACTTCAGAAGTGTGTTACAAGTACGCCATGCCAGGAGAGAACACCAGAAATGTCGAAATGACAACCTGGGGTATTTAAAAAAAAGGTTGTTAGGAAATCTCACAAACATTTTGGCTATCTATGAAGATAACTATGAGAGTGAAAGTAAGGTAAATATAAAATTGCAGATTTTAACGACGGATTCCTTGTGGAGAGTTTTATAAAAGTGTCTTCTAGTTTTTTTTTTTGTCACAAATGTACGGTTTTTTTCAAAACTGTATTACCGGTTGTTTATTACTTTATTGGCCTAATGATGGCGAGAATTGACCTCATTTCATACAGTATATATGAGATGAGAAATATAATTATTTTTCATTAGTATATTTCAATAAAATGGTCGGCCGCGTGCGTTAGTTCCGGGTTCAATCCCAGCCGGGGTCGATTGATTTTTTAGGATAGAAAAATGAAGGAGCAAGTCTTCTGGGACGAACTTTAAACTGTGGGTCTCGAGTCTAAAAATTTTCAAGTTCGTAAAAGATCCTTAACACTAACTTGCGGGATAGAAATAATCGGAGAGCATCTAACAGTGACAGACTTAGAAACACTGAAAAAATAAAAGCCACTCCCTTGAAGAAGGTGATTGGTGTCTCCAAGAACATACGATCGAGACTAGTACACTTGTTCGCAAGGGAGAGCTTTCTTATTGAAGACCTAAGGACAAAATTGATCTTGCCTAGTACAAAAGCTTCGGACCAACTCCTAACAACACTTAGGAAGAAAAGAGAAGAAACTCCAACAGAATTCTACGACACAGGAGCAATGATAGACCGAGAATGGACAAGAGAAAACTTGGAATTGCGACACATAATAAATAACAAGACCGGCAGTCCATGGGTTTCACCATCTCATCTGCGAAACCGCAACATACCAGGAACCAAAACCAATCATGTGAGTGTACACTATTCAATATAAAATTGTGAACGCTACCATATCGAATTAGTATGCACAAAGAGGACAAAATCATTAAACCAATATGCAAAGTACAAACGTAAAATCTTACATTAATCTCAATGGCCATTTGGCTGCAATAAGAATAATAAATAAAAAGATCCTTAAGCCTGAATAAAGAACCCTATAAGTAAAATTTACCGACTTCCTTTATCCTAGAAATGCTCAGCATTGATCATATGTTTAATTTCTCTCTGCACCTCATTCTGTCTATAATTTTATATAGTTCTAGGTATTTGAATTCAGCCACTTCTTCGAAATGCCCCATAGTTGCCATCAACACTGTCCATTTACTTTATAGGCTATAATGTATTTCTTTATGTGACAATATATCTAGTTTTATTGATATTTATTTTGAGCCCCAATTTCTTAGGCATATTATTTAATAGAATATGCCTGTAAGCGTAGACTCTTACTATCTCCTCGCTATCACCTCATGATACCACATCATTAGCATCTATGCCACCAACAGTTTATTAATACCATTGAGTTCTATGCATTATTTATCCTCTAAAGATTTGATGGCAAACTCAAATATAAAATTGAATAGTAGAGGAGATAGTGCATCTCAATGTTTTAAACCCATTGCGAATTTCAAAAATATCTGAAAACCTTTTGTCTACTTTTTTTGCCATTCAGACACATTTAAATAAGTCTGACTTTTTAGGAATTCCGAATTCCAGCAGGATACTGTAAAACTTCCCCCCCCCCCTTTTAAATCTACATACAGGTAATTGATATACAGTGTCATTATATTCCATTCCTGCATTGATTTACAATTCGTTAAAAAGTGTGGTTAAATAAAATACTATATCAAGATTCAATACAATCTGCAAAACATGTTTTATTTGATTGTCCTATATTCGAAAACAACGATTCTGGTTAAACCTACTTTTGAACGATGATGAGGCTTCTGCCTCAATGTGTGAAGTGATTAATAAGAACCAAAATTATTATAAATATTTTATGAAATTCATAACAATATGTAGTATTTTCTAAGACACTCTTATAGACAATTACTCGTTTTCAAAACTTATCGGCTCATCACAATTTAGGAACAAGATCACAAGACTCTTCTTTACTTTTGATACCACAACACAGGACCTGTCTATACTCTGAATCTTACACAATATCTATGACTAGAGCATGGAACTCACTTCCCAGTCATGTCAGGGACTGTCAATCGCTATCATTATTTAAATACAAATTAACTGATATCTTAAGTTCGATACAATGAAAACATTAACTGCATAACAACTATATAGAGCATTCCATTAATAATCATCTAGGAAGCTACTTACTTTATTTTATATCATCTTAATTTTATTATATTCTATGTTTTTGTTAGTATTAGCTAGTATTAGATCACATCATCATTGTATTTTGTTTACTCTGTATTTTAATAATATCTTAAAATTGTAATATGTACGTAATTTTTGTATAATTTTACTATTCGCTGGTTGAGTGGAAGAGAAGGCCTTATGGCCTTAACTCTGCCAGCTAAAATACAAGCATTATTATTATTATTATTATTATTATTATTATTATTATTATTATTCAAAATCATAAGATAATATTTCTGTTTTACATTGTATAATAGACTATAATATTTGTTATGGTAAGGTACAACCCTAACAAGCCTTTTGTGGCGAAATAGGGTAGCAAAATGTTTGGAGATTCAATAATAATAATAATAATAATAATAATAACAATAATAACAATAATAACTAGAATAACTAGAATAACTAGAATAACTATAATAACTATAATAATAATAATAATAATAATAATAATAATAATAATGTAATGTAGTATATAAATTTCTTTAAAATATTGTTAGTGGAAATTTCTTTTCACAAGGGCATAGAGACGACTAATGAGTCATGTTTGGTGTCACCCAGTGCTGTGAACTATATTATGGTGCATGGTGTATGAGGCTTAATGAAGGGAAGTATCTGTCTCCGTTAAAAAAAAAAATGTAGCAGCAGCAGCAGCAGCAGCTCCACACACACGACTGTGTCTTTCTCGTTTCACTCCAACGGTTTTAATATCATTGTATCTCACTAATAACTGATCACTTCCATGTCTCGTTTCCTTATCCCATATTCAGGTAAAAGTGATCCCACTACAGGCCTCAGGAGGCCCTTGGAGTAGTAGGAGGTTAAGGCTCCCACTTTTTCTTGACAATCGGCACTTGATGTCAGCCGGGTTGTCAGCCCTGCGTGACGGCCGCCTTTACCCCAGAACAAGCGTCTGGTACTCATTTCAGTTAGAGGCTGAGTCGACCCCAGGGCCATAGTGCCGCCAAAAGGTTTGGGTCAGTTTAAAAATCCTGACTCCACCGGGACTCGAACCCTCGACCTTCTGACTTGTAGCGCAGTGCCTTAACCACTACGCTACGGCGTGCCCCCCCCCCGTATTCAGGTATCTCCATTATTGTTCATTCGTTTGCAGATCAATCAGGAGGGGAGCTGCAATCGCAGAGCAACGTAAATACTTTTTTCTGCGAATAAAGGACAGTCGCTCTGGCGTTTGTATGTGAAATCCCTACTTTCGACTCCTGCTCGATTTTAAATGTCAAAAAAATGTAAACAAATGAAAACTATAAAAGAAATAAATTAAATATGACTATTTAACTCATGACCCAAATGGCAGTCAATGACCAATCACATTTCAATCAATCACAGTCGTTTTTCATCTCGATTTTATCACTTTCATTTTATCGCTCTCGTTTTATCAAGTGGCTCCCAGATTGTATATAGGCCTATATATATATATATATATATATATATATATATATATATATATATTGCACGAATGTAACCAGATTTTGCTTGCGATATGTAATAGAAAAACATTAGTAGTAATTGATTATACCACAAAAAAAAAGACACTGTTTGCACTTTCTTAAACGTATTATTTCCCAGCAATTAACATTGCAGAAAAATATAATTGACATATTTACATCATAGGACATCAGAAATTAATTAATAACCTTCAATGATGTTTCATTTTTCTCGACTAGGGTGCATTCTTACAATATTGCGATTCTCTTTAGCAATAAATATTACTTGTTGCAGTGATGAACAAATGAAACATAAATTTTCTCATTTGTTTTTAAACATCGCCGTTTACATCAAATTTGTAAATATTTTAAAATAACTATATTTAAGTAATGATTTGTGAGTAACAGCTTAATTTTATTCGTTAAATAGTCCTAACAAATGCCACTCTTGGTTTCCAAATTCTCTAGACAAATTCACGACTCACGAAGTGAGGAGTGAATTTATCGATAATTTGTAAATCACTCGTGGCATTACTTATGATAAAATGTAAATGAGCTATAATAATTTTAATGCAGAATGGAAATGAACTCTACTGATAAACTCTCAGATGTTTATTTTTGTAATGTTACTGGTGTTTTATAAAGTAACCCATAGTCTTGGTGAAAAACATTCAATGTTGTTATTCCAGACAATAAATATACTAGTTGACTGTACATAAGCCTACCACTAAATATGAGAACAGAATGGAATGACGTTATTCATTCTAACTCACTGGCGCTATCCAACCCGTAGATTCATGATCGCGCGAACATAAGCTCTCCATACTTCTTTATCCTGAGTTAATGTTTTCCAATCGTCCCTGTATAATCTACTTCCCTCAAATCATGATTGTTATTCTCCCACCTCATTCTTGGTCTACCAACTGACCGTTTTCCATGAATGCTTATTACTGAATGATCATGTGATATTTCTAACAATCTGCAACTTATTTATGTTTTGTTAATGTGTTATAAATGAATAATAATAATAATAATAATAATAATAATAACAACAATCTGATGACTTGTCATAGAATGAAATCTATTAAAATGAGGTTTTTTCGTACGTTGAAAATATAACTAGATAAAGTAAAGAATATCGTATTTGACTATCTTTATGTTTTTATGCACTTTGCATTTTCTTGGTGTTATTGATAACACAGCTCTACAAAAAAAAATGTTGCCCTGGATATCTCTGCGAATTTCTATGTTTTCAAGTGCACAGTATACGAATATATTCATGAAAGTGCTGAATGTGCTCTAAAAAATTATAGAAGACTATTTAACTCATGCCCCAAATGGGAGTCAATGACCAATCACATTTCAATGATTTCTATTTTACAACCAATCAGAGTCGTGTTTCACCAAATTTTATCAGTGTTATAATTACCATATAAAGAAAGCTCCTCCTTACAATATTGCGTTCCTTTGGCAATAAATAGTATGATCTGGTTGCAGTGATAAACAAAAGAAGCAGTAGAAGCGTACCTATCGTTTTCTCATTTGTTTTCAAAACATCGCCGTTTACATTAAATATATAAATATTTTAAAATAACTATAGTTAAATAATGATTTGTGAGTAAACAGCTTAATTTTATTCGTTAAATAGTCCTAACAAATGCCACTCTTGATTTCCAAATTCTCTAGATAAATTCACTCCTTACTTCGTGAGTCGTGAATTTATCGATAATTTGGAAATCACTCGTGGCATTACTTATGAAAATCATATAAAAGGAGTTTCACTGAAGTATAACATGGGTTTCGACATTGTTTCTTTCTATTTACGTCGGTGTATACTAATTTAAAAAAAATGACATTATAAATATATGTTTTTTTTTTCATATTTGCGATTTTTGTAGTGTAAAATGAAAATAAAGGTAAAAACAGAGCAAATCTTCCAAATCATTGATAGTTTCATGAATTGTGAGCATAAATATATCCGAAATTAATCTTATATCAAGGACAACAAAACCACTGTAATAAATAAAAGTTAAATATAAAAATGGGCCTATATGTAATAAAAAAACAAGTTACGAATTCTCATTCTTCATTTAGATTTCTCAAAGATTGCGTTTCGAAAAGTTGTCAGAATCTTTGAATATTCTATAATTAATTCTATTGTACAGTTTTTTTAAATGTAAGTTTACACGCTTTATTATCTGAAGTAAGGTAATAAATTAAAATATTTTAGAACAAAGGTAAGGAAAAGTAAATTACAAGTTAATAACGAGTGTTTTGCTTTTGGTTGCATTGAGTTAGAAATCAGAAAAAATAAATTGCTACTTTTACATGCTGCATTTTATAAACATTTAAAAATAATTAAAACTTAAAGTAAAATAATTGAGCCTATCATTACATATTTTTACAATGAAATAAACCCATTATAGTAGTATTACAAGATATAAAGGTTAGAAGTATTTTTATTGTTTAACTGGACCTTCCTCCCTTAGCCTGGTCGAGTATAATTTATGTATTAAGAACATGTGTAACATTGCCTCTAACACTTCACAATCATTCTTTTGTATTTGTTCATAAAAATTATATGAATATATAATGTTGGTTTACGTAATTTTATACTCTATGTCGAGGGTGTTAAATTATTGTAAATTATACTTGTTTATAACAAAAGTTTGCTTCTTGATAACGGTCTGCCCGCGCACGTTCGTGCAATTCGCTCGTCATCTGTTTTCAAGTAACAGAAGACAATCGAAGACTGTGGTTTTGCTAGGAAACATTTTGTCAAGTAAATACATAGATAGAGCAAAGGAAAACCGGAAATTTCAAACTTATGGCACTCCCCAAAACTTAGAGCGACAGCCGAGCCCCCCTTTTTCCCCCCTCTCTTATCCCCATCTGCTGGTCATGAAAATTATAGAGGTTAGGACAAGGCAAACATAAAGAATTATTTCCCCCCACAACCCAGAAATGAGTACTCATATTTTTCATACTTCATATTATTTTGAACTTGTAATTTGTCATCCTGGATTTAAATAATGGCTGTTTTTGAAACCATAATGATACATGCAATGAATGGACGTCAAGTTGTGAAGTTACAAGGCGGTGGTTAAGTTGCAGGATTTTGAAACTTTTAATTTATTACTTTTTGAATTCCAGTTAAGTAACTTACCATTTCATATGAACCTGTAAGTGACCTCAGACAAGTTACTGGGAAAAAAAATCTTGCTTGTAGACTACACGTTTAAAAGTAGTGCTGTGAAATTCCCATCGCTGTATTTCGCAATCAAAGATCTTTTACAAAACTTAGCGTCACAGAAATTAAGCAATTGGAAATAATTTAAAAGCCATCTATATTTTTACTTCTATTATAGTATTAGATCATATCATCATTGTATTTTGTTTAGTCTCTATTTTAATAATATCTTAACATTGTAATATGTATGTAATTTTTGTATAATTCTACTATTCGCTGGTTGAGTGGAAGAGAAGGCCTTATGGCCTTACCTCTACCAGCTAATATAAAGCATTATTATTATTATTATTATTATTATTATTATTATTATTATTATTATTACGCTCAAGGTCTTTAAGGTAGCGAAACAATGACAATCTTACAATAATTACAAAGTAAATGTAATTTCTTCTAGACGCGTCTTTCAGAAATGAATTTATAATATGAAACAGAAACGTGATATAGGGCCTATGAGATATTTGTTTTCAAATGTCTGTAGTTTAAGGGGATCGGATTGTGAAAATGTTGAAAAAATCACACAAAAAATGAATTTTTTCTGTATTTATTTTTTAATACCTCTGATTATTTAGGATCATTTTTATATACAAATTTTTATTGTAGGAGCAAAATTGATTCCGTGACGTAAGAGTTAAAATACCCTTGCACGTGTGGTCAGCATCACTGCCTAAACTTTAATATGCGTTTTTTTTTTGCTTTTCCATTTTTTTTACATTTTCCAAAAGTTAAAATGCTCCTTACGATGCAATTGTTATGCTATAAAAGTGAAATGATGCGGTTAGACTCTCCAGTATATGCTAATTCACATTTGCTATGCAGTTACTAGTCTAAGATACACGTGGTCTTTTAAATTGAGATGGAAAAAATAGTGATAACTTTTTTTCACAAAAAATGAAAAATAAGCAGTATCCTCCCTTTATGATTTTTTTTCATAGCAAATGTGTTTAGTGGAATCATAAAGACTCTGAATCTCAAATTTCATCAGAAAATATTTAAAAATGCATCGTAAGGAGCATTTTTTTTAGAAAATATTAAAAAAATGGTTTTTAAAAAATCATAATTCTGAAACTATTCTACTTATAAACACGAAACTTCACAGAAACGTTGCTATAAACACATGTGATAAAAATTTCAAAACAATCAGATGAAAACTAAAAAAAAAAAAATGAAAGTCACCTTTCGGTCCCCTTAACCATTTGTTATTATTCTACATATCTAGAAAAGTGGTTCTAATTTACTATTCAAACCCATTTTTGCTGTATAATCTGTTGTAAGTTACGAGAAATATATCATAATATATCTATTTTTGGAGGAAAGTTCATGAAGTTGATATTAACATTAAAAGGACTAAACTATATATATGGTTTATATGTTAGAACCTGTCCCGCGCCATAGCTGAGTGGTTAAGGCAGGAAGCCTTGGCGCAGAGCTACGGGACTTGCGCTGGTTCGAGTCTCCATGGGGGAAGAAATTTTCTCATGGTATTTCGGCCAGTATGGGACCGGTGCCCACCCAGCATCGTGATGCATTTGGGTAGCTACAATAAGTAGCGGCTCCAGCTATAACGGCTGGGGGACTTGACATGCTGACCACATGTCACCCCTACACTGGCTGATTATCATCTACATCTGCGATTGACACATGTGGATGTGAGGCCAGCAGCCGGTTGGTAGGCTAAGGGCCTTGTAGGCCTGTCGCGCCAGGAGTAGTATGTTAGAACCTGTATGCCTTGGTTCAATACAGTATTCACATGTTCGTCCACTAGTCTCTATCCTCAGACAAATCCAGCCCATATCTTCAATATCTGGTTCTCTAAGAAACATCCGAATATTATCCTCCCATCTATAATTAGGTCTTTCTAATGGGTTTTCTCCAAAGTTTATCATAAGTAATGCCACGAGTGATCTCCAATTATCTAGAGCATTTGGAAAACAAGGATGGCATTTGTTAGGAATTTTAACGAATAAAATTAAGCGGTTTACTCACAAATCATTATTTAAATATATTTATTTTAAAATACTTATATATTTAATGTAAACGGCGATGTTTGAAAACAAATTACAAATGTTTGGTTATACTTACTTTGTTCACCCACTGCAAATAGAACATATTATTTATTGCCAAATAACATCGCAGTTTTGTAAGAATGCACCCTAGTGGAGAAATAATGAAACATCAAACTGTATAAGTTATTATAACGAATTAAAAACATAAAGTAATGAAATATTTACAAAAAAGGTCCATCTCCTCAACTTTATTAGTTATTTAACTGTAGCGCTTTCGGGATTAGTCCCATCATCAGCAGGATTATTATAACGAACATTATAGGTTATTAATTATTTTTTTAGTAAACAACTCCGTAAAATCATTATTTAAAAACACAATTATTGAACTCACAATTATCAAATGTGTTGTTGGAAGGAATCTGTTCATTATTTGCTGTTCAACGTAATTGTTCGGGAGTCAGTCACTGCAAAATAATGCTCTGACCTGTTCAGAACATTAATAAGGAGGAGCTTTATTTAATATGATAAACAGAAGTAGATAAATATCGAGATGAAACACGACTGTGATTGGCTGTAAAACAAAATTCACTGAAACGTGATTGGTCATTGACTCCCATGTGGGGCATTAGTTAAATAGTAAAATATAATTTTTGAAAGAATTTCTCTGTCACATATTCGAACTGTGTGGTCTGTCCATCACGATCACCTGACAATGTTTGAACAACGATATAAATAATGGAGTTCCTCAATGTGAAACATTCTCCATTCTCATTCCTAAGCAAATCGAATAATCATGACAGTATCCTATTTTCGAGCAAATGCAATCAAAAGAAATTATTTTAATCTATCATATGATTATAGAAGATAGAATATCAAAAATCTTTGATTGGAATGCTAAAGGAAGAAGTGAAAGAGGCAGACCTAGAGAACGTTGGATAGATGGAGTGAGGAGAAGTATGGAAGCTAGAGATTTGAGGGAAGAAGATGATTAGATAGGAACCTCTGGCGACAAATCACTTTGGAATGAAGGAGAACCACTGTATTGTGGAATATTCATATTAAAAAGAAAATAGGCTTGTTTTACAAACGTATAAAATGCTTCAGTTTGTAACCATTTTTAAATTTAATTTTTGTATCTTCATAACATTAAAATCCATTAATATTGATGAATAGAATCATGAAATTTATGCGGTTACATATGTTTGTATCGGCGGGAAGGGCAGACGCATTCCCCGGCGCGTGTCTATGCGTGTGTTCGCTTGTTATATAACAATCAAAATTTCGAATTTTATATCTAGGAACTACAGAAATGTAGATAAGTCTATTGGCCTATTAATAGGATTTATTGACTAAGCCATGTTTTGTTTTTAATAAAATGTTCTCCAAATGACTGTATCTAAGAGAGTTCTCAAGTCATAACATACGTAGTATTTATGCGTTCAGGTACTCTTGTCATACCAGTTTCTCTCAAAAAACAATAAAATGAAAATATATAAAAGTGTTATACTTCCATTTATATTATATGGATGCGTTACATGAACTCTTACTTTAAGGCAGGAGAAAATACTTACTTACTTACTTACTTACTCACTCACTGGCACTATCGAACCCGTAGGTTCATGGCCGCACGGATATAAGCTCTCCATACATCCCTATCCTGAGCTAATGCTTTCCAATCATTCCCTGTATAATCTACTTCCCTCAAATCATAGCTAATGTTATCCTCCCACCTCATTCTTGGTCTACCAACTGGGCGTTTTCCCTCTGGCTTTATATTACTGACATATTTACATCATAGGACATCACAAATTAATTAATACCTATAATGTTGGTTATAAATTTCTCCACTAGGATGCATTCTTACAATATTACGATCCTTTGATAATAAATAATATGATCTATTCAACTTAGAAACACATTTTGCTTTCATAGATTTTGAAAAAGCATTCGACACAGTCAAGAGATCAAAACTCTTAAATATATTGGAAGACAGAAATATACCAAATTTACTTCGGCAGAACATACAAAATATTTACAAAGACAACACCATAAAGATTAAATTAAATAACAGATTTTCTGAAGAAGGAATTATAAATCGTGGTGTGAGACAAGGCTGCCCCCTATCCCCAACACTCTTTGCAATTTATATCAATGAAGTATATGTTGCTGGAACAAAACATATAAATTTGGAATAAGAATATCAGAAAATAAGAAAATTAAACACCCTATTGTTTGCAGATGACCAAATAATAATAGCAAATTCCGAAGATAATCTACAGAAAGGTCTGTATGAACTTAACAAAATTACAGAAGAATATGGATTAAAGATATCTACAGAAAAAAACAAAAATTATGGCATTTCAAGGTGTAGATCCTGTCAGAAGTAAAATTGTACTGGACAATAAAATTTTGGAGCAGGCGAATAATTTTACATATCTAGGATGCAATATCTCATATGAAGAAGAAAAAGGATGTAAATGCAAAAATATCTAAATTTTTAAGAATTTTAGGGTTAATAAATTCTATCTTCAAGCCACAGTTAGTCCAAAAGCATTCAAGACTGAAAGTGTATAAAACACTGGCTCTTCCAACTCTTTTGTATGGTAGCGAAGTATGGACGTTGAAACAGAAGGATATACAGAGACTTAGATCTGCTGAAATGAGATAATTTCGGAGGACTGCAGGATACACACTACTAGATCACAAAAAAAATGAAGACATCTTAGAAGAATTACACATGGAATCTTTAGAAAACAAAATTTCTGATTATAAGTCAAGATGGATACAACATGTTCATCGAATGCAAGATCACAGAATACCCAAACTAATGTTAAGATATCAACCTGCAGGAAGAAGAAGACCAGGACGTTCACTCAAAAGACTTCTGGATGGTGTTTCTCTTGAGGCCGAAACAGGTCAACAAATGGCCTAAATTCGTGAATGTACTATGATGATGATGATGATCTGGTTGCAGTGATGAACAAATGAAGCGTAAAAATCGTTTCTCATTGTTTTCAAACTTCGCCGTTTACATTAAATAGATAAATATTTTAAAATAACTATATTTAAATAATGATTTGTGAGTAAACAGCTTCATTTTATTCGTTAAATAGTCCTAACAAATGCACTCTTGATTTCCAAATTCTCTAGATAAATTCACTCCTCACTTCGTGAGTCGTAAATTTATAGATATTTGGAAATCACCCGTGGCATTACTTACTTACTCACTGGCACTATCGAACCCGGAGGTTCATGGCCGCGCGGACATAAGCTCTCCATACATCCCTATCTTGAGCTAATGTTTTCCAATCATTCCCTGTATAATCTACTTCCCTCAAATCATAGTTAATGTTATTCTCCCACCTCATTCTTGGTCTACCAACTGGGCGTTTTCCTTCTGGCTTTCCTACAAGAAGCTTCCATGCAAGTCTTTCATTCCCCATACGTGCAACATGTCCTGCCCATCGCAGTCTACTAGACTTAACTTTTCTTATTATATCTGGCTTCCTATAAACACCATGTAGTTCACTGTTATGTAGTCTTCTCCATTCACCTGTCTGTTCATCTCTCTTTGGTCCAAAAATTTTCCTAAGTACTTTATTCTCAAATACTCGTAATCTCCTTTCCTTTCCTCCCTTAAAGTAAGAGTCCATGTTTCGCACCCATATAATATAACTGGTAGAATAATAGTTTTATATTTTTTCAGTTTAACATTTTTTTAAAGGAGTTGGGACATCAAGAGTCTCTGCAATGCATAATAGCACGCATTTCCAGAATTGAACCTATGTTTAATTTCTTTCTGCATCTCATTCCTATTTGTGATTACTGTTTCCTGGGTATTTGAATTCAGCCACTTCCTCAAAATTTCCTTCATTTGTCATTAGCTGTCCATTTCCATTATATAATGAATTTCTACGTGTGACCATATATTTAGCCTTATTTATATTTACTTATGATAATATGATAGGTGATGAATGATAATGAACCTAAATCCAGACCATGTGCGATCACAGGAAATAATTTGTTTTAATAAAATACTTGCATTATTATTATGCCTATTGTTTTCCGCGACACCTCCTCCAAATATAATCCACCGACTGTCTATGGGTAACGGCCCATAGTTTGGGAACCCCTAGTTTAGAATATAGATTTATATGGTACTTAATACCTACTGCTAATAATAATTATGAGTTTAAGATAAATTTACGACTTAAATATGTTATTGCGGTTTTCAATAAATTATTGCAAAGATACGACGATAAAAGAATAATTTTCATTCGTTTTGTAATGAATATTATTAATTTATTTATTATATTTGTAAAAAATGTACCTTCAATCATAAATTCCAAGAATTCATAACTTCTGAAACAGTTTTTGTGAATTTAATTTTCTTCCTTGCTGATCACTGGTCCGGAAAATGAAAACAGTTAACACAAGTACCATGACCAAAATTTCTCAATTAATTTCCACAAAATTTCCTTTTCCTAGCAAACACAATTTCTTAATTAATTTTTATCTCAACAATGAACAATAAATGGGCGGTTAATCCATTGTTTTATGGTAGGCATGGTTACCTTTTGTGGCCACAGGTCTGGAACGTGTTAATAGAAAAAAGAAAAGTATAAAGGAATGGTGTATGGCGTCTTTCCCCACCCATTTATCTGATTATTCCAACGTGATTTGTTTATTTATTCTTCAATACAACGATAATTGACTTGCAGATAACTGCATCTTTTGTTAATTCAACGATGTAAATATGTTTAAATAAAGGTCAAATATTAATTCAATAAAATGGAAGATTTTTTTCAAAACTACAGTAATTAGAAATAGTAATTTCTATAACATGTCGGCCGCAGTGGACGAGTGGTTATGTTCTTGACTCTGGCCCCGAGGGTCGCGGGTTCAAACCCGGCCGATGGATTTTTCTGGATTGAAAAATCCTATTAGCACCTGGGTAGCGTCTTTAAGCCATGGGGGGGGGGGGTCTCTAATCTGAAGATTTTAAGGTTCGTAAAAGATCTCTAAGCGTGGATAAAGAGGCATCTAAGGCAAAATTTTGCGACCTTTTTCATAAGTAATGAACACCAAGTTATTTCCAATTTATCTAGAGGATTTGTAAATCAAAAGGGGCATTTTGTTAGGACTATTTAACGAATAAATTATCTTAGCCGTTTATATTCAAAAATCATTATGTAAATATAGTTGTTTTAAAATATTATATAATATTTAATATACACGGCCGATGTTTGAAAACCAATGAGAACTATTTGGTTATGTTTCTTTTGTTCATCCACTGCAATAGATAATATTATTTATTGCCAGATAAGATCGCAATATTGTAAGAATGCACCCTAAAGGAGAAAAAATTAAACACATCAAACTGTATATTATAATCAACGTTATAGGTTATTAATTCTTTCTTTTTCGGAAACAACTCAGTAAAATCAGTATTTAAAACACAATTATTGAACACACAATTATCAAATGTGTAGGCCGAAGGAATCTGTTGATTATTTGCTATATTCAATGTATTTGTTGGAAAGTCAATCACTGCAAAATAATGCTCTGACACGTTCAGAATATTAAAAAGGAGGAGTTTTTTTTTTATTTTGTAAACAGAATTCGCTAAAGAGCGAGGTGAAATACGACTCTGATTGGTTGTAAAACAAAATTTATTCAAACATGTTTGGCGATTGACTCCCATTTGGGGCATGAGTTAAATGGTCATCACAAATAATGCATACATTGAGTCGGTATGTTGACCGCATACCATTCATGACATCTTTGGGAAATAAGTGTAACTAAATTAACTTGGTCTAGTAACTCCTAACAAAGAGAGGCTAAAGTTCAACATAGGGCTGTTGTGCCCTTGTAGATATATGTAGGGTCGAATTTATAAACGCATTAGACCGTAAAAGGCGTTCTCTGCTGAGAAAGTTTTATCCTAATACATTTTGCTTACTCAGAAATATATTCATGCGATAATAATTGTAAGCTACCTGACGAGGTAACTTAAGATCATAGCTCAAGATAGAAACTTATCGTGAGAATCCCGAAGGGAACCGATGGTAACCGATGTAGTTTGAAACCTTGCCGCTTTATCCAAGATGTCGGACCTTGAAGACTTCGATCATGTTTTCGGTATACGCGGAGAAGAGGAATTTGATAGAGTCTACCAAAGAATTCAACTGGAAGAACAGGAGAATCGGCGTAATATTCCGCGACGCAGACGTCGTTGTATACGGTATTATTTGCGGGACGCAAGCGTAAATGCGTTCCTCTATAGCTGACGAAAATAACGGAAGTGGTTTTATCGCTGAGAATTCTGGGTAATTCGTTGCCAATATTACGAAAACGTCGACTTTCATGCATGACCGGTAAGTCGGCCGTTAATTCGATCTCAGCAATTGCTCACGGTGAGTCAGCTCACCAGTGATTGGTAGTAATTTGAGTAGAGACTAATGTATTTGCATGCGGCCCGTAGAGTTTCTTCAATATCTGGTTGTGAAATCATCGATACATTTGCTCAAATGCTTCTTATATTAGACTTGAGAAATTTTTATGTTCCGTAAATCTACGCTAATAAGATCCCAAGACCTTATTCCTCTTCATAAATTAGCCAAATTAATGATTTTAATGATTAAAAATATATATAAAATTGAAGATAAAATCAGCGAAAATAATAATAAATGGACAGAACACTTAATGAGAATGAACAACGAAAGAATACCAAAAAGAACCTTCCTGTAATATCCCAGAGGAACAAGAGATGTTGGCCAACCACGTAGAAGATGGACTCCACTTTTAACTTCGCTGGAACAGGCTGCATAGCCTAAACCTTGTAGTAGAAGAAGAAGAATGATTTTTACGCTATTGAAAGCACATCGATTCCGGCCTAGCTTGAAACCGAAAACTAACAACCAGGGCCGACGGTAGAGATGATTAATAATAGTAGTAGTATTAGTAGTAATAGGCTATAGTATTTTTTTTAAGTAAACGTAAGATTTTGGAGTTGCTAAAGGTTTAAGACAAGGATCTTGGAAGCAGAAGAAAGCATAATTGAAAGAATTGAGGAGAAGGAATTAAAGTGGTTAGGGCATGTCTTAAGAATGGAAGATGAGCGATGGCTGAAGCAACTATATGAATGGCTTCCGAACAGAAAGAAGAAAAGAGGGAGACGAAGGTTAACATGGAACGAAAACATGAAGACAATAATGCAAGCTAGAGGACTAAGCATCGAAGATGCCCAAGACCGTAGGCTTTGGAGGTTTGGCACGGGAAGACGGCAGCAGCTGTAAAAACCCGACGATAGATAGATCTTGTTCATCACCAATCTTATTCAAAATAGCCTGTATATGGAAAACGCATTATTACAGCGAAAACAAATGTTTGCCTATGGGAATAAATGCATGTACGTAGAAGAAGGTACGATTTATTCGTTGCTATTTTATAATGAACATGTACTGATCCATAGTAATTCTGCCCGAAGGCAGGTCCTTCACTGCAATCGTAGCATTTTCATGCAATGCTTGCAGCTTACTAGGGAATTGTAGGTGTGGTAGCTTCCCCGTTGCTTTCCACACTGGTGAAGGACGATGATGATGATAATAAGGATGATGATGGCCATATGATTTCGGGGACCGATCCATAGTAATTCTGCCCGAAGGCAGGTCCTTCACTGCAATCGTAGCATTTTCATGCAATGCTTGCAGCTTTACTAGGGAATTGTAGGTGTGGTAGCTTCCCGTTGCTTTCCACACTGGTGAAGGACGATGATGATGATAATAAGGATGATGATGGCCATATGATTTCGGGGACCGTTTGGGCCTTAAAGTTTTCCTGACATTTGTCTTACAGGTGAGGAAAACCCCCGATAAAAACCTCACCCAGAAAAACTGCCCCTACCGGGGATCGAACCCGGGCCCGCTGCGTGACAAGGCAGCACGCTACCTCGAGACCACAGCGGTGGACATATTTAGAGTATATGGTAAGAATGAAGGCGGAATATGAAAAATGGGGGATTAAAGATACATTTGAACAAAACGAAGAATATCGTAATAGGAGATGAATGAAAATATCTGATTCCAGAACACGGACATGGAAAAATAAAAGAAAATAACGAATGTAGACTATATTTGGGGGCAAAAATTAGTGCAGATGGATGTCATCATGCTGAAATTAATGACACGATAAATAAAAAAAATTAAATCATAATTTGATCAATTGCTTATTCAATTCTATCAGTTGATTGTAAAGATTGTGAAAAAAAATACATAGGAAAAACAAAAAGGAATTTGAATACAAGATTGAAATGTTAAAAACAGGGAAATAGAAAAGTCTGGAATAGGTCAGAAAAACACAGAACTGAAACTACGGCCAAATTACTGAAACAGTTAAATAAATGTAAGGAATTCACAATTTGGGAAAAAAAATACATCCACAAGTATAAAAAGAAAACTATGAACTCTGAAATTCCCAGGAAAGGAAAAAAAAAATTGATTTGGAAGTTCATCGGTCAGCCAATAGAGGGAGCAGAAATCAACTTGCAGGATGATAACCACAAAAAAATCCACAGTTAGAATGCATGGAAGTTCATCGGTCAGCCAATAGAGGGAGCAGAAATCAACTTGCAGGATGATAACCACAAAAAAACCACAGTTAGAATGCATGGAAGTTAATCGGTCAGCCAATAGAGGGAGTAGAAATCAACTTGCAGGATGATAACCACAAAAAAATCTACAGTTAGAATGCATGGAAGTTCATCGGTCGGCCAATAGAGGGAGCAGAAATCAACTTGCAGGATGATAACCACAAAAAAACCACAGTTAGAATGCATGGAAGTTCATCGGTCAGCCAATAGAGGGAGCAGAAATCAACTTGCAGGATGATAACCACAAAAAAAATCTACAGTTAGAATGCATGGAAGTTCATCGGTCAGCCAATAGAGGGAGCAGAAATCAACTTGCAGGATGATAACCACAAAAAAAACACAGTTAGAATGCATGGAAGTTCATCGGTCAGCCAATAGAGGGAGCAGAAATCAACTTGCAGGATGATAACCACAAAAAAATCCACAGTTAGAATGCATGGAAGTTCATCGGTTAGCCAATAGAGGGAGCAGAAATCAACTTGCAGGATGATAAGCACAAAAAAAAACACAGTTAGAATGCATGGAAGTTAATCGGTCAGCCAATAGAGGGAGTAGAAATCAACTTGCAGGATGATAACCACAAAAAAATCCACAGTTAGAATGCATGGAAGTTCATCGGTTGGCCAATAGAGGGAGCAGAAATCAACTTGCAGGATGATAACCACAAAAAAAATCCACAGTTAGAATGCATGGAAGTTCATCGGTCAGCCAATAGAGGGAGAGAAATCAACTTGCAGGATGATAACCACAAAAAAAACCACAGTTAGAATGCATGGAAGTTCATCGATCAGCCAATAGAGGGAGCAGAAATCAACTTGCAGGATGATAAGCAGAAAAAAAACACAATTAAAATGCATTGACAATGTCATAAAGATGCGACGAAACTATAGTAGTGGTAGTATTAGTAGTAATAGGCTATAGTGACTTTTTAAAGTAAATACTACATAAGATTTTGGAGTTACTAAAGGTTTAGGACAAGGATGTTGTTTATCACCGATCTTATTCAAAAATATATGGAAAAAAGCCTTATCACAGTGGAAAACAAATGTTGCCTTTAGGAATAAATGTATGTACGTAGAAGAAGGTACGATTTATTCGTTGCTATTTTATAATCATCTGTTACTGATGGCAAAAGATTACAAATATAAAAAATAAATGATGTTTTATGGCATCAGAATATATGTTCTAAAAATAATAATAATAATAAAATACTGAGTACAATGACATGCGGTGCAGAAACATTGGGATTAAAATCTAGAACAGTAAGTAAATAAGATTCTGCAGAAATGGATTTAGGAAGCGTTCAGCTGGAATTTCTAGAAAAGATAAACTAAGAAACAGTGTAATTAAATAAAACATGAATATGCAAACTTCAATTGTGGATTTCATAAAAAACAAACAATTAAATGGTATGGTATGTAAAAAAAAGAATGAGAGAATACAGATTCCCAAGAAGAATACTATAATGGGTGCCACTTGGTTAAATAAGAAGAGGACGGCCAAAAATAACGTGGATTGATGGTATTTTGAGTAACACGCGAGAAAAATGATTGGATGATGGAGATTGGAATGACAGAGAGATGTGGAGGAGTATGATAGATTAATTGGATACAGGATGATGTTATCTATGAAACATTGCGAAACTTGTTAAATAGATAAATAAAGTAATAATAATAATAATTCCGAAAAATTTGAACAGACAGGTGAATGGAAAAGCTTCATAACAGTGAACTAGGCCTACATTATCTTATAGGATGTCAGATAGACCTATAATAAGGACAGTTATGTCTTGTAGAATGCGTTGGGCAGGACATGTGACACGAATGGGCAATGAAAGGCGTGCATGGAAGCTTCTTATAGGAAAACCAGAGGGAAAAACGCCCAGTTGGTAGATCAAGAATGAGGTGGGAGAATAACATTAACATGATTTGAGGGAAGTAGATTTTACAGGGAATCATTGGAGAACATTAGCTCAGGATAGAGAGCTTATGTTCGCGCTGCCATGAACCTACGGGTTCGATAGTGCCAGTGAGTTATTTAATAATAATAATAATAATTCGAACAATGATTTCTAAAAAGTAGCTAGACTGAAATCAGAAACGGTCGGAACAAGTTTCCTGGGTGAGGTTTCTTTTTCGGGTTTTTTCCTCACCTGTAAGATAAATGTCAGGAAACTTTAAGACCCAAACGGTCCCCGAACATCATCTGGCCATCATTATCATAAGTAATGCCACGAGTGATTTTCAAATTATCGATAAATTCACGACTCACGAAGTGAGGAGTGAATTTATCTAGATAATTTGGAAATCAAGAGTGGCACTTGTTAGGACTATTTAACGAATAAAATTAAGCTGTTTACTCACAAATCATTATTTAACTATAGTTATTTTAAAATATTTATATATTTAATGTAAACGACGATGTTTGAAAACAAATGAGAAACGATAGGTACGCTTCATCTGCTTCTTTTGTTTATCACTGCAGCCAGATCATACTATTTATTGCGAAAGGAACGCAATATTGTAAGAATGCTCTCTAGTGGAGAAAAAATGAAACATCAAACTGTATATTAATTCATTTCTAATGTCGTATGATGTAAATATGACAATTATATTTTTCTGGGTTGTTACCTGGGAAAAAATACATTTAACAAAGTGCAAGCAGTGGTTTCTTTTTTGGTGGTATAATAAATTGCTACAAATGTTTTTATATTAACTCCTGCAAGCGCTATGTGTTGACATCTATGCACTATATATACAATATGGTAGCCGTATTTCTTATAGGCTCAGACACTGCAAAATAATGGTCAGACTTGTTCAGAATATTAAAAAAGGAGGAGCTTTCTTTAATATGGTAAATTTAACACTGATAAATATTTGATGAAACACGACTCTGATTGGTTGTAAAACAGAAATCATTGAAACGTGATTGGTCATTGACTCCCATTTGGGGCATGAGTTAAATAGTCATCAAAATCATATTCACCTAATTAGATTAAGTTTAGTGAAGACCTCCCCTGGTGCATCATTACCATCACCAACTCTCATATCATCGGGACAGCGTAACCGCGCCTTCCAAGCGCTCCAACTTCAGAAGTAGGTTACCAGTAGATGCACTCGAAAATCCGGAAAAATGCACGATTTTTTCGAAAAATGGCTTAAAAAATCGAAAATTTTGTACAAGTACAATAAGTTATTATATATATATATATATATATATATATATATATATATATATAATAACACGCCATGCCCGGAGAGTTCACCAGAAATGTGTCAAAATGACAACTTGGGGCATTTGGGGGAAAAAAAAGTTCTTAAATTGAATTAAAATTTATATAGGCCTAAATTTTATGGAAGAAGACTTGTGACGTAGTAGGTAATTTAAAACATGTGACTGTCTAGCATTGAAACACAGTATTGATTGTTAGTAATGTAGGTGTCGAGGTGTGGATATTGCATGAGGCGGCCTGTACTGTAAATAGAGAATATTTAATAGGCTCCTAATAAAGAAGTCCACAGTACAAGTGAAGGCGGAGACCAACAACTTTATACATTATTTTCACCAGTATTATTTTGTTAACAAATTACCAGCTCAAATATCGCGATTTTGTTTTAGTGTGATCTGTTTATAAACAATGGTACTAATATTGTCAGGCTTGCTTATGGTTTATCATATGGCAAGGATTTTGATGCATATGCATATTTATTTAACAACACGTTTTCAAAATTATCGGCTCATCACAATTTAGGAACAAGATCACAAGACTCTTCTTTACTTTTGATACCACAACACAGGACCTGTCTATACTCTGAATCTTACACAATATCTATGACTAGAGCATGGAACTCACTTCCCAGTCATGTCAGGGACTGTCAATCGCTCTCATTATTTAAATCCAAATTAACTGATATCTTAAGTTCGACACAATGAAAACATTAACTGCATAACAACTATATAGAGCATTCCATTAATAGTCATCTAGGAAGCTACTTACTTTATTTTACATAATTTAAATTTTATTATATTCTATGTTTTTGCTAGTATTAGATCACATCATCATTGTATTTTGTTTAGTCTGTATTTTAATATCTTAAAATTGTAATATGTATGTAATTTTTGTATAATTTTACTATTCGCTGGTTGAGTGGAAGAGAAGGTCTTATGGCCTTAACTCTGCCAGCTAAAATAAAGCATTATTATTATTATTATTATTATTATTATTATTATTATTATTATTATTATTATTATTATTATTATTATTTTCTCTATGGGGACTATACAATTCTCAGTTATAAATGCGTTTTGGCGGAAAATATTGTAATCAGGCAGCTTTGTAGATGTGTTTATTGACTTTTTTGTTGATTTTTTTGGGATATTGCATAATTCGTGGATTTTGTTTACCATAGCCTATTAGTGCTTATACTAAGGAATTGGGACTGGAAGTAAATATCAATAAAACTAAATATTTGGTCACATATAGAAATACATTACATAATGGAAATGGACAGCTAATGACAAATGAGGGAAATTTTGAGGAAGTGGCTGAATTTAAATACCTAGGAACAATAATCACAAATAGGAATGAGGTGCAGAAAGAAATTATATATAAGCTCAATTCTGGAAATGCGTGCTATTATGCATTACAGGGACTCATGACGTCTCAACTTCTTTCACAAAACGTTAAAATGAAAACATATAAAACTATCATCCTACCAGTTATATTACATGGGTGCGAAACATGGACTCTTACTTTAAGGAGGAAAGGAGATTACAAGCATTTGAGAATAAAGTTGATAGGAACATTTTTGGACCAAAGTGAGATGAACAGACAGGTGAATAGAGAAGACTACATAACAATGAACTACATGGTCTTTATAGGAAGCCAGATATAATAAGAACAGTTAAGTCTCGTAGACTGCGATGGGTAGGACATGTTGCACAAATAGGGAATGAAAGATGTGCATGGAAGCTTCTTGTAGGAAAATCAGAGAGAAAACGCCCAATTGGTAGGCCAAGAATGAGGTGGCAGAATAACATTAATTATGATTTGAGGGAAGTATATTATACAGGGAATGATTGGAAAGCATTAGCTCAGGGTAGGGATGTATGGAGGGCTTATGTCCGCGCGGCCATGAACCTACGGGTTCGATAGTGCCAGTGAGTAAGTAAGTAAGTGCTTATTTCAACCACTCAAACATCCTATTTGACATTTTTATGTGTTTATACGAGGAAATTTCCATTTTTAAACACAATTTACTTTTACTGTCTCTACTATTATAAAAATTGACTTGAAATTCATTGTCCCATCATAGCACTTGTTATTCTGACCAATCAGATCACTTTTTATTCTAGTCAGTTGGAGCATTCGTTATTATAACTAATGACGACAGATCTCATAACATCAGCTCATGGTAGTTACATATTTCTTTAGAATAGCAGATGTTGCATAGTGAAGCAAGGGGATATAAAAATATAACAAGACATTTAAATTTAAACATTATGTTTCACAGTATGGGGAAAAAACTGTTCAGATGGATGGTGAAATATTGTATTGCAAAATATGCGATATCAGAGTTAGAACTGAAAGAAAAACAAAAACCTGCAGATCAACACGTGACTAGAGAGAAGCATAAAAGAGGTCTGTAACAAAACATGTGATTCAAATGTTGCATAGTGAAGCAAGAGGATATAAAAATATAACAAGACATTTAAATTTAAACATTATGTTTCACAGTATGGGGAAAAAACTGTTCAGATGGATTGTGAAATATTGTATTGCAAAATATGCGATATCAGAGTTAGAACTGAAAGAAAAACAAAAAATCTGCAGATCAGCACGTGACTAGAGAGAAGCATAAAAGAGGTCTGTAACAAAACATGTGATTCAGCAAATGCTACTTGTTCAACCATGTCCTTTGAGTTTTCCTTTTTTCGAAAAACTCTTCGTAGCTTTGGTTTCTGCTGAAAGTGAATGATCAAAAGTTCCGAGAGTTCCTAGAAAAAACATATTGGAAAAGTTATACCCATCTGATCTACACTAAGAAAAAATATGTGGGAAAATTCTACAAAAATCCAGTGATATAGTTTATTTTAAAAAAATCACCTTTTTTAACGGTAGAAGTCAAAAGGAGTTTCTTGATATACAAGACATTGCTAAGAGGCAATCAACAATCTTTGTCTTTTGACAATCTACAGGCAGTTGTTTGTTGTGCATTACAATGCAAGGCTAAAAAAGTGAACATCTTGTTGTATTTTTTAAATTTTAGCACATTTTTTGTAATTGTTAGTGCATTATTACATTTTTATAATGCATTTTCTTGTATGTTACTGTGCATTACAATCTTTGCCCTATTTATCAAACTCTACTCTGTCCTAGGGTAGCTCTGACCATGCTGTCCGTCACAAACTCCCTGCTGATGAGGCGAATTGAAGCCGAAACGTAGATTGAACAACAAAGAATGGACAAAATCATATTCTTACAAGTTTGTGCAATCTTTGAGTTCGAAGGAAAAACCTTTGCCGAACATCAAACCCGTGCAAATCTCGAAGTTCTGCGTTTGAGCGATGGCCGGCGGGTCTCCAACGATTATCAGTTTGATGCACTAAATGGACATTGATATTTGTTCCCAGTTTGTCTTTCAAAGTATGTTCATCTGTTGTTTTTCAACTTCTTGTGCTCATCAGCAAAGCGTAGAATCGTTGGAATAAGATTTTCCAATTTAAGCTAAATGGTATCGCAAATTCGCAATATACTAATTACAAAGCTAATAGTCCGACGAAAGTAAATGACAGAATTCCGCAAAAGCGTATTTTCGTTGAGAATATGCTTATAATAACACTGAGCTACAAAAAAGGAAACTTTTTTCTTTGTCTCAGAAAGAAAAATATGTGATTCTATAGTATTTTTTCTCCTGAATTCAAATATGATACCGGGTTTTCTCCATCACGCAAGGTTTCCGAGAGACAGGCATTTTTTAATTTCAAACACTTTAATATTTTCTACATTAGTAACTACACAATATTCGAACATTCGGACTCACCCAGAAAGTAATAAATGACGATTTTCTGCTATATTTCGCCTGTGGAGCATCCCACTTGATGGTCCAACAATGATCGGCCAGCATATTAGGATTCCATTTGACTTGATATCTCTTTACCATAGCTGAAATCTCCTGAAGAAAGTGTTCCCCGTGCTCATCGCTCACTGCGCCAAGATTTTTCGGGAAGAAATCTAGGTTTATTAAAAAAATAATTATTTAATTATATTAATTGAAATTGAAATAAAAGAACTGTGGGTGATGGAGAAATTCCGAATATATATTTGAAAACACGATAAAAAAACTGCATTAAGTACAACTATTGGTACTCATGAGACAAAAATCATGTTGACCAGTGCTATTAGTGACAGAGATGAACTTTTATGGGAGGGCTTCTAAAGACTGAAGAAGAGACAAAATTAGAGAAATCGGAGAAACAATGTATGTTCAAAAAATGTTCTACAAGTAAGTGAACAAAGAAGACTGAAATGGTTTGGTCACGTAAAGAGGATGTCAGATGACAGGGTACCTAAGATTAAATTAAATGTTGATGCGGAGGGCAACAGAAGAATGGGGAGACTAAAAGAACAGTGGATTCAAGAAGTTCATAGGAGTACGGTTTCGAGACGACTAGCAGAGAGTGATGCAGAGAATAGGAATTTATGGAGGAGTAAAATTTACAATGGGTTGTAGGAAACTACTCTATTGTAGAGAAATCCCTACTAAACAATTATTTTCGTTATTATTATTATTATTATTATTATTATTATTATTATTCTATCTATCTATCTTCGGGTTTTTACAGCTGCTGCCGTCTTCCCGTGCCAAACCTCCAAAGCCTACGATCTTGGGCATCTTCAATGCTTAGCCCTTTTGCTTGCATTACTGTCTTCATGTTTTCCTTCCATGTTAACTTTGGTCTCCCTCTTTTCTTCTTTCTGGTCAGATGACATTGATATAGTTGCTTTAGCCATCGCTCATCTTCCATTCTTAAAAGATGACCTAACCACTTTAATTCCTTTTTCTCAATTTTTATTATTATTATTATTATTATTATTATTATTATTATTATTATTATTATGTATTAGGGAAAGACATGCAGCACGAATGTGAAATGAAAGACGTGCATGGAAGCTTCTTGTAGAAACACCAGAGGGAAAACTCCTAGTTGATAGACCAATAATGAGGTGGGAGAATATCATTAACTATGATTTGAGGGAAGAAGATTATACAGGGGATGATTCGAAAACATTAGCTCAGGATAGGGGTGTATGGAAAGCTTATGTCTGCGCGGCCATGAACCTACGGGTTCGATAGTGCCAGTGAATTAGAGTCATAATTTATTAGAGCTTATTACTGTCATCATTATTGACATCATCATTAGCATCATAATCGTAGTCGGCATCATCATCAAATTCATCATTATACCTGATGTAAGTTGTTTATTCAACCGCATAACTGTAAAGTTTGAAATGAAGCTTAGCTTATTATCAGCTAAACCAGTTTTACCAACTTGATTGGCAATAAAAATAGTATCACGTAAAACAGCATATTAAGCTAACATGCCAGTGTGAATGTGCTCTGGAGGTTATTTATTTTCGCTCTAACAAAGTAGGCTGTTTTCACTATCAGATTCGTGAAATTCTGCTACTACTGTTTATCTAATATATAAATATGAATATTTGTTTGTTTGTACTTTATGCGCGGCCATACCGTTCATCCGATTGTGATGGGGTTTCTTGCAAAATGTTCAGGAGTTTCCTGGGATGAACATATGCTATAAGAGAGTTGTGATACTCAACTCCTACACCCTTAAAAATCGCCCTTTATAGTGGAAAACGTGAAAAATGTACCTCTTTGGACGCTTAAATGGCTTACGCTGCCTAAACCATAACAAATACACAAAATTAATGTACACAGAATTGAATATCTCAAAATGATCTACAAAAAAGTCTGCAACAGCATATGTTTATCTCTTACGAATAACTCACAATAACCATTTTTGTCTTTCATTGATGCCAAGGAGATGAAGACAAGTACGTAAATTCCTGTACAAGCATAACAGCACATAACGGATTTTCTCTTTTAGCTCATTTATGCCAAGAAGATCGAGGTAAGTAGATTCCCGGGCAAAGCCGGGTAATCAGCACGGGGAATCTTAAAATAATTACGATATAGATTTACTTATTCAACTAACCATAAGAGGTACATTAATTTTCGTCTTTCAACTCATTTATGTCAAGAAGATCGGGATGAGTAGATTCCCGGACAACGCCGGGTAATCAGCACGGGGTATCTAAAAATATAAATTTATAATTATTTTTCATTTTACTAAACATAAAAGCGCATTAGTTTCATTTATTTAGGCGTAGCAGCGCACGCCGGGCATTAGCTAGTTAGCAATAAACAATACCAAGAACTGCGGTGTTCTCACAGGAAAAAGTACATTTACGATCAAAAACTATTGGCCTAATTCTCTTACCAAATATGTTCTTCCTTTTATTTTTAACATTCATTTTTATCATAATTGAGGTTATGTATTCTTATTGGGCTTCAAGGTTAGGCTGTAAGCCTGTGCGGACTCAAAAGCATCTGGTCATGAGGCGTCCAACGGAATGTTTACCTCTTGGAATATATATATTTTTTTTCCAAATGCCCCAGGTTTGTCTTTCGACATTTCTGGTTTCTCTCCCGCCATGGCGTAATTGTAACCCACTTCTGAGGTTGCGGCGCCTGGAAGGCGGGGTTACGTTGCCCCGATGATATGATGGGTGATGATGATGATGATATTGGTGCGCCAGGAGAGTCCCTAATCCTAAACTTAACCTAAGATGAATATGAATGATGATGATTGTAATGGCCATATGATTTCAGGGACCGTTTGGGCCTTAAAGTTTTCCTGACATTTGTCGTAGAGATGAGGAAAAACCCCGATAAAAACCTCACCTAGAAAAACTGTCCCGACCGGGGATCGAACCCGGGCCCGCTGCGTGACAAAGCAGCACGCTACCCCGAGACCACAGCGATGGACCCTCTTGGAATATATTGTAAAGCCTGTTTTGGTAGACGAGATGTCTCTATTCTATTAATGTGTTGAAACAATTTTATTTCGTTGTCGTGTCAATTTACTTGATAATTAATATATTTGTAATTGTAGACTTTCATGGCAGGTATTTTGATTAATGTATTTTATGTTTTTCGGACTAAATGGCCGTGGTCTGGTTTTATTAACACTCAACGTTTCATCTACTGCTGCGGTAGACATCCTCAGGAGATTCTGCGTATTCTTTGACTTCTTAACTCTTCAAATGTCGGCTGCAGACTGGCTGTGTGTTGGAAATCGTGTCCTTATTTATAGTTGAGTATTGTGTGGTGATGTTTTCTACACGGTCCGTTAATTTGGAGCTATTTTTCTGATTGGTTGTTACTGGCGTAAGTCATGGGTTTTATTCTCGTGTTATATAATGCCGGAATCCAAATTTTATTAATATTCATAGTTTCTTCTTTTTTGTTAAAGGAATTTTTGTGTTTGTAAATTTCAATAGCCTCTCTGTGACGTCTGGTGTAGTAATGATGTGTTTTGGACAAAACTAGTGTTTCTTCAAATTGTATGGCATGTTCTTTGTTATTCACTAAATGTTCTGCTACATACGATTTTTCAGTTTGTTTCAACCGACAATTTCTCTTGTGTTCTCGTATTCTTCTACTCATCATCCGTTTTGTAGTTCCCATGTACACTTCACCACAACTACATGGAATACGATATATGCCAGCGGTGCTTAAAGGTTCTCGTTTATCTTTTGCTGGATTTAATGTATTTCTAATTTTATGTGTAGGCTTGTAGATAGTCTGGATCTTATGTTTTTTTCAGAATTCGCCCTATTTTGTCTGTTATAGATTTAACATAAGGTAGAAAAACCTTACCTTTGATTTGTTCCATAGTTCTGTTGTCAGTTCCATGTTTTTTTAGGATTTACTGCACGTTTGAAATAAATGTTACTATATCCGTTTTCTTGGAAGGCTGTTTTAAGATGATTAATTTCTTCTTGAAGGTATTGTGGTTCATAAATTGTAATTGTTCTCTAATGTCGGTATTGCGAATAAGATATCTTAAAGTGTGTCCTGCTATCCTTCTTAAGAAACACATTTCTGCCTTTTCTATCTTCCTTTTTCCAAATCGATTTAATGTCTAGTTCTCACTTCCGTACGTTAGGAGCGGGTCTGCCAAGACCCTATAAAATCCCATCATTGTCTCTTTTCAGGTTTTATTAAGCAAGGTTCTTTGAATTGTGCCACACATAACTTATACTGAAATTCTGATAATTTATTATCTAGATCTTTCTATTTTTCATAAGGTAATAAGCTTCCTAAATAATTGAAACATCTTACTTGATCTATTGTTTTGTTGAACTATTTTTGATGGGATGGGATATATTCCTTCAAATGCCATTACTTTTGATTTGTTTGTTGACATATATAGATTTTAATGTAACATAATATCTTGCAATTGATATATTTTTTCTTTGTAATTCATCTTCAGAAGCCCTAACGTGCATTTGTAAAATACGGCTCCATCTTGGAAATTTAATAAACAAACGAATGTAGAGACTAGGATTAACAGTGGTTTGCAATTTTTAATCTGTCGATTGAAAACCAAATGCCTGAATTAGGTCTAAATTCCAAACCCATCCTGACTACATAATATTGAGAAAAATGGAATTTGATTGGAAACCCCAAGGTTTGAGAAGACTATGAGGAAGACCTAGGGCAACATGAAGTAATACCATCAAGGTTAAAGATGAACAGGCAGGGATGAGTTGGAATTAATTAAGGCATTGGCAGAAAACAGAGTTCATTGGCGAACTTTCATCCAGGCCCTATACTTCCCAGTGGACTGACCAGGACCATTACTACTAATACAATCTACGGTAACCGATTTTTGAGGTTGGGACGCCTGGTAGTCGGAGTTACGTTACCTCTAAGATATGAATGATAAATGATAACTAAGTCCTTAAAGATAAACTTACCTAAATTCTAAACCATCGACAAGAATAATTCCATGTAAGAAAATGTTTAAGTAGATGACAGAATGCACTCCTTCCTTTACCCATTGTAAATTTCAAAGTAGTCTTTCAAAACTCTTTGCCTACGCGCACCCTATTCTTTGGCCATATAGACCCATTCGAATAAGACTAACTACAGCATAACTATAATTTTACCTATTCCGAACTCTAGCAGGATACTATATAACGTTTCCTACTTAATTGAATCGTATGCCTTTTTGAAATATACAGGCAGGTGATGTATAATGTCATTATATCCTCATTTATTTTCTAAAATCTGTCTTATAAAAAAATCTGATCTATTGTAGAGCTATTTCTTCTAAATCCACATTGATTATGAATTATTACATCTTCAATATAAGGAGTAAGTCTGAAAACTAATATATTTGTTAGATTTTTTTACGAAGCTGAAACTAATGGGATGTCCCTGCAGTTGTTGCTATAAGTTTTATCTCCATATTTATAGATTGGTATAATAATCGATACATTCCATTATTTTGGAAGAGCTTCCATAATTATCACCTTGAGCAGTGTATATATTTTCAATCCTTTTCAAACAAGATTTCCTTTTTATTTAGACTATTCAACTCATGTCCCAAATGGGAGTCAATAACCAATCACGTTTCAATGAATTTTGTTTACAACCAATCACAGTCGTGTTTCACCTGGAATATCGAATTTTGATTACTGAAATAAATAAAGCTCCTCCTTTTTAATATTCTGAACAGGTCACAGCATTATTTTGCAGTGAATGACTCTCTAACAAATACGTTAAATATAGCCTAGCAAATAATGAACAGATTCCTTAGACCTACCACATTTGATAACTGTGTGTTCAATAATTGTGTTTTAATTAATGATTTTACTGAGTTGTTTTCGAAAAAAAATAATTCATAACCTATGATGTTGGTTATAATATACAGTTTGATGTGTTTCATTTTTTCTCCACTAGGGTGCTTCTTACAGTGTTGCGATCCTATTTGGCAATAAATAGTATTATTAAGTTGCAGTGATGAACAAATGAAACATGAGCAAAAATTCCTCATTTGTTTTCAAACATCGCCGTATACATTTATTATATAAATATTTTAAAATAACTATATTTAAATAATGATTTGTGAGTAAACAGCTTAATTTTATTCGTTAAATAGTCCTAACAAATGCCGCTCTTGATTTCCAAATGTTCTAGATAAATTGGAAATCAATCGTTGCATTACTTATGATAACTTAAGCATTGCCATGTAAATCCTTAATAATGAATAAGGAATTTACATTTTTTTCAAATGTAGAGCCACAAAGAAACTTATAATTTAAACATAACTGTTGTAAAGTTAAATAAGATTTTTTTGCAAGTAATGTAAGTTAAATATAAGTGAGTAAACATGTATTTGGAAACAGTAAGGATAATTGATTGGGAAGTGAACATCGGAAGATACCGGATGTGTTTTGCTCGGAGGTGTAAGAGCGGTGTGGCCTGTAATTATCGACGGGCGAGAGTGGTCTGATCGCCGGCATCAAACCAGCGCTGGCGCCGCACTATCCACTGTAGCATTTGCTCTGTCATTAACACGAGAGACACCTTTCATTGTTCCTAGTTAATTTTACAGTTAATTTTGGGTACAAAAAATATATAGTCTACCACACAATTTTTCGCACTTTTTCAGAGACAGATATAAGTGTAATTTCTGCAAATATTCGCACATAATGTTATGTTGCAGCAGTCTTACTTCCAATTCGATACCGGTATTCTGAAGATTTGAATTACTACTGATTGTTAATATTTTATTAAATTAATTTTAAATAAAAAGAGGTTACTTATTGTTATTTTTTATTATTATATTTAGGAATATTCCACAATACAGTGTTTCTCCTTCAGCCGAAGTGATTTGTCGCCAGAGGCTCCTGTCTAAAGCATATTCTTCCATCAAATCTCTAGCTTCCACACTTCTCTTCACTCCATCCATCTATCCATCCATCTATCGTTCTCTAGACCTGCCTCTTTCACTTCTTCCATTTGTTTTCCATTTAAGGATCTCTCTCTTCTTCCATTCTTATGAGATGTCCATACCATTTCAAACGTTTTTCTTCTATTTTTCCTATATATTTTTTTAAACTTTTTTAACATCGCTAAATTTGCAAGTATGCAATAAACCTACGGATCGAAACTCAACTGTATGTATGTATACACACACATGAAGTAAGAATAACAGTTCAATTAACGGATCTTTGAACTTCTCACAGTTTACAATCTGAGAAATATCGATATGGATTATGAACAAGTCTTTTAGCCGTGGGGCTCGAGTCTGGAGATTCTCAGTCCCGTAAAAGAGTCTTAAGGCTGAATAAAAAGGCCTCTAAGCAAAATTTATCGACTTCAATATCCCAATGGTACCTTCGTTGCCTGCCAGATGTCTCATTGAGTCAGTATGTTGACCCCATGCCATTCATGACATCTACGGGTAAATAAAGCAACTAAATTTACTTGGTCTAGTAACTCCTAACAAAGGAGAGGACATGACTCAATATTTACCTACGTCATTAAAAATACTTTTACAAAAGAAATGAGTAATATTTCTTGGTTCAACAAACTGTAAATTGTATCAATTAGGGTCGATATAACCCTTAGGATATGGTATTTAAGAAATCTTCCCTTCATTAAGATAAACCCAATGGGGACGGGTAGAATTCGCAACCCTTCGAATCCCCGACAAATTTAGTGGCTAAAAATGATGGAGGCAGAGAATTCATAACATGCAATTTGAAGTTGCCGAGAATAAAACCACAAAAATCCGGCGCCGAGTCGCGAAGTGGGGCCCCAGCGCCTGGGGGAGCCTGTCTGAGGTGCGCCCTACAGAAACAATAAAACTGAACACGGGTAGTTGGGCTTCTAATTACTGGCGGCTAGCTAGTTCTTCCTCCGAGCCACAGTGGTTTATGTTACAAAATTACATAGTCCCATTTTGCTTTAAAATAATTTTCAAAATAACAGTAGGTTGTACTGTTATTTTTGTGATACTAGCTTGTCACTGGCCCACTTTCCTGTACGAGAAATGTAATACTTTTTTTCTTAAACATTATCAGGAAATATATATGTCCATTCAGGAAAGAGACGAATGGCGACCAAGTTTAACAAAAAGATATAGGCCTACTATCTTCACATTACATTGAATATTGTTTTCTTATTATATGACCAGCCTCAAGGGCTAGTGGTCAGTCTTTCCAACTACTGTTCATGAGGTTCCGGGTTCAATTCCCGGTCAAATCATAGGAATGTATCCTTAACCCTTAACTTCGCAATCTTTCTCTTAAGATAAAAAGATCTTAAATAATTTATAATAATTTGTTTTTCATTGTTTTATAAACAAAATAAATAAATAAATAAATAAATGAAATCAATGTATCTTAAAAGATAGTTGTACAATAACAACTAGTAGCAGAAGCTCATCCTGCTGATGATGGATGTTAACTTCTGAAAGGCCTCCAGATAACATTTTAAAAATAATATTTTAACATAGTTGAGGACGACGGCACCTGCCAAAAAGGTACATATTTTAAGTTTTTATCTTATAATCTACGGAGACTGAAATGCAGAGGATATCTAAAAATGGTTAATAGCGAAATATTATTATTATTAATAATAATAATAATATACTATCTACAATGGCGTAAGAGACCAATATTGAACCTTAACCCCTCCTTTGTTAGCAGTTATTAGATCAAGTTATTTAGTTACTCTTATTTCCCAGAAATGTCATGAATGGCGTGAGGTCAACATACCGCTTCAATGAAAAATCTAGTAGGCATCAAAGGTAGGCCCTATAAGTACTATAGAACAAAGGAGGCCTGTAAATTTTGTTTAGAGACTTGTTTATTCAGGCTTAAGGTTCCTCAGACAAAGGATCCACTATTAAAGTCCTTCCTGGATTCTTCCACCCTAAAAAGTCCATTGATACCGGCCGGGTTTGAACCCGCAATTCTAGGGACCAGAGTTAAGGAGCATAGCTACTAGTCCACCGCGGCTGATAAATATTATCATCATCATCATCATCATCATTCCAGGGATTAGGTAATTGCCCGTTCCGACTTCATAATGCATCAGCCCAACGTCTTCTAGGTCTTCCAACATCACGTCTTCCTCTTGCTTGATAATTTCTTGCTAACAATGGATATCTCTCCTTACTCATTCCATCCATATGATCAATCCATTTCTGTCTGTAATTCGTGACCTTAACCAATAAAGGCTGTACTTTCAATTCTTCTCTTATATCCTCATTTCTTATTCTATCAAGTCTTGTACATCCTTTTGCTTGTCTTAGGAACCTCATCTCCGCCGTCTGTATTCTATCCTGTTTTTTCACTGGAGCCCAAGTTTCACATCCATACAATATTGTGGGAACCGCCGTAACATTATACATTTTTATCTTGGTTTCTTTTCTAATTTTATTTTTGAATGTTCTCTGTATTGTTCCACACACCGTCTGAAATTTATTTATTTTGGAGTCAATATCTCTTTGCACATTGTAGCCAATATCACAGCCCAAATATTTGAAACTAGGCTGATAAATAATAATAATAATATATATTTTTTGCGCGATAGTGCGTTTTGTCATACTTACAGCAATGGCGACCATGATTGAAAATTCAACTTCCTACATTTCGTGGTTACCAACCTAAATAACTATACTGTAATATTACATATTACAAACCATGTGTGGGAAGTAAATACGCTGTCCTTTATTTATACTACGTACAATGTATATACAAAAATATATCCAAAAGGTAGTGTTAATATAGGCCTGCATTATACGAAACAAATTACTGCAATTTAAATGAACTGAACTTTATTTGAAACGATATAAAACGATAAATACGTACTTGCGGCCATGTTATCAATAATTGTTCTCAAGGCCTCCTGTTGTTTCAACTAATAAACATTGCCCACACTGTTAACGTTAGTCAGTTGTTTATAATGAACGCAAATATTTCCAACAAAGATGTTATTATTTTACTATTATTTATTATTTTGAAAACACCATCGCGCAAAAAATTATATATAACGCACGTTTGTGAAGTGTTTTACAGAATCTCGGAAATTAAAAACCTCGCTATCGCTTGGTTTTTAAACATTTCCTCGCTTCTCTAAAAACCACTTCCCAACTTCGCATCGTAAAGTAAGTAAAGTGATCCCACGACAGGCCTCCAGAGGCCCTTGGGGTAGTGGGAGGTTAAGGCTCCCACTTTTTCTGGATAATCGGCACTTGATGTCAGCCGGGTTGTCAGCTCTGCGTGACGGCCGCCTTTACCCCCAGAACAAGCGTCTGGTACTCATTTCCGTTAGAGGCTGAGTCGACCCCAGGGCCATGGTGCAGCCAGAGGGTTTGGGTCAGTTTAAAAATCCTGACCCCACCGGGACTCGAACCCTGGACCTTTCGGCTTGTAGCGCAGTGCCTTAACCACTACGCTACGGCGTGGCCCCCACTTCGCATCGTAATATACTATTTTTCTTTTCTTTTTTCCAATACCCCAAGTTGTTATTTCGACATATCTGGTGTTTTCTCGTGGCATTGGCGTAATTGTGTAACCCACTGCTGAGATTGGGATGACTGGAAGGCCGAGCTACGATGATATGATGATGATTATGATAGTGGTGCGCCAGCAGAGTCCTTAATCCTAAACTTAATCTAAGGCGGATATGATTATGATGGCCATGTGATGTTAATTAAATTAGAAGAGTAGAGGGCATAAGATCGTTTCTTCTCCAACTAACCAATAAAATAACTTACTGGCACTATCGGATCCGAAGGTTCATGGCCGCGCGGACATCCCTATCTTGAGCTAATGTTTTCCAATCATTCCCTGTATAATCTACTTCTCTCAAATCATAGTTAATGTTATTCTACCACCTCATTCTTGGTCTACCAACGGGGCGTTTTCCCTCTGGTTTTCCTACAAGAAACTTCCATGCACGTCTTTCATTCCCCATTCGTGTCACATGTCCTGCCCATCGCACTCTACGAGACTTAACTGTTCTTATTATATCTGGCTTCCTATAAAGACCATGTATTGCCCATCCAAGTGTTTTGTGCAGGCGGAAAATATGTTAACTAACAAACTGTCTTTCTCTTTCCATTACTTACTATGTTGCCACTTCCTGTCCTCTGTATTATGTTGTTTGATTGGCAGGTAGAGAGCTGACAAATACTATGTATTTTAATGATCCGTCGTTCTGCGCGGTCAGTGGCAGAATGACTAACTTGACAACCCTGTTACTTTTGGGGTTACGTCTAGGAATGAGCTGTCCCTTCCTTGCCCTTCTCATTACATGTTGCCACTTGTAATTTATTGTGAGGGCGGTAACAGAGAGGCGACAAATACTGTGATTTTAAATGATCCGACCGCTTGAGTGTTCCGTGCTTAAATTACTAATTTGACAACCATGTTAAGATCTTTCACACGTGTTTAGAGATTCTCCCCCCACATTTGAGTTTGAAAAATTTCAATACGTGATCGGATGTACAGTTCTCTCCTACATCCCTTCCACAGATTCAGTAGATCAGCAACACTAGCGCTAAAACACTTCCCCTCCGCCCGTGAACAGTTAACTTGGATGTGTAATAGTTCACTGTTATGTATTCTTCTGCATTTACCTGTATATTTACCTTGTTCGTGGTGGAGTGGCTTGCGTGCTTAAATGACCCCGAGAGCTATGCCGACGGTAGCATTGCTGTCGAAAGGGTTACCCATGCCGGACAGATCGAAGGTGATAAGTCAGACAATAAAATTATCTTGGTCGAAAGAGTGACGATCTTTCACCGTAAAAATACAACCGTCAAGAAATGCGGACATAGATTCCACTGGGGTAAAATCTTCCTCTGCCAATCCATTGATCTGAATACGTGGTATCCAAAAGTCTCCTCATATTGGCATCGAAGTGATGCATGTCATGTTGCAGCCACATTCCGTTGCGAAACCACGCATCATATTTTCCATAACTGTGAGGTTTTGTCAAGTAATGAGTCTTCAAATCTTTCGAACTATCACTGATCTTGAGGCATAATTAAGTAGGCATAGCGTGAAGACGCATCATTTCCGGACATGGGTACCTTATTAAAAATAATCAACATATCTCTATATACTACCTCACCTCTGTTGTCGATGTTTTTTGCAACACCCTGTGTTTTAAGTATCAGTCCTACATTTTAATAACTTCAGAGCCATTGAATCAGTTTAAATATTAAATTTTTGAGCATTTGAAAGTATGTTACAGTGTTTTATAGACCCATTTTGAAATCAGATGTCCAATATATAAAAATACTATGTAAAAATACTTTCTCTATCTTACATTATCTTAGACGTTTAAAGAATTTTCTCCCAGTTTCGTTAAAACAAATCCTTGTGCAGAATCTTGTGTTGTCACACTTCGATTATTGTGACATTATATATAATGCTCTAAACTATGACTTGTCGCAGAGACTGCAGCGTGTTCATAATGCTTGCGTTCGATTCATATTGAGTATCCTCTGTTATGACCATATTTCCGAACACTTTAATAACCTCTCTTGGCTCCGTCTTACTGACAGACGTAAATTGCACTCTCTTTCACTACTTTTTAAGCTTCTGAATTCCCACACTCCTACTTACCTGGCGCAAGATTTGAGAAGATATCCTCTTACCACAATATTGACGCTAGATCACAACATAGCAGTCTGCTAACAATTCCTCTTCATAGCACTTCCTCTTATTCTTCTTCCTTCACAGTAGCCTCTGCCCGCTCCTGAAATTTCCTTCCTCAAGATATCAGGGGTTGCGGCACACTTGGCACTTTTAAATCACGCTTATACAGTTACCTGTTGTCTAATAATTAATTTATCTCTATTTATTTAAATTTATACTACGTCATTCATAATTTTTTCTCGTTTCTTTTATATATATCTTGTACGTATTATACATTAAATTCGTTAAATCTAGACTAAATCAAAAATACATTATAAATATTAATTCTATTGTATTTATAACATGTAATTGTTTATGCTTATTGTAATTTAGATGTAAGACTATTTTTTTTGTATTTTCTTAAAACCTGGTTGAGTGGCAGACAACGCCTTAAGGCCTTAACTCTGCCAGGTAAAATAAAGCTATTATTATTATTATTATTATTATTATTATTATTATTATTATTATTATTATTATTAAAATCAGAAATACTGTCATAAGAGAAAAAATGAATATTGGCTATTCAATAGTAGATTATATACGGTATAGTAAAGTGATCCCACTACAGGCCTCAGGAGGCCCTTAGGGTAGTAGGAGGTTAAGGCTCCCACTTTTTCTTGACAATCGGCACTTGATGTCAGCCGGGTTGTCAGCCCTGCGTGACGGCCGCCTTTACCCCAGAACAAGCGTCTGGTACTCATTTCAGTTATCGGCTGAGTCGACCCCAGGGCCATAGAGCCGCCAGAAGGTTTTGGGTCAGTTTAAAAATCCTGACCCCACCGGGACTCGAACCCACGACCTTCCGGCTTGTAGCGCAGGACATATTTGATTTTTACATGCAAATAGAATAAATACATCCACATAGTCTTGACTAATCCTCACTATGGATCGATATCCAGCAGTTGAATTACTTCCCTATAGCTTAAATGAGAGATTTAGCGCTGGATTTAGTACCTTGCAGATAAAAACGGCCTTTTTACATCAAAATGCTTCTCTGGGAGACATTCCATGGTATGTAATGGTTGACAGTTCCCGACTCAGAGGATGTTGTGAAATGTTTTATGTGTATTTTGTTATATGGGACTTTGATTCTTTATCATATTGCAAGGTGGAAATTTTCCATGATGTTAAATCTCTTCCCAAAACATAATATTTACTTATTTTTACTTGTCACTGTTATTTAAATAAGATTGTAAAGTGAAATAGTCTTTTCAATGCCTTAAAACTTTCAATGAGATATGTTAGAAAACATAAAATTTAGCCGACTGAGATGAGATGAAGGGCAAGCCCTGATCTCCCCGCATTAGGGTCTTATAAATGTCCTCTTCGGGTTGTGTATTTATTAATGTGTGTTGAATTACGTGTAAATTAGTTTTGGTAAAAAAATGTATATTAATTTAGTGTCTAGGCCATGATAAAGGGAGTGCAACGTGGAAATTGTTGAATGATCTCAGGGAGGGGAAGATAAAAAACCGAGAAAAAAGCTAAATAGGCTGTCTTTAGAATATGTTATCAAAGGACAGTTAATTATGAAAAACCGAGAAAAAGCTTTTAGGTATGTATGTATATGTACTGCAGTTTGGAAAAGTGTTGGCAGTTATATAAACATTTATAAGTTAATATTTAATTTTAGGAAGTTATATTTTGAGGTTATTTTAATTATATTATTTTTGGACCAAAAATAATATAATTTATAAGTTACTCATATGTGTTCAGTTTAAGTTCAGATTTTTAAAAAAGTTTATTGTATAGAGTAGCTACTCTTATTTGGACTTACAACTGGTGTTATTTATGTGGGTGGCAGTTGTAGAGTGTAATCTTTACTCATGACTAGGGAAGGCAATTAATGATTTTGCATCTTTTTCTTATGAAGGTTGAAACATTGCTTGCATATATGAAAATGTACGGCATTTAAAAACGGACTAAATAAAAGCAATTCGTTAGGGCATTTTTTTAAATTTTCTTAACTTTTTTAGGGATAGGTCATTTTTTGGCAATTTTTAGGTAATTTTGAGCATTTTTTACAGTTTTCCGGAAGGATGTGACATTATTTGTATTTGATTTAAGATTTTTATTATAATTCAGTATTTTTCCTTGTCAATACAATTTCTTAGAATTAAGTAGTTGTTTTGCTAACTACTATCCCTATTTTTCAAGGTATGTGCATAATGAACTTGCCCACTTCTAGGAATTTTATCCAATTTCTTAGAGCTTATGCTAGCTTCTACCCTTATTCTGATTGTTAACTGCAATTCAAAATTGTTGTAAAAGTGCACTGTGTAATGAAATGGATTTTCTGCAATAAAAGGTACTGCAATATGTATGTTTTAAATACTTTTCTTTTAATATTTTGATGTTAAGTTAAATTTTATGTAATTCAGTAATCAAGTGAGTACTTAGGTCTAATAAATAGTATTTTTATTGGTAATTCTTACCTTTTTATTCGTCATTTTTTTATTTTACTGGTCATTTTTTGCATTTTTTAGGTCATAAATGCAATTTTTATTTTGCATTTTCATACCAATATATAGTTCATGACTATTTAACTCGTGCCTCAAATGGTAGTCACTGACCAATCACGTTTCAATGAGTTTTGTTTTACAACCAACGACAGTCGTGTTTTACCTCGCTCTTTATCGATTTCTCTTTACCGCTCCTACTTTTGCGTTTAAAGAAAGCTTCTCCTTTTTAATATTCTAAACAGGTCACAGCATTATTTTGCAGTGACTGGCTCTCCAACATATACTGTATATTGAATATAGCAAATAATTAACAAATTCCTTGATTTTACTGAGTTGTTTATTAAAGATAAATTAATAACCTATAATGTTGGTTATAATATACAATTTGATGTGTTTCATTATTTCTCTACTAGGGTGCATTCTTACAATATTGTGCTCCTATTTGGCAATAAATAATGCGATCAAGTTGCAGTGAATCACATAACCTCACATTTCTAATTTGTTTTCAAACAGCGCCGTATACATTAAATATAAATATTTTAAAATAACTATATTTAAATAATGATTTGTGAGTAAACAGCTTAATTTTATTCTTAAATAGTCCTGACAAATGCAACTCTTGATTTCCAAATCCTCTAGATAAATTTATCGATGATTTGGAAATCACTCGTGGCATTACTTATGACTACTTAACTCATGCCCCAAATGGCACTCAATGACCAATGACATTTCAATGAATTTTGACTTGCAACCATTCACAGTAGTTTTTCACCTCGATTTTATCACTTTCATTTTATCGCTTTAATTTTATCGCTTTCATTTTATCAAGTGGCTCCAATATTGTATATAGGCCTATAGTGCACGAATGTAACCAGATTCTGGTTGCGAGATATAATAGAAATACATTCATAGCAATTGATTATAGCACAAAAGAAAGCAACCACTGTTTGCACTTTCTTAAACGTATTATTTCCCAGGAATTAGCGTTGCAGAAAAATGTAATTGACATATTTATATCATAGGACATCACAAATTAATTAATAACCTGTAAAGATGTGTTTCATTTTTTCTCCACTAGAGTGCATTCCTACATTATTACAAATCTATTTGGCAATAAATATGATCTGGTTGCAGTCATGAACAAATGAAACCTGACGTTTCTCATTTGTTTTCAAACATCGACGTTTACATTAAATATATAAATATTTTAAAATAACTATATTTAAATAATGATTTGTGAGTAAACAGCTTAATTTTATTAGTTAAATAGTCCTAACAAATGTCACTCTTGATTTCCAAATTCTCTAGATAAATTCACTCTTGGCATTACTTATGATAATTTATGTAGCCTACATATATTTGAAGCCTATGTGAATGTCACGTGTCTAATGGGTTAAATGAATGAGAATACGTAATTTGTACAGAAGCCCGTCACATCTAGCAGACAATGGTTGGAAAAGGGTGAAATCCCTGCTCTGGGCACTTGTAGTAAACCAGTAATTAACAAATGAACGTCGGTTTGGTGGGCTCCGACATGTCAGCTACCTCAGTCTGGCATCTCCGCCCCCAACAATGGCTGCAGGCCAAAAGCCAGCTTTTGTTTTTCAACAATCCGATATATTTATGCCTATAAAATCATATAAATAAGAAGAACGATTACGGGTCTTTCTTAGGTATGAAGACAATTTTATGAAATATCAATATGTCTCCTCCCTATTCAGATTATAGAAACTGTTAAGAGCTTGTACTATGGAACAAATATTTGTATTGACCCACAGCTGACTAAAAATAAGACATTTTTTCAAATAAACCAAGGAGTACGACAATGGTGTTCACTCTCATCTATATTATTTAATATTTATATGGACGATATCCTAAAAGAATGGAAGAAGGTTTTAACTAATGAAGGAATATTAATTGATAATAAAGATAAAATAAATGCTTTATTATTCGCTGACGATGTTCTCCCAGTTTCGTTAAAACAAATCCTTGTGCAGAATCTTGTGTTACCACACTTCGATTATTGTGACATTATATATAATGATATAAACTATGACTTGTCGCAGAGACTGCAGCGTGTTCATAACGCTTGCGTTCGATTCATTTTCAATATCCGCCGTTATGACCATATTTCCGAACACTTTAATAACCTCTCTTGGCTCCGTCTTACTGACAGACGTAAATTGCACTCTCTTTCACTACTTTTCAAGCTTCTGAATTCCTACATCCCTACTTACCTGGCGTCCAGATTTGAGAAGTTATCCTCTTACCACATATTGACACTAGGTCACAAGATAGCAGTCTGCTAACAATTCCTCTTCATAGCACTTCCTCCTATTCTACTTCCTTCACAGTAGCCTCTGCCCGCTCCTGGAATCTCCTTCCTCAAGATATCAGGGGTTGCCGCACACTTGGTACCTTTAAGTCACGCTTATACAGTTACCTGTTGTCTAATAATTAATTTTTCTCTATATATTTATTTTTATACTATGTCATTAATCTTTTCCTCGTTTTTTATATATCTTGTACATATTATATATTTAATTCGTTAAATTTAGAGTAAATCAAATTACCTTATAAATATTAATTGTATTGTATTCATAACTTGTAATCGTTTATATATATTTATTGTAATTTAGATTTAAGACTATTTTTTTTTGTTTGTATTTTTTTAAACCTAGTTGAGTGGTAGACAAGGCCTTAAGGCCTTAACTCTGCCAGGTAAAATAAAGCTATTATTATTATTATTATTATTATTATTATTATTATTATTATTATTATTATTATTACTTTTAGCAGAATCTGAAAATGAGCTCCAAATGTTAGCATATAAATTTAAATGAATAGCCAATAGATATAATTGTAAAATATCAATAAATAAGTAAAAAGTAATGGCATTTATTGGTAAATATGGAATTAGATCAAAAATTGTACTGGATAACAAAATAATGGAACAAGTATCACATTTCCAATATTTAGGATGTGATATTACTTATAGAGAAAATAAATATATAGAAAATAAAGTAAATAAATTTCAGGCTATTTGTGGAACCATAAAAAGAACCTTGGAGATTTTAATGCAAAAGTGGGGCGGGAAGATATATTCAAACCAACAATAGGCAAATTCAGCCTTCATGAAGATAGTAACGACAACGGGGTTAGATTAGTCACATTTGCCACATCAAAGAATCTCATTGTTAAGAGCACAACATTTCAGCATAAGGATATTCATAAATACACCTGGACGTCCCCAGATGGAGAAACTCGGAACCAGATAGATCATGTATTAGTGGATAAACGCTGGCACAGTAGCATCATCGATGTTAAATCAGTTAGAGGGACAGACTGCAATTCGGATCATCATCTGGTCAGAGTGAAAATCAGACAACGGCTATCGCTTATGAGAGGAACAAACGCTAAAGATGATTCTGTAAAATATGAATTAAAAAACTTGAAAAATGATGAAATGCGGCAAGAATACCAAATCAAAATTGCTAATAGATTTGAAGTACTGGAATCTTCAGATGACAATGTGGCAAACGAAGAAGAAACTGATATAAATAAAGAATGGGAGGCTATAAGAGATACTATTAAATTGTCAGCATCAGAAAGCATTGGTTGTTTAAAAAAGAGGCAAAACAAGAAATGGTTTGATGAGGAATGTGCCGACATCGTAAAGAAAAGAAAGCTAGCAAAAATGAAATGGTTACACGAGCCAAATGAGGTAAATTTAGAGCAATTGGGTAGTGTTAGACGGGAAACCACCAAGTTACTAAAGAGTAAGAAGAGGGAATATTTGAGAGAGAAGATTAATGATCTTGAAATGAATGCAAAAAATAGGAACATTAGAGAATTATATCAGGGAATTAGTATAGAGAAGAAAGGGTTTCAGGCTAGAACAAACATAATTCGGAATGAAAATGAGGATATGATTGCAGATTCCAAGAGTATATTAAATAGATGGAAAAGTTATTTTAATCAGCTATTAAATGTACATACAGAACAGGACATTGAGGAGGATAAGTTACAGACAGCAGAAATGCTAGTCGCAGAGCCAAGTGCATTAGAGGTTGAAATGGCAATTGAAAAATTGAAGATGTATAAAGCATCAGGTTCAGATGAGATCCCAGCAGAACTGATAAAATCAGGGGGAGAAAATGAGAAAAATTGATGGACAAGATACGCTGGTTTGCTTACTATGATTTGGGAAAAAGAAGCTCTTCCAGATGAATGGAAGGAATCAATTATCGTACCAATTTATAAGAAAGGAGATAAAACTGATTGCAACAACTATAGGGGCATCTCATTACTTTCAACTTCGTACAAAATTCTAACAAATATATTAGTAAGCAGACTTACTCCCTATATTGATGACATTCTAGGAGATCATCAATGTGCATTTAGAAGAAACAGGTCTACAACAGATCAGATTTTTAGTATAAGACAGATTTTAGAAAAGAAATGGGAATATAATGGTACTGTACATCAACTATATGTAGACTTCAAAAAAGCATATGATTCAATTAAGAGGGAGAAGTTATATAGTATCCTGCTGGAGTTCGGAATTCCTAAAAAGTTGGTTAGACTTATACGAATGTGTCTAAATGGCTCAACGAGTAGGGTGCGTGTAGGCAAACAGTTTTCAGACACTTTTGAAATCCAGAATGGGTTGAAGCAAGGAGATGCACTATCTCCTCTACTATTTAATTTTGTACTAGAGCATGCCATTAAATCTTTAGAGAATGAGGAAGGCCTACAACTGAATGGTATTAATAAGCTGTTAGTTTATGCTGATGATGTAGTACTACTGGCCGATAGCGAGGAGATACTAAAGGCCAACACGCACACACTATTGAGTAACACTAAGAAATTAGGACTGGAAGTAAATATCAGTAAAACTAAATATATGGTCACACGTAGAAATACATTATATAATGGAAATGGACAGCTAATGACAAATGAGGGAAATTTTGAGGAATTGGCTGAATTCAAATACCTAGGAACAATAATCACAAATAGGAATGAGATGCACAAAGAAATTAAACATAGGCTCAATTCTGGAAATGCATGCTATTATGCATTGCAGAGACTTTTGATGTCCCAACTCCTTTCAAAAAATGTTAAGCTGAAAATATATAAAACTATTATTCTACCAGTTATATTATATGGGTGCGAAACATGGACTCTTACTTTAAGGGAGGAAGGGAGATTACGAGTATTTGAGAATAAAGTTCTTAGGAAAATTTTTGGACCAAAGAGAGATGAACAGACAGGTGAATGGAGAAGACTACATAACAATGAACTACATGGTCTTTATAGGAAGCCAGATATAATAAGAAGAGTTAAGTCCCGTAGACTGCGATGGGCAGGACATGTTGCGCGTATGGGGAATGAAAGACGTGCATGGAAACTTCTTGTAGGAAAGCCAGAAGGAAAACGCCCAGTTGGTAGACCAAGAATGAGGTGGGAGAACAACATTAACTATGATTTGAGGGAAGTAGATTATACAGGGAATGATTGGAAAGCATTAGCTCAGGATAGGGATGTATGGAGAGCTTATGTCCGTGCGGCCATGAACCTACGGGATCGATAGTGCCAGTGAGTAAGTAAGTAAGTATAAAAAGAACCTTAGGTCGGAAAACAAGGAAAGATACGAAACTTAAATTATATAAAACAATGGCTGTTCCTTTGTTGTTGTATGGAAGTGAAAATTGGATAATGAAATCAAGGGATAAAAAGCAGGATACAGACTGCGGAAATGCTGTTTTTGTGTAATGTGAAAGGATGCACAAGAGCGGATAGAATAAGGAATGAAACTATACGAGAAAGAATTAAATACATATAAAATTGAAGATAAAATCAGCGAAAATAATAATAAATGGACAGAACACTTAATGAAAATGAACAACGAAAGAATACCAAAAAGAACCTTCCTGTATAATCCCAGAGGAACAAGAGATGTTGGCCAACCACGTAGAAGATGGACTCCACTTTTAACTTCGCCGGAACAGGCTGCATAGCCTAAACCTTGTAGAAGAAGAAGAAAAGATCAATATGTCTGTCAATCTATACACGTACGAGTATATCGTCACTTCCCTTATGGGAATTTCTTAAGCAAGTTATGCTTATTCCCGCATAGATGTCAGCGAATAACTAGTAGTTAGCTCATCCCCATAAAGAGACGCCTAGTAGGGAAGTAAAATATTATTTGGATGTGAAAAGTCGATTAAATTTTTCTCAGAGGCTCTAATTTAGGCTTGAGAATATTTTACGAGCACAAAAAATCTTTTGACTCGGTACCCCGGCTTAAAGTTTCCCTCCCATCGAGGGTTTGTCCTTTGGATTTGTACATCGTAAAAAAAGACATCCCTTGTTCCTTACATCCTAGAAAAATCTGTAGGCCCTCGGCCGGGTTTCAACCCATGACCATCGGGAGTAGAGGCAAGGTACCGGACCGTTATACCCTTGTTTCTTACATCCTAGAAAAATCTGTAGGCCCTCGGCCGGGTTTCAACCCATAACCATCGGGAGTAGAGGCAAGGTACCGGACCATTATAACCTGTTTCTTACATCCTAGAAAAATCTGTAGGCCCTCGGCCGGGTTTCAACTCATGACCATCGGGAGTAGAGGCAAGGCACCGGACAGTTATACCCTTGTTTCTTACATCCTAGAAAAATCTGTAGGCCCTCGGCCGGGTTTCAACCCATGGCCATCGGGAGTAGAGGCAAGGAACCTAACCGTTGTACCCTTGTTTCTTACATCTTAGAAAAATCTGTAGGCCCTCGGCCGGGTTTCAACCCATGACCATCGGGAGTAGAGGCAAGGAACCTAACGGTTGTACCCTTGTTTTTTACATCCTAGAAAAATCTGTAGGTCCTCGGCCGGGTTTCAACCCATGACCATCGGGAGTAGAGGCAAGTTACCTAACCGTTTTATCCTTGCTTCTTACATCCTAGAAAAATCTGTAGGCCCTCGGCCGGGTTTCAACCCATGACCATCGGGAGTAGAGGCAAGGAACCTAACCGTTGTACCCTTGTTTCTTACATCCTAGAAAAATCTGTAGGTCCTCGGCCGGGTTTCAACCCATGACCATCGGGAGTAGAGGCAAGAAACCTAACGTTTATACCCTTTTTTCTTACATCCTAGAAAAATCTTTAGGCCCTCGGCCGGTTTCAACCCATGACCATCGGGAGTAGAGGCAAGGAACCTAACCGTTGTACCCTTGTTTCTTACATCCTAGAAAAATCTGTAGGCCCTCGGCCGGGTTTCAACCCGTAACCATCGGGAGTAGAGGCAAGGAACCTAACCGTTATACCCTTGTTTCTTACATCCTAGAAAAATCTGTAGGCCCTCTGCCGGGTTTGAACCCATGACCATCGGGAGTAGAGGCAAGGAACCTAACCGTTGTACCCTTGTTTCTTACATCCTAGAAAAATCTGTAGGCCCTCGGCCGGGTTTCAACCCATGACCATCGGGAGTAGAGGCAAGGAACCTAACCGTTGTACCCTTGTTTCTTATATCCTAGAAAAATCTGTAGGCCCTCGGCCGGGTTTCAACCCATGACCATCGGGAGTAGAGGCAAGGAACCTAACCGTTGTACCCTTGTTTCTTACATCCTAGAAAAATCTGTAGGCCCTCGGCCGGGTTTCAACCCATGACCATCGGGAATAGAGGCAAGGAACCTAACCGTTGTACCCTTGTTACTTACATCCTAGAAAAATCTGTAGGCCCTCGGCCGGGTTTCAACCCATGACCATCGGGAGTAGAGGCAAGGAACCTAACCGTTGTACCCTTGTTTCTTACATCCTAGAAAAATCTGTAGGCCCTCGGCCGGGTTTCAACCCATGACCATCGGGAATAGAGCAAGGAACCTAACCGTTGTACCCTTGTTTCTTACATCCTAGAAAAATCTGTAGGCCCTCGGCCGGGTTTTCAACCATGACCATCGGGAATAGAGGCAAGGAACCTAACCGTTGTACCCTTGTTTCTTACATCCTAGAAAAATCTGTAGGCCCTCGGCCGGGTTTCAACCCATGACCATCGGGAGTAGAGGCAAGGAACCTAACCGTTGTACCCTTGTTTCTTACATCCTAGAAAAATCTGTAGGCCCTCGGCCGGGTTTCAACCCATGACCATCGGGAATAGAGGCAAGGAACCTAACCGTTGTACCCTTGTTTCTTACATCCTAGAAAAATCTGTAGGCCCTCGGCCGGGTTTCAACCCATGACCATCGGGAGTAGAGGCAAGGAACCTAACCGTTGTACCCTTGTTTCTTATATCCTAGAAAAATCTGTAGGCCCTCGGCCGGGTTTCAACCCATGACCATCGGGAGTAGAGGCAAGGAACCTAACCGTTGTACCCTTGTTTCTTACATCCTAGAAAAATCTGTAGGCCCTCGGCCGGGTTTCAACCCATGACCATCGGGAATAGAGGCAAGGAACCTAACCGTTGTACCCTTGTTTCTTACATCCTAGAAAAATCTGTAGGCCCTCGGCCGGGTTTCAACCCATGACCATCGGGAGTAGAGGCAAGGAACCTAACCGTTGTACCCTTGTTTCTTATATCCTAGAAAAATCTGTAGGCCTCGACCGGGTTTCAACCCATGACCATCGGGAGTAGAGGCAAGGAACCTAACCGTTGTACCCTTGTTTCTTACATCCTAGAAAAATCTGTAGGCCCTCGGCCGGGACCATCGGGAATAGAGGCAAGGAACCTAACCGTTGTACCCTTGTTTCTTACATCCTAGAAAAATCTGTAGGCCCTCGGCCGGGTTTCAACCCATGACCATCGGGAATAGAGGCAAGGAACCTAACCGTTGTACCCTTGTTTCTTACATCCTAGAAAAATCTGTAGGCCCTCGGCCGGGTTTCAACCCATGACCATCGGGAGTAGAGGCAAGGAACCTAACCGTTGTACCCTTGTTTCTTACATCCTAGAAAAATCTGTAGGCCCTCGGCCGGGTTTCAACCCATGACCATCGGGAATAGAGGCAAGGAACCTAACCGTTGTACTACCAAGGCCGATAAAACTTATGTTTAAACCTTATAAATGGAGAACTATTTTAAATAGAGTACGATAATAATTTTTACTAAATGTTATCCTTCAAGGTCTTTTGTAATCAGTTTTATTGAAAGACGTTTAAAAAAGAAATTTCACAGTCTAGGCCTTGTTGCTATTTCCAAAAGGTTGTTGTGTTTAATCATATAGTATATTGCGGTGCGAAGTTGGGAAGTGATTTTTACAGAAGCGAGGAAATGTTTAATATCCGAGCGATAGCGAGGTTTTTAATTTCCGAGATTCTGTAAAACACTTCACAAACGTGCGTTATACATTTTTTTTTCGCGGTGATGTTTTCAAAATAATAAATAATAGAAAAATAATATCTTTGTTGGAAACATTTGCGTTCTTTACAAACAATTGACTAACATCAACAGCGTGGGTAATGTTTATTAGTTGAGACTACAGCAGGCCGTGACACCAATCAGTAATAAAATGGCAGCAAGTACGTATTTGTTTTATATTGTTTCAAATAAAGTTTAGTTAATTTAAAATGGAGTGATTTGATTCGTGTAATGTATATTAACACTACCTTTTGGATATACATTGTACGTAGTATATATAAAGGGCAGCGATTTTACTTTCCGCAAGAGTTTTGTTAATTGTAATATTACAGTATAGTTATTTAGGTTGGCAACCCCGAAAGGTTGGAAGTTGAACTCTCAAAAACTCTATCGCGCAAGAAAACAAATTTCTCAGTCTAGGCCTTGTTGCTACCAGTTATATTAATGGATGCGAAACATGGACTCTTACTTAAAGGGAGAAAAGGAGATTACGAGTATTTGAGAACAAAGTACTTAGGAAAATTTTAGGACCAAAGAGAGATGAACAGACAGGTGAATGGAGAAGACTACATAACAGTGAGCTGCATGGTCTTTATCGGAAGCCAGATATAATGAGAACAATTAAGTCTCGTAGACTGCGATGGACAGGACATGTGGCACGAATGGGGGAATGAAAGACGTGCATAGAAGCTTCTTGTATGAAAACCAGAGGAAAAACGCCCAGTTGGTTGACGAAGAATGAGGCGGGAGAATAACATTAACTATGATTTGGGGGATGATTGGAAAATATTACCTCAGGATAGGGATATATGGAGAGCTTATGTCCGCGCAGCCATGAACCTCCGGGTTCGACAGTGACAGTGAGTTAGTTAGGCCTTGTTACTATTTCCAGAATACTATGCATTTCTGTTGTGTTTTAATAAAAAGTAATTATATTTTTGTAGGGGTTCAATTATTTAGTTTTGATTAAATTTAGAAATTATTGTTACAAAATTGTAAACAAATTCCAATAACAAATTTGCCTGGATGAAAAAAAAAGCATAAAGATCCTTAGGCCGGTATTCAAGAAACAAATTATGATAAGTAATGCCACGAGTGATTTCCAATTTATCTAGAGAATTTGGAAATCAAGAGCGGCATTTGTTAGGACTATTTAACGAATAAAATTAAGCTGTTTACTCACAAATCATTGTTTAACTATAGTTATTTTAAAATATTTACATATTTAATGTAAACGATGATGTTTGAAAATAAATCAGAAATGTGAGGTTATGTTCATTCACTGCTGCTTGATCATATTATTTATTGCCAAATAAGATCGCAATATTGTAAGAGTGCACCCAAGTGGAGAAATAATGAAACACATCAAACTATATATCATAATCAACATTACGGGTTATTCATTTCTTTTTTTAGTAAACAACTCAGTAAACTCATGGAATCTTTTCATTATTTGCTATATTCAATGTATTTGTTGGAGAAAAATAATGATTTGACCTGTTCAGAACATTAAAAAGGAGGAGCTTTCTTTATCACAAAAGCAGGAGCTGATAAAGAGAAATCGATAAAGAGCGAGGTGAAACACGACTGTCATTGGTTGTAAAACAACATTGATTGAAACTCGATTGGTCATTGACTAGCATTTGTGGCATGAGTTAAATAGTCCGAGAAAAGCGACTCTCAGCCCGTCTCTCCGTCGTTAATTATGTAAGGTCATGCAGAACCTACTCTAACTGGCTCACTCTATTCAACATCATGTGATAACAACATATTTATTTAAGAAAAATCCGGGAACAATTGAAAGATGGGAACCTCAACTTACGAAAGACGGAGATGGCATTATCTAGATAGCTTGGATCTTGAATACCGGCCTCAGTCATTTTGATCGGCCATGATATTCGAACTCAGGATTTTCCGAATAAAAATCTCAATCTCTATAGAAGACTCGCTTGATTTTTCAAAGTTGTATGAGAGTATGCTAAATGACAAAAACTTTACGTTTAAAAAAATGCAAGCGTAAGATATGTTAATCTTAAAAAAAAAAAAAAAAAAAAGATCCGGCACGTAAACGAAAATGTTTCACCTTTTATTATTATTCATGAAAGATATTAGCACATTTTTGTATTTTTTATAATTTTCTACCCAAGCACAAACATTGAATGTTTTAGAAATAAAAATAGGGACAGCACGCAATAGCTTTTGTGTATTATGAATAGTTCAGAGATAAAAGCAGATAAAACAAATGTTAGATTTTTTAATGTTGTAATATCCTATAGTTAAGCTATATTAACATTACACAATTGGGCAATACCCTAGTATTACAGGATTTCTTTTAAATTGAATGCAATTTTTATACAGTAAAAACTATTGGTCTTGAAACTTCGAAATAGTTCTCCGCAAAAATAGAAAATTATGACTATCAGTTTGTTCTCCTGGACTCTCCATAAGTGATGTTAGGAGATTTCAGAAATTTCCTCCTATAACTTATAAATCTGTTCTTACTTTTTATTACTTTACATACTGAGTCGTTCATAATTTACTATTAATACTAGTGATGGTTGTAGTTTTCGGACACTTTTGAAATACAGAATGGGTTGAAGCAAGGAGATGCACTATCTCCTCTACTATTTAATTTTCTACTATAGCATGCCATTAAATCTTTAGAGAATGAGGAAGGCTTACAACTCAATGGTATTAATAAGCTGTTAGTTTATGCTGATGATATAGTACTATTGGCCGATAGCAAGGAGATACTAAAGGACCACACCCACACACTATTTGAGTAACACTAAGAAATTAGGACTGGAAGTAAATATCAGTAAAACTAAATATATGGTCACACGTAGAAATTCAGTATATAAGTGGAAATGGACAGCTAATGGCAAATGAGGGAAATTTTGAGAGTGGCTGAATTCAAATACCTAGGAACAATAATCACAAATAGGAATGAGATGCACAAAGAAATTAAACATAGGCTCAATTCTGGAAATGCGTGCTGTTATGCAATGCAGAGACTCTTGATGTCCGAACTCCTTTAAAAAAACGTTAAACTGAAAATATACAAAACTATTGTTCTACCAGTTGTATTATATGGGTGCGAAACTTTGACTCTTACTTTAAGGGAGGAAAGGAGATTACAAGTATTTGAGAATAAAGTACTTAGGAATTTTTTTGGACCAAAGAGAGATGAACAGACAAGTGAGTGGAGAAGACTACATAACAATGAGCTACATGGTCTTTATAGGAAGCCAGATATAATAAGAACAGTTAAGTCTCGTAGACTGCGATGGGCAGGACATGTTGCACCTATGGGGAATGAAATACTTGCATGGAAGCTTCTTGTTGGAAAGCCTGAGGGAAAACGCCCAGTTGGTATACCAAGAATGAGGTGGGAGAATAACATTAACTATGATTTGAGGGAAGTAGATTATACAGGGAATGATTGGAAAGCATTAGATCAGGATAGGGATGTATGGAGAGCTTATATCCGCGCGGCCATGAACCTACGGGTTCGATAGTGCCAGTAAGTAAGTAAGTAAGTAAGATGGTTGTAGAGGATGCTTAGGTAAGAAGTATCAGTGCTAACCTATTCTGGAATCACTCCTCTTGATTATTTATATATCTTTTGATAATGTTTATATTAGTTAATACTATATTTAACACATAAAACGAACACTAACAATGCGGAGCTTGATGTTCATGAGTTTATACATGTCAGTAAAATAATGGCCTTTTGTGGAAAATCCCCGATACCAAGCAAAATTTGTTTAAATAACAAAATTTTAGAGAGAGTTAATAACACTTATTTATGATATAAACTCTCTTTTGTTGAAAATTTGGATTTATCAGAGAAAATTGTGAAATTCAACAAATCAATGGGAATCATTAATAGAGTTTTAAAATCTTCATTAGTGCAAAAATCAACTCGTAGACTACTCGTCTTTATCAAATAATGGCTCGGCCAGTCCTATGTTATGGGAGTGAAGCGTGGACTATAAGGACGAGATATGAAAGCAGACTAACAGCTTGTGAGATGAAATTTATGCTACACCAAATGGGATCGATAGAAAAATGTAAAAATCCTTCAAGAAATTAATGTGTCACCAATACTGGACTACATCTCCAGATATCAGCTAAACTGGAAGGAACATGTCTCAAGAATGACTAGATCCAGGATCCCCCAGGCAATAATGAACTACTGTCCAAATGGGAAACGGTCAATTGGTCGAACTATGAAAAGATGGCACGAGAACTGCTTTCTCAGGCCGTAACAGTTCTTCTAGAACTAATACCTGGCAGGATGATGATGATAATGATACATGTCACAGCCTTCTCGATCCTCTTTAAGAATAGTAATAGCTCTGTAGCATAAATAAATAATACTTTTAAAAAACTAAAACAACACTCTTTATTAGAAAACCGAACTAAAAATGAAAAATAAATTTAATTTCCAAAATACTTGGGATAAAGTTAAAGTGGTCAACAAAAAATCATCCCTAACACATTTAGAATAAAACTAGAGTTATCTACAAAAAAAAAATTACCATCAAAAGCGTGGGGTGCTTTTTATGGTTTTTATGTTTTCTTCTTAGAGACTTTACTTTTACCAATATCTGTTTATTATCAAATATATTAATTAATATAGAGCACCCCACGCTATTGATGGTAATTTTTTTTGTAGATAACTCTTGTTTTATTCTAAATGTGTTGGAGATGATTTTTTTGTTGACCACTTTAATTTTATCCCAAGCGTGTTGGAAATTAAAATTATTTTTCATTTTTTAGTTCGGGTTTTTTAATAACACGTTTTATTTTAGTTTTTTTTTTAAATTATTTTTTTTTTTTTATTTTTAGTTTGGTTTTCTAATAAAGCGTGTTGTTTTAGTTTTTTAAACTATTATTTTAAAATTATTATCTAACATTATTGTAATATTTTTAAATATTTTAATATAGATAAATAGTTATAGTTAATCGTATCCTTCTCATATTTTTGGATAAATTACAATCTGGTAAGTATACAAAATTATCATTAATATTTTACGGAATAAGATAAAAATGGAAATATCTTTAAATTGACACCATTGTAGTATGAGCTAAAAGTAATGCTCTTCTAAAAAAAGTCTTCCGGGCCGAATTTGAACCAGGAACCTATGGATTCCTCAAATTATATACCACTACAGTCCACCGCTCTACCAACTGAGCTACCAGAGGATATAACATTATTTTCATACAACGATGGACCTAAAAGTCGATACGTCCGCAACCTATTATACCGGTCTTTATTTGTTTGATGTCCTTATGTTCCTGGCCAGGATCTTAGAAAAAATTACAAAGTTATTGTGTTGTCATTGGTCCTTTACTTGTATACAAAGTTTCAAGTCGATGTTTTTAAGTGGATGAAAATCGTGTTGAAAGATTCCGTTACATAGATATACAGATAGGCCTACAGGTCAAGCTAATATAAAGCGTGTATAAATAATAGTTTTAAAAACTAAAACAGCACGCTTTATTAGAAAACCGAACTCAAAAATGAAAAATAATTTTAATTTCCAACACGCTTGGGATAAATTTAAAGTAGTCAACAAAAAAATCATCTCCAACACATATAGAATAAAACTAGAATTATCAACAAAAAGAAAATAATTTTACCATCAAAAGCGTGGGGTGCTCTATATCGATTAATATATTTGATAATAAACAGACATTGGTAAAAGTTAAGTCTCTAAGAAGAACATGTAAAAATCATAAAAAGCACCCCACGCCTACAAAGGGCGATATTTAAGGGCGTACGAGTTGAGTATCAGAACTATCTTATAGCCTATGTTCATCCCGGGAATCTGCTTGATCATTTTGCAAAAGCCCCATCACATTCGAATCGCATAACGTACAAACAAACAAACAAACAAACAACAAACATTCTTTTTTATATATTAGATAAGTGTACTTTGTAATAAAGTAAATTATGTGAAATATTGTTAAATTAATTTTAATGTCTTATATAGACTTATTTAATACGTTTTACCTTCTAACGTGCGCAGAAAACATAATCTGAAATTAGAAATATAATACAATGTGAAATTAAATAGACAAGGCTATAATGTTTTCTTCGGTCGTCTAGAGGTATTATGTCCGCTGTTTTATCCGAGACCAATGAGTTCATTTCAAGCTAAAATCTATGTTATTCATCGGAAATGAAATGTCGGACGTAGTTTAATTAGATGAAAACCAAAAAGTTATGTCTTGTGTCAAAGAGATTTGACGCACGATTATCTTTGGATACAAGATACATTAGGCAAACTTTCCATTGTTGGATATCACTCTTGGCATTGTAATGAACAAAAATAATGGTAGACTCATTTATAATTGACTTTGCTTTAATGTTGGATGAATTATATCTGTTGATATAATTAGTAAATCAGATATGTAAAGGAAATCTCAATAAAACTCCATAAATACTCTCCATGGTCATCAATTAAAATAAATGGAGTAGACTATTGTTTATACCAACTTACCAAAAACTAATTGTCCAAAAGTTTAGGTAAATAATGTCTTGTTAAATTCGATCTCTCAATAAATAAAGCATTACTTTAAACTTATAATTTAATTATTTTTAAATAATAGAATTGATATCTAATAGTATGATATAAATAATTCTACCCATAATATGATTTAAGGTGAGACGGTAGGCCCTACCCCATTAATGTTAACACATGTGAATTTGAGACCCATTTTCACAGAAACTACTAGATGGATTGTAATGGAATTTTTTACAGCATATTAAATGAGGTTTGTAAAGACCACTGAATCTCAGTCAAACTTGTATCTAAATATTCATGTTCTATATAATGTTTTGCCACTGGTCTCTCTTTTATTAAAATACTTTTAAAAAGTCATAAGTGAGGATCTATACAAGAGAACATAACGATTGTGGTTCCATAGTAGCTTTAGTATAACTAGGAATACAGTCTGTAAAATAATAATGTATATATGTCCAATAGTCCCCGAGATAATGGGGCAAATGCTAGAAAATTGTCACTTTCCAGAAAACAAGATTTAAAGTATAATGGTGTTACAGGCTGACAGCTGTCAATTTAAGAACATTTAACGCACTTATAATTGGCGTTCAGTAAAAAATCATATACAGAAATGTTCAGAAAAGAACAGACTATTTAATTATGGAAAAAAAAAAAAGTTGATTTTTTTTTTTCAAATTTTGGCCTACCGTCTTACCTTAATATTTATTTAAACCTAGAAGTCAATTTTAAGTAAGTTATATTTAAAACAAATAAAAATACCAAACATTCTATTACAAATAATTTTTTAAAGTTGGAAATATTGTAATACAAATAGGTATAGGCATAAATAACAAAATACATTATATTTGGTTCATATAGGCCTATTTTAAGCAAATTTCATTCAATAAGGATGCATGTGACTAGGTATAATTCATTTTATAAAACAGGTCTGTAGACCTACATTATAATATTAGTTAATGCTTTGTAAATATTAATGAGTTACAATTCCCACGTCTCTGTGAATGAATATAATTTTTGTCACCAAACTCATTATCTTTTAGGGGGGGAACAGTTAAATAGTAGGCCTATAGATTGGATAATCATTCATTTTGGGAGGAAACGATTTGTTGGTATTTTGCAGCCGTTTAGAGATGCCATTAAGTTATTTAGAAAGGTGATCAGAGCTTCTGACTACAATTCATGAAGTTCCGGGTTCGATCCCAGTCAGTCTACAGCATTTTTTCCATAAAGGTAATTCGTTGTAGTTTATCATCCATCGCGGTAGGAAACTCCGCCTTCCAGACCCTCAACCTCAGAAATGGGTTACAATTTCGCCATTGTCAGGAGAGAATGCCAGAAATATAATAATACATTTGACAATGATTCATGGACTGAATGACATGTGCATTCGTATTTTATGTTAAACATTAGACCTATTAAAATATCCAATGTCTGACAATTTTAAATGACTGCAGGAAGTAATGAAAATTGTTAAAATACTTACGCACATATTTCTTGGATTTTTTTTCCGTTATCCAAGTAAGCATCATAAGATTCTTCTTTGTAAAATGGTTAATTTATTAGAGTTCTTGTAATTTATCAACTAATGTGGTCATTGCGGGCCTAAGCATCCATGTAGACTGTTTCAATTGTTTGCTTCAGCCAATTGAAACAACGAAATAAAATTATTATATTCACTTTCCTTGATATTAAAAAGTAGGTTATAAATGTTATAATATATAGGTCTATTGTCTCTTGTATCTGCATATATTTAATATTTTATTTTGATTCGTGAGTGTTTATTCAATTGATAACAATTTCAAGCAAAATTTAAATAAAATTCGAACAGAAATAAGGAATTAGTTTTAGCCAATTTTGTTTGGGAAAACGTTACTGAAATGCACGGAAGACTAGGTAAATAATTGATCAACAAACAATCTCTTTCTCTCTTTCCTTCCCCCTCCCCCTTTTGGGAATTTAAACATGGTGCCGTGAAATTTAGCTTCGGAGGTGTTAAGAATCTTATTTCTTAGATTCCGATTTCTTAAAACTTTAATGGAATATGAAATTCATAATTTATTAAAATATATTAGATATAACTACAGATATATTCACCAATATATAAATATAACCCAAAAATATTATATTTATATGCAACACTCGATACGTTAACGAAGTCCGGTAACAATGAGCAAAGACACTCGCACAATCACTGCCTACTAGATGCATAATGCAAGCGCGACAACTACATACGTCAGACTTCAAAACTGACAGCCCTGCGACTGAAAATCTCTTAAAACGATTCTGACGAAAAACACTAATCTTTTTTTTACCTTACTCGTCTATCTTTTACCTTCGAAAACATAATTTTTCCCCTTTCTTCCCTATGCATGTAATAGAGTTTAATCTGTCTATAGTCTTGCCCACTTATTATTGCATACAAGCAATTGAGGGGGGCAATCATGATCGAAATAACTTTTTAAACAACAAAAAGAAAGTAGGAACGCCATCACCTACCTTTAACTAACTATAATAATGATAATAATGATCCTATATATGCTACAGTACCACGTAGGTTTAAAGCCTTTGCCTCAGATTATAGGAAGCAATTTTACGGGCTATTACCAGACTTGAAACAGTTGACTCTTACCGACCCCGCATCTCGCTTCTCTTCACCGCATTCACGATTCCACTGAAACTCAAACCATTTTACTTACATATTGGATATTAATTAACTAACTAATTAACTCACGGGTACTATTGAACCCATGGGTTCATGGCCACGCGGACATAAGCTCTGCATACATCCCTATCGCGAGTTAATATTTTCCAATCATCCCCTGTATAATCTACTTCCCTCAAATCATGATTAATGTTATTCTCGCACCTCACTTCTTCAATTGGTCGACCAATTGGGTGTATTCCCTCTGGTTTTTATACAAGAAGCTTCCGTGTACCTCTTTCATTACCCATCCGTGGCACATGTTCTGCCCCTCGCAGTCTACGGACTTAATTTCCTCATCATATCTGGCTTCCCATAAAGACAACGCAGCTCACTATTATCTATTTTCTCCATTCACCTGTCTGTTCATCTCTATTTGTTTCCAATTTTTTTCTAAAACTTTATTCTCAAATATTCGTGATCTCCTTTCCTCCCTTAAAGTGAGAGTTCATGTTTCGCACCCATATAATATAACTGAGAAAATAAGTGTTTTATATATTTTCAGTTTAACGTTTTTTGAAAGAAATTGGGACGAAAATAGTCCCTGTCATGCCTAATTATTAGCCTAAATGTTACGTTATTACCGCTATATTATGCCTATATAACAACTGCAAATAATGAAAATCCTTAAGGCATTTACTTGTTCGTAGCATATCGAGGCAATGTCAGTGATTCACGGGAGTGAATTGCACATCGAAATAAATACTATAGCATGGTATTTTACATTACCATATAGTGAATGAAACTTTTAAATAAAGAATATAAATAAATTACTTATATAATATTATTTTGTTTTATTTATTGCATAACATGCATTTGGTAGAACGGCCTTTCCGTATTTTGTAGATTGCAAATCCGAAACATTTGCATGTAGGCCTAAGGTTCGACAATTTCCGAACAATTTCGCGCATGGTCTGACAATTTAATTTGGACAGTATTTCAGTGATAGTCGACCGTGAGTGGTTCAATATCACTGGTTGTAAATTGAATTGAACATTATTAAATCCCTAGCTTATGAACAAAATAGTCCAAAAAATCTTTCAATCACAAATGACAATAAAAAAGTAGATTTTTGTAGGTATAATAATAACAATTTGTTTATAATTCCACTAGTATTTTATTCGTGACATTTGTGGTGTGGCTAGCATTTCTGAAATCCCGGATTAGATTCCCGTCTATGCTACTTATGAAAATTTTTTTTGAGTGTAAAATCTGGAACGGATTCATTCAAGCTCAAAACAAGACATAAATAGCTGTTAGAAAAGTAGCGAAGTACGTTCTAGAAAAATTAATTTAAGTTTAAGGCATTGCGTCACGTGACTCTGCTAACCTTGTGGTCATTAATCGTTTTTATAGACTTTCCAATTACTAATTCTGCAGAATTAATGCATGATTTCTTGATAGCTTATTGTTGCATCTACGGAATAGTACATATTCGTCATCACTTGTGGGTCCATTGTTCTAATTGCTTCTATGCTCTCGTCTATATCCATGTTTCATGATTAGAAACGCGACCAGTGTCTGAATATTATTAATTGCTTTAGTAAAACCTGGACACATGTACTATAATACTTAAGGCTCTTTAAAAAATCTCTGCGACGAACTGCAGGTTATAGCCTACTAGACCACCAAAGAAATTCAACAATATCCAGAGAGTTAAACATCGTACCTAGCCTATATCTGAATACCTCCAAGAATATAGAAACAATTGGCTAGCCCATATTCAGCGCATGAATCGTCACAGAATACCAAAACAAATTCTTCACTACATTCCTCGAGGCAGAAGATCTGTGGGTCGACCTTTTCGGAGATGGCGGGAGACCGTAAGGGGCCACTGGCCTAATACTTGAAAGGCAGATGATGAAAAAATCTCAAGCATAAAGAGAAGGTTTCTGACAAAAATGTATCAGATCTTTTTACACTCTGAGCTTTGGATTTTGACATCAATAATCTAAGAATGTAAAGAGAATCATCGAATAAAATACTACAGAGCGGTCCACGACATTCTCCTCGACACTCGGCGGCAAGCGGGCCTGGCGTCACCACTTTGTCGTTCCGGGTGAACGGGGTCAGCTCTAATCGCACGCTACAGATTAGTCTTTCTCTTCCTGCCCCTATATTTTCTCTTTTGCCCTGCTTTCAAAACTGGTAAAGAATATGAGTACTGTAATTTTGAAGTCCCTAAGGTGTACATGACCTTGAACTGGTGGTGTGGCTTGCGTACTCCTATGAGCCCTAGAGCTATTCAGGCGGTAGCATAGCTACTGGTAGATCTAGGGGTAGGGAACAGACAAAGAAGTACTCCAGAAGGGGACCCAACAGCGGATGTGGCGGAGATGGTGTCCTTCAGAACGGCATAGAAGGCGGAAAAATAAATCTAAAGAGAAGACAAGTCTCTAAGCGAAAGCAACTGGTCTAGGGGATGGAAACCCTGAAAGCAAAGGATCTGGTCCTCCAAGTTGGGGGTTTGGCGTTAGGTTAGCTCCCTACCACAGTAAAAAACAAACCTTGCTTTCAAGTCTCAATGTAGGCCTATCAGCCGACAGATTAAGAGTCTGGCGGAAGATAATTCAGAAGGCCAAAACATTCAACTTTGAAGTAACAATGCCTTAAGATGATGATAATTTTGAAGCCATTTTTAGCGGACCCCCGTTTACCAGCTACGACAAGTCGAGTTTCGTATAGAATATCATAGATCGCTCTGCATTACTGAAAGAATAGTTGGAGATTGAGTCAATAGGTTTAGTTGTTACACCCCACTAGAACATCGGTTTGTTTATACTATCTATCCTAAACCGATTTAAGTAACAACAAAAAACTCTAAGCTTATGTGATAGGCCTATTCCGAAATATGTGTTGAGTAATAATAAATCATCTCTAAAGATTGTCGATCCTATACTGGTCTTTTATGAGTTCCTTATCTAAAGAAATATGACAGGTAGCCTATGTTTGCCCGATTAGCGCTGCTCGTTGAATCTATACGTTTGAAAATAAACATTCTAATAGGCTTATTAATTTTACCTAATTATGTTCACCACTTCAATGACAAAATTACATATTTGATTGCGATGTGCAGGACATATGGCACGAGTGGGGAATGAAATAAGGGCATGAAAACTTATAAGAGAACCAGATGGAAAGCGCCTAGTCAGTAGGTCAAGAATTAGATGGGAGAATGATATTAAACATTATTTGAGGGAAGTATATTATACAGGAGGTGATTGGAAAATATTAGCTCAGGATAGGGATGTATGGAGAGCTTATTTCCGCTCTGGCACGAACCTACGGGTTCGATAGTGCCAGATGGTTAAGTACCATTGCAAATATGATACGTCGATCTGTTTGATAAAACTATAATATTTAAAGTCAATCAACCAATGTTTTTTTTGTCTTATGATAAGTCCACGTTTTTCTCGCCCACTCATTAAAAAAAATACAAACCTAGACCTATCGCCAAGTTATCTTCTATATACATAAAAATGTTAATGTTGGTTTGTTCAAAATCTTAAATCTCAAAATGGACTTCACCGATCACCAAGAACATTTGTATACATAGGTTTCCAATTTCGGTGAGTGTTTATACGCTATTATTTTCTAAAACCATTAGGTGTAGGAGTTCACCTAAAACGAAAATTTAAAAATCACTCTAACGGTTAATTAATAATTAAAAAATTGAAGAAAAGTTTTAAATTGAATTTTTTTCCCATAAAACTAAATTATCGATGCTTTACAACGAAACTCAGGATATGCTATTAAAACAAACTGAGTTACGTTTCATAACAAATTCAGTAAATTCCGACCATTAGAACAAATTAAAATTTACTCTAGCAATCGCCATGTTTGGTCTATTTCATTTTCAGACGTAGGGGGTATCTAAAAATAATTACGATATCAATTTATAATTTATTCTCTTTCGACATATTAAACTAGAAATAAAAACACAATTTTTCCTCTGTACTGCATTTTGTCGTACTTACAACAATGGCGACCATTATTGAAAGTTCAACTTCCTACATTTTGGGGTTGCCAACCTAAATAACTATACTGTAATATTACATATTATAAACACGCGTGTGGGAAATAAAACCACTGCCCTCTATCTATACTAGATGCAGTATATATATACAAAAATATCCAAAGGGTACTGTTACTTTCTGAAAAGAAAGCCATATATGAGCCAACAATTGACTATTACAAAGATAAATACCAACTAGATAGTATAACTGTCGCAGGATTGATGATCGGGGCAAGAGGTACTATACCAGGATTCTTAGCTAAATTTTGGAATTCCTTAGATTTGGACAGGGTGTATCTTTCTAGAATTGCCATCGTTGCCATTAGAGGATCAATTTCAATTTTAAGAAACCATATTTACAAAATTACTTTATAGTATGTATAGGCCTACTTCAATTAGGCCTACAAGTTGAATTTTTTTAAATGTATTTACAAAATGTATTTCATCAATTACAAAAATTAATTGTCTGTATCACTCTGTCCTTGAGGCAATCCTCTAATGAGGAAAGTTTTATATAATAAATACATTATATGAAAGAAATCGCTGCATTTTAAATGAACTGAACTTTATTTGAAACAATATAAAACAATAAATAAGTACTTGCAGTCATTTTATCACTAATTGGTCTCACGGCCTCCTATTATTTTACCACTAATTGGTCTCACGGTCTCCTGTTGTTTCAACTAATAAACATTGCCCACACTGTTAACTTTAGTCAATTGTTTATAATGAACAAAAATATTTCGAACAAAGATATTATTTTACTATTATTCATTATTTTGAAAACATATTCGCGCATAAGATAATGTACAATGCACGTTTGTGAAGTGTTTTACAGAATCTCGGAAATTAAAAACCTCGCTGTCGCTCGGTTTTTAAACATTTTCCTCGATTCTGTAAAAACCACTTCCCAACCTTGCATCGTAATATAGCCTACTGTTATTTAGGCGTAGCAGCTAGAGTTTTAGAAAAATCAACACTCTAAGATTATTTAACATTCGATACTAGTAAAATTCATGAAAGATTCCGTTGAGGTATTAGGTCACGATAATAAAATTTATGAATAAAACTATAAAATAGTCACCTTAACACATTTAGTACCGTAAACCAGTTAAGGCGTTTAAAGAGAATATCGTGTATGCGACCGTCGGTCAGTTAAGTCGTTTTAGATCGGGCGCGAACAAACCGCGTTTATATTCGGCGCCTAAATATTGCGTTGGCTTAATATGGCTTGGAGATCATAGATGGCATGTAAATGTACATTTTCTATTCCCGTTTGACACGTTTAACCTTGGTGAATCCCCTTTTATTTTTAAAACAAAGAACACGTGGAATTCGTTCACCCAAACTTGACTCCAGGCTCCAATGCAGTCGTATATGTTTCTCGTTATGGCGCTGTTGTTTGTGCGTGAGTAAAACCATGGCGAAAGAAAAATATATCACTGAAAAAGAATTAGTGAATATTTTGTATAATGATGATTCAGGTGATGAACTGATTCCTGAATTAGAAGATTCACAAAGTGAAAGTGAAGATGAACTTCCACTTCCTGAAATTGATTCGCCGATACCATGTGATGTCAATCACACAAGTTATTTCGCCATCCAATCCTACTAGGATATCTCCTTTAGGTATGTACAAAATTTGAATTCTCTAGGACTAATAGTTTGTGAATAAATGGTCAATTTTCTGAAGTCCCACGAAAAGGGTAGCTGCAGTATTTAAATGACTGGCCTGTGGGTTTAAATACCCTGCTCTGTGCCTGGTACTGAATGTGACATGTGGCAAAGGTCCTTTAGAGATTTTGTTTATGATTGAGGAAAGTCAAGTTACGCAAAACATACAATTGAAGCAGGACACTATATGCATAACATCGATAACGGCCTCACAATATTACGCAGAGAAAACATACCAACGAGGGTAAATATACTGGAGGAAATTGCAATTTTAAAACAAATCGATAACAATCTTATTTTGAATGAGAACATACCCAGTTCACACAATCCTCTCTACAAAATAATCACAACTAAGTCAGTGCTTTCAACGAGGGTTAACAAATACAGACCTACTTCGTTCTGCTGATGGTGGGACTAGTCCCGAAATGCCTACAGAGTGTTAAAACATTTTAAGTTGAGGAGACGGACCTATAGGGTGACTTATTTTATAGTTTCATTCCTAAATGTTATTATTGTTATTTAACATTATTGTGTATTGAACAAGACTAGAAAAGAAACTATTTTGAAGTTTTACGAAGTATTGGCAGTTCCATCTCTTATCTATGGATGTGAAACCTGGACATTAACAAAGGCAGATAGTAAACAATTAGAGGCTGCTGAAATGAAGATGTTGAGAGCAATAGCATGATACCAAAGGACCGATAAAAAGAAAAACGAAGATATAAGAACAGAACTTAATATATTTAATCTCTGTGAAAGAATAAAATATATATATATTTTTTTTTTAAATGCCCCAGGTTTGTCTTTCGACATTCCTGGTTTCTCTCCTGGCATGGTGTACTTGTAACCCACTTCTGAGGTTAGGGCGCCCTGGAAGGCGGGGTTACATTGCCCCGATGATACGATGGGTGATGATGATGATGATGATAATGGTGCGCCAGGAGAGTCCCTAATCCTAAGTTTAACCTAAGATGAATATGAATGATGATTATTGCGATGGCCATATGATTTTGGGGACCGTTTGGGCCTAAAAGTTTTCCTGACATTTGTCTTACAGGTGAGGAAAAACCCCGATAAAAACCTCACCCAAAAAAACTCTCCCGACTGGGGATCGAACCCGGGCCCGCTGCGTGACAAGGCAGCACGCTACCCAGAGACCACAGCGGTGGACGAATAAAATATTATCAAAATGCTTATCTTCAGCACGTATTACGAATGAATGAACAGCGCATACCAAGAAGAATGCATAATTATAAACCAAAAGGGAGAAGAATGTTGGGAAGACCATTGAAGAGATGGAGGACTAATTCGACCTATAATGAGATCTGAACAGGCCATTGAGCTTAATCCTTGTTGTTGATGATGATGATGAGCATTATTGTGCGCTGTATTGAGAGACTGCAGGAAGCAGACGAGGTTTGGGGACTAAGTATGTTGCGCGGATAGTAGTTCGTATTCATAGCGTGTAATGAGTATAATTTTCCCTTAATCTCCCGCCTATAACCTAGCAACGTTTCTTCCCATTACGAGTAATTTTCCAAATCGCGGCTCGCGCAATTTTCGGTCCCGCGACCCACTGTGATTATCATTTTTATAAGGGGAGGGGTAAGGGGGACATTAGGGGGAGACAGATGGGAAGGGATACCTGAATGTAGTGGGGGGGCTGCATCCTCATGTAGGGGTTTATAATTTTATACCATATTTGTCGAATGTGTAACCTTGTTTCTTCAATAAACTAAAGAGCGGCTGGAATTTCTGATATAAATATTAATTCGCTGTTATATCGCTCATGCTTCATTCATAACTAGGGCCATTTCTAAACGTTCATCTGTTAATTTTTTTGTTCTAACATTCCCGGAAGTCATGGCTACCTCGGTTCTTCATTTGTGAATCTGTTACGACCGTAAGCTTAATCAGAGATCAAAACATTTGCTTATCTTGCATAGATTAGCATAAATTTAATTCGAGAAGCTTTTTGCAATGTCACTGTAACGGTTATCGCATAAATATCATATTATTTATTATAAACAGCCCTAGAGCGCAGGCGCTTGACCCAAATAAATAAAAACGCAACCAAGTCATTTGTAATTCTTAACAGTTCTATCTTTCCTTTCATTTTTTACTTTTATTTTTTTACAATGCAATAATTCAAGTCTGTTTATTTATATCCTATTTTTCAAAACAATTATTTCGTGAATAATGTCACCAATTTTTTGATGCTAGGGTAATTGTTATGCCCGAAGGTGAGCTTCTACACATGGATATCTTTCTTCATCTTCTTATTCATAATTTGTAGGATTTTCATCCTATTTATTTCCAAAATCACTCCTCGGAGGAAGACGTATCGGATGTGCATGCACTGTCTATCCATCTCTTGGCTCGTCTTCCTCTTGTTCTTCTCCCGTTCATTGGTCTATCTTCTTTAGCTCTTTTTGCAAGTCGGATTTTTTCCATTCTTTCTATATGACCCTTCTAATATTTTCGTCTATCTATAATAAATTTGGTTATGTCTTGAATATGACATTTGTCCGTAATTTGTGTGTTGTGTATTTTATAAAATAATGTATGTTTTCCCCTGAATAGTTCTTAAGATCTTCATGTCACATGTGCTTATTTTTTGTTTAGTTTTTGTTTGTATCAGCCCTAGTTTCTGATCCATATACGATAACTGGTGGAACTATCGTTTTGTATATGCGGGGTTTTGCTTTCTATGTATTGACATATGTTTGTTGCGCCAAATTAAATGGAAATGTTTACAAGCGTATATTTTTCATACCTTCGATTTCTTTAAAGCCGTATAAATATATGAAATACATGATCATTTGCTTTTATCTTCCCTACCGTAGGGAGCCGCGAACTTGTATTTTCCTAATCCGATAATTCTGTAAGTTGTATCTTGGACGTTCCGCGATGTGTAAAGAAATTAATAATACATAGGTAGAAGATTTTGTTTGAGATTGCAATACCATTAAATATAAAATTTTAATATTGCAATTTTTTATGAACTTTTGAACGGACAAACCACGCAATAAACAATATTTGTTGCTAGTCACTTTCTTGTATATATTTTTTGTAGCACTTTGATAAACCAGAAATCCAGTTTTTCTTTAGAATGAAAAGTAGATTAGATCTTGAGAAGTCCAGACAGCAGAGTTACTAAAACAAGTAGCAGGTAATGATAAGTGTCATAAGTGCATTGTAAAAGTTTCGCCTGAAAGCTAGGCCAAGAAATTGAGTTATACAGAAGCCAAGCTTCTGTTTCCTCCACCAGAGTGTAAAAAAGCGCTCATGACGAGACAGACTGTGGCGCCAAGAGCACCGAACTAAAATCAAAAATAAAAGAATGGCAATAAAAAATCTCACACATATGAGTAAATCAAAAGAAAAGACTATCCGAAGAAAACCAGTGCAACAATGATACAAAGTTATAAGCTATCATCTTTAGACATCCTATACATAGAAAGTAATATTTGATCGCTGAAACTTCATTTTTATTTAAAAAGTAGATATATTTCACTCTCTTTATTCTGAGAGATCAAAATGGAGGAAGCTTCCCAATGACTAACTTTATATATTTTTTCTAATATTATCAGGTTATTAGGTTAAATTCTGGAAATGTTTGCTATTATGCATAACAGCGAATCTTTTCGTTCCAACTTCTCTCAAAAAAAATGATAAATTGAGAATATATAAAACTCTTATTCTATCAGTTATATTATATGGATGCGAAACATGGACTCTTACTTTAAGAGAGGAAAGGAGATTACGAGTATTTGAGAATAAAGTTCTTAGGAATTTTTTTGGGCCATATAGAAAAGAAAATATAGCTGAATGGAGAAGACTACATAACAGTGAGCTACATGATATTTATAGGAAATCAGATAGGCCCTATAATAAGAAGATAATCTTCAGAGAGCTGCAAACCAATTAGAAAAACATTTCATGTACAAAAACAAATTCAATGGCATTTCGAAGAAAATATCATCTCAGATGCAAAATTGTCATAAATAATATCATTGAACAAGTGAAATCCTACAATTGTCTGGGTTTTTATATATCATACTGCCAAAAGAAGATATAAATATAAAAATACAGAAATTTCTAAGAATGTGTGGAACAATAAGAACTCTAAAGAATAAAACAACACTCAAGATACTCAACTGAAATATTATAAAGTCATGGCCGTTCCTACTATTTTATATGGCAGTGAAAATAGCACTTTGACTCGTACAGATATGAAAAACATAGAGACAGCGGAGATGAGATTTTTTAAGGCCAACGGCAGGCTTCGATCTTATGGACCAGAAAAGAAGTACAGAGATAAGAGATGAATTAAATATTTTTAAATTGACGGATAAAATTGACGAACAAAGAAAAAATTGGTATGGGCATCTATTTAGAATGCCAGATGACAGACATCCTAAAATTATTTTAAACTACAGACCTACAGGTTATAGAAGTCAAGGAAAACCATTTGCTAGATAGAGAGACCCAATCTCTTGAAGTCGGAAGAGGCCAGAAGCCTAGGCCATGATGTTGATTATTATTATTATTATTATTATTATTATTATTATTATTATTGTTTTTTTTTTCACACTTTCTCTATGTATCGATGTTATAATAGCTACTCTCCACTCTTCTGGCACTTCCTCTTTATATAAACATTGAGAAAACTAACTGGGCCTACTTGTGTATAAGAGAAGAAATGGAAAATATAAATTTCAGCAATGGAGAAGAACTAAAACCTAGTATTGAATGCACTTATTTAGGAACAAAATTAGGCCATTCAAGCGATAACACAGTGGACATTAAAATAGAATCGCACAAACAAAACAAGCAATAAATGCTTTAAACTCTATTTGGTGAAGCGAAAATATTACAAAAAATAGAAAATTACAAATATATCAAACCATAATTCAGAGCATTTTAACATATGGTGCTGAAGTCTGGCAAATTCCTACCAGGGAAATGAAAGGAATTTTAAGTACAGAAATGGATGTTTTAAGAAGATCAGCTGGAAAATCTAGAATGGATAGAATACGAAATAAAGAAATAATGGAAATTATGGGTGTACAAGAGGAGCCGGACATCATAGAAAAGAAAAGATTACAGTGGTATGGCCATGTCAAAAGAATGCCAGAACAAAGATTGCCTAACATTGTTATGGAATGGATCCCAATGGAAAGGAGGAAGACCGAAGAAAACTTGGATAGAAGGGGTACAAGCAGCTATGAATATCAGAGGAATGGAAGGAGATCAATGGATGGACAGAGAGGATGGCGTTTGGTTTCCGGAAGACGGCGGAGCTGCCATGATACCGGATTATTATTATTATTATTTATTGGGCTTTCTGTGGAGTTTCTAGAAGAGATGAAATAGGTCACTATAAATAAACAAAAGATAAACGTTCAATCTTCAATTGTGGATTTTATAAAAAGACAAACAAACAAATAATTAAAAATGTGTGGTCATGTGAAAGGAACGACAGAAGACAGATTTCCAAGAAAATTGCTAGAATAGATGACACTTGGTAGAACAAGAGGAAGACGATCGAAGATAACGTCGAGTCGATTAATAGTCTTTTGACCAACATGAGGGGGAAAGGAATCAACGATGGAGATATGAACGACAGAGAGATATGGACAAGAAAAACAGTAGATTCAACATTAAATGGACAAAACACAAATCTCTTGTGTCAGTTATTTGAATGTGGCGGACCACAGTGAAAACGTAATCTTGTATAACTGTTATTATAGGTATGTTGTATAATTAGACATATTTAGGTGGTTTCTTTTTGTTCGTTTTCTTCTGATTTATTTAAAATATTAAACCAACTGATGTACCGGTCCCATACTGGCCGAAATTTCTCGAACCAGCGCAAGTCCCGTAGCTCTGCGCCAAAGGCTTCTTGTCTTATCCACTAGGCTACGGCGCGAGAACAATAGGCCCTATATAAGATATTAATAAAAATTGTGATACATTTTATTAAAATTACCAACTCACTAACTCAATGGCACTATCGAACCCGTAGGTTCATGGCCGAGCGAACATAAGCTCTCCATAGATCTCTATCCTGAGCTAATGTTTTCCAATCATTGCCTGTATAATCTGCCATCCTCAAATCATAATTAATTTTATTCTCCCACCTCATTCTTGGCCTATCAACTGGGCGTTTTCCCTCTGATTTTCTTACAAGAATCTTCCATGCAAGTCTTTAATTTCCCAATCGTGCCACATCAATGGGAATTACAACAATAAACATCTAAACAACATAGAATTTATTAATATTCACGCTCTTACATAAATTTGTTTAAATATAGGCCTAATGCATATTTGAGGAAATTTCGTAAAAGAACATCAAGAATCACAAAACCGTTTTATTTTCTTTTTTACACATCATTTTGGAAATGTGTAGGCCTACGCCTATTTATTTATGGTCAGATACGTTACTTAATTTTACATGTTCCTATTTTTTACTTAACAAAATATTATTTATAGGCCTAAAGTAAAAAAAAATACTAGCTTGCTTATAATGTAAATATTATAGATATTTACATACTAGATTATACAATTATTACACTTAATTTATATTCGAAAACTTAAATAATTGGAAATACAAGTAGAACAGTTTCGTAATTATTTGTTAATGATCCAGAGACATTTGTTTAGTTTAGGACAAGAATGTTTGGGTGCGTATCAGAATGCTATCTATGTAGCTCTATTTCCATTGTGTAAAGTTAATTTTTTTGCGCGATAGTGCGTTCTGTCGTACTTACAGCAATGGCGACCATGATTGAAAGTTGAATTTCCTAAATTTCGGGGTTGCCAACCTAAATAACTATAGTGTAATATTACATATTAGATCCTACCTACCTCGTGCGGGATGTAAAACCACTGCCCTCTATGTATACTACGTACAATGTAAATACAAAAAATATCCAAAAGGTAGCGTTAATATACATTATACGAAACAAATAGCTGCATTTTAAATGAACTAAACTTTATTTGAAACAACATGTTCGTACTTGTCGTCATTTTATGACTGATCGGTGTCACGGCCTGCTGTAATTTCTACTAAATTATTTTCGGCATTTACCGCATAGGCCTACACATTGGCCAGACTGTTAACGTTAGTCAATTGTTGATAATGAACGCAAATATTTCCAACAAAGATCTTCTTCTTCTTCTTCTTCTTATTCCGTATGCAGTATTGGGTGATGATGCCCGTTCTGCGACTACAAAAACTCATCTTAAAAAGATATTATTTACTATTATTTATTATTTTACAACACCATTGCGCAAGACAATAATGAACACTGCACGTTTGTGAAGTGTTTTACAGAATCTCGGAAATTAAAAACCTCGCTATTGCTCGGTTTTTAAACATATCCTCGCTTCTGTAAAAGCCACTTCCTAACCTCGCACTGTAATATACTATCATTTAATTCTTCACGATTACTTCACATGCATTCATTCCTCATTAACATTATTTGCTCAAATTCATTGGTTTTACGAATATTCTTTATTAATTACTAGCTAATGCCCGGGGTGCACTCTCACGCCTAAATAAATGAAATGTGATTTTTAAATCTTAATTTCAGGTGAATTCCTACACCTAATGATTTTAGAGCATAATAGCTGCTAATTACTCGACGTACCTGAAAATCTGTATACACTGCGACGAACCACACATGGTTGCTAGAGTAAATTTTTATTTTTGGATTTCAGGTAAAACCCCACTTCTAATAGTCAGATTTCACGGAGTTATGGATAGCACCTACCTCGGTTTGTTTTAATAGCATGTACTGAGTTTCGTTGTGAAACATTGAAAATTACGATCGCTAGAGCGATTTTTAAATGTTCGTTTTTGGTTGAAATCTTACACCTAATAGTTTTAGAGCAGCGAAACTCTCGCCATACGTGAAAACCTATATGAAGCAAATTTTCATGAAGATTAGTTGAGCGGTTTAGAAGTATTTTATAATCACAAATACACGCAGCCTAGATTTTTAAAATATAGGCCTAATGAAGTGTAAATTGTGGTAATAAAAATCCAGTACTACATTTACTGTACATCATCATCATCATCATCAACTTAACGGATTAGATCTTAGTCTGTTTCGATCTCACATCTGTTCAGCTTAGCGTTTTCTTGGTCTTCCTACCGATCTTCGTCGTCCAGGATTATACATCAGTGCCGTCTTTGGTATCCTAGCCTCTGTCATTCTTTGCAGATGTTCTATCCAATTGTTCCTGTGTTCTTCTGTTTGTTCTAGAAGTGGTTGTATATACTTTTAGTTCCTCTCTAATATTCTCATTTCTAATATGTTCTTCTCTTGTACAACCTTTCACAGCCCGTAGAAATCTCATTTCCGCTGCCTGAATTTTACTTTTTTTTTCTCTTTTCCTTCATGACCCAGGCCTCACTTCCATACATCACCACTGGTAGTGACATAGTTGAGTAAAATCTTAGCTGAGTATCCTTTCTTACTTTGTTCCTCAGTGTTCGTCTGATTGTTCCACAAATATGTTGACATTTCTGCATTTTCTTATTTATATCTTGTTCTTCTTCATAAGTTATATCGCAGCCCAAATACTGGAAGTGTGAACCTGTTCCGACACTTTATCTTCTATTAGGCCTACTATTTTTGTTCTTACTGTGTACTTTCCATGAAACGCCATTACTTTAGTTTTTAATTTTGAAATTATCATATTATATTTCTTACATATACTGATAGACTGCTTTTTGTAGCCTGTCCTCTCTGTAAAAAATTAATACTCTATCATCTGCAAAACATAATGCATTCAATGTTTTATTTCGTTCAATTTTGAATCCCTTATGAATTAATTGTTTCCATTCATCAAGAATGTCGTCTAGATGTATTTTTAAAAAGTGTTGACTATTTAACTCATGCCCCAAATGGGAGTCAATGACCAATCACGTTACAATGATTTTTTATTTACAACCAATCACAGTCGTGTTTCGCCTAGAATTTACCAACTAAAGTTTATCATAATAAAGAAAGCATCTCCTTTTTAACATTCTGAATAGGTCATAGCATTATTTTGCAGTGACTCTCCAAGAAATACGGCTACCAGATTGTGTATATAGTGCATGAATGTCAACACGTAGCGCATACGAGAGATAATATAAAAACATTTGTAACAATTGATTATACCACAAAAAAACACTGTTTGCACTTTCTTAAACGAATTATTTTCCAGGAAATGACGCAGAAAAATATAATAGACATATTTACATCATACGACATCAGAAATTAATTAATACCTATAACGTAGGTTATAAATTTCTCCACTAGGGTGCATTCTTACAACATTGCGATCTTTTGGCAATAAATAATATTATGATCTGGGTGCAGTGATCGAACAAATGAAGCAAATGAAGCGTACCTATCGTTTCTCGTTTGTTTTCAAACATGGCCGTTTACATTAAATATATAAATATTTTAAAATAGCTATAGTTAAATAATGATTTGTGAGTATACAGCTTAATTTTGTTCGTTAAATAGTCCTAACAAATGCCACTCTTAATTTCCAAATTCTCTAGATAAATTCACTCCTCACTTCGTGAGTCGTGAATTAATCGATAATTTGGAAATCACTCGTGACATTACTTATGATAATTTTCCATTTATTTCAACTGCTATTTTTGTATTTTCATATAAAGTTTGAATAGTTTTCATTAGGTGTATCGGGTATATATATAGGCCTATATATTTTTTTCTTTTGCATTTACTGCACAAAACAAGAAAACCTGCGAAAATTCTCTAATAAAACTAACGTACCCTGAGTTCGAACTTCAAAAACAATCATGATAATTCTATTCGCTGGGCAGTTGAGAGTTTTTATAGGAATATTTAGATATATGTCGATGATGCACAAAACAGACTGTGAGTAACAAAAGACTGGAGAAGGTACATGGCTACTATATACTTTGAGTTGGCCATGGCTGATGATAATAATTATGGGCATTGCCGCGGGGGGCTCTGCATCGCATGTTGCCAGCCGACGTCTACAAGAAAACAAAAGAAGAATGGAGCGCACTGTTCGGTTAGAATACAACTAAGACACTGTTAGATAATGTCAACAAACAATCCAAATCACCTCAAGGAATGTAAAAATAATAAAGCGCTTTATTAAGTTGTTGGATCGAAAATAATAAGTGAATATGAAAACAATCATCAATCTCTTACTAATTATGACCATTTAAGTAATCGATTACACATTAATGCCATACGGTACTGTTTATCTAGCGGAATACAGAAGTCGATTTTAAAACGAAGGCTATCTTAAACATCAGCAGATATCTATTAGCTCTGTTATTGCACTTAAGTAGTCTGCTGAATATGGACTCTGCAAGAGACACACCCTCTGTTTCATCTGTTGGAAATATTTTACTGTAGCAGACACTATCCAAACTACTAATCCGAAAATAATTATCCTAATGGACAACTTTTCTAATCAGCATTCTTCTTTTATTTTTTCCTAAACTGAATAGCTCTAACAAACTACCTCATTGGCATTATCCAACCTATAGATTCATGGCCTCCATAAGCTCTCCATACATCCCTATTCTGTGCTATTGTTTTCCAATTATCCCCTGTATAATCTAGACTGCGATGGGCAGGACATGTTGCACATATGGGGAATAAAAGACTTGCATGGAGGCTTCTTGTAGGAAAGCCAGAGGGAAAACGCCCAGTTGGTAGACCAAGAATGAGGTGGGAGAATAACATTATCTATGATTTAAGGGAAGTAGATTAAACAGGGAATGATTGGAAAGCATTAGCTCAGGATAGGGATGTATGGAGAGCTTATGTCCGCGCGGCCATGAACCTACGGGTTCGATAGTGCCAGTGAGTAAGTAAGTATAATCTACTTCAAAAATGTAATAAACCACATTAAAGCTCAAAGACTGCGCTGGTTTGGACATATAAATAGAATGCAGGAAGACAAGCTTGTGAGAAGAATATACAAATGGAAACCAATATGCACTAGAACAGCTGGACGCCCAAAAAAACAGATGGCAGGATGATGTTATAAAGGATATATTAGAAATTAAAATTTGAAATTGTCCAGTCTGTATCCAGAATAGATCCAGGTGGAGAAAAATTGTTGAGAAGACCAAAACTTCAATGAGGTTGTAGTCGCCTACTAAAGAAGAAGATAATCTTACTTACTTACTTACTTACTCACTGGAACTATCGAACCCGTAGGTTCATGGCCGCGGGGACATAAGCTCTCCAAACATACATATCCTGAGCTAATCCTTTCCAATCATTCCCTGTATAATCTACTTCCCTCAAATCGTAGTTAATGTTATTCTCCCACCTCATTCTTGGTCTACCAACTAGGCGTTTTCCCTCTGGCTTTCCTACAAGAAGCTTCCATGCAAGTCTTTCATTCCCCATACGTGCAACATGTCCTGCCCATCGCAGTCTACGAGACTTAACTGTTCTTATTATATCTGGCTTCCTATAAAGACCATGTAGTTCATTGTTATGTAGTCTTCTCCATTCACCTGTCTCTTCATGTCTCTTTGGTCCAAATATGTTCCTAAGTACTTTATTCTCAAATGCCTGTAATCTCCTTTCCTGCCTTATAGTAAGAGTCGCACCCATAAAATATAACTGGTAGAATAATAGTTTTATACAAAGAAGATAATCTACTTCTCTCAAATCATTGTCAATGTTATTCTCCCATGTCATTCTTGGTTTACTAACTGGACGTTTTCCTTCTGATTTTCCTATGCTTCCATTCACCTCTTTCATTCTCCATTTGTGTCGCATGTCCTGCCCATCACTGTCTACGAGACTTAACTCTTTCATTATAGCCCATCTGGTTTCCTATAGGCCCTAATGATCATGTAGCTCAGGGTTATGTAGTCTTTTCCATTCGCCTGTCTGCTTATCTCCGTTTGGTACAAACATTTTCCTAAGAACTTTATTCTCAAACATACGTAATGTTTTTTTCTTCCTTAAAGTAATAGTCCATGTTTCGCACCCATATATAATATAACTAGAAGAATGACAGTTTTATATATTTTCAGTTTAATATTTTTTTAGAGAAGTTGTGACAACAAGAGTCCCTGTAATTCATAATGGCAAGCATTTCCAGAATTGAGCCTATGTTTAATTTCTTTGCGCATCCAATTCCTATTATTTTTATATCATTTTAATTTTATTATATTCTATGTTTTTGTTAGTATTAGCTGGTATTAGATCGCATCATAATTGTATTTTGTTTAGTCTGTATTTTAATAATATCTTAACATTGTAATATTATATAATTTTTGTTTAATTCTACTAGGCCTATTCGCTGGTTGAGTGGAAGAGAAGGCCTTATGGCCTTAACTCTGCCAGCTAAAATAAAGCATTATTATTATTATTATTATTATTATTATTATTATTATTATTATTATTATTATTATTATTATTATTATCACTATTATCATCATTATTATTATCATTATTATCATTATTATTATTATTATCATTATTATTATCATTATTATTATTATTAGTATTATTATTATTATTATTATTAGTATTATTATTAGTATTATTGTTCCAAGGTATTTGAGTCCAGCCACTCCTTAAAAATTTCCCTCAATTGTTATTCCAGATTTTTAAAGTACACTGAAAGCAGAAGATGAAACTTAAGTTATCGAAAGGCCTCCTACAAAACAACACTGCTGATTATTGAGGACTACAGAGATTTCAGGTACTGTTTTACATTTCTTAAAACTTTATTATTTGTTATTAACATCCATTTCTATTATTTTCTAACTGGTTTTTACTGAACTCAAAAGATTTCATTAACACATCATCATCATCATCATCTTCATGGTAGGCTCTCGGCCTGTTCCGCTCTCGGAATTCACCTTCCCATCGTCTTCTAGGACGTCCCACATCTCTATAGCCTTGAGATTGGTACAACAGTGCTTGTTTTGTTAGCCTAAAAGAGTTTATTCTTAAAATATGATCATGCCATTTTTGTTTATAGTTTTGTATTTTTTCATTTATATTAAAAATATTGAGTTCTTGCCTAATTGTTTCACGGCCGGTAATCATAATAGTAAACGATTCCGGGCTATGTGACCGTGTTATAACTGGTGTTTCTTTTTTCCAGACGTTTCTCCCTCAACTGCGGAGGACATCTTCAGAGGCAAGTGCTTCTAGGTGATGTTCCCTTGTGCAGACTCGACTATGAATGTGTCTACGACAAGGAATGCAACCTAGAAGCACTCGCCACTGAAGATGCCCTCCGCAGTTGAGGCAGAAACGTTTGGAAAAACACCAGCTATAGACTCAGCCACATAGCCCGGAATCTTTTAATAGGGCTACTATATTTTCTTACACGTTTAAAACAATGTTTCAACCAATGAAAATGCAATCCAACATGTGGTTTTAAAATAAAATAAGTTAAAATATACCTTCTTAGGTAAGATCCGTCGTCCTCAACTTATAAAATATGTATTCTTTATGTCTGTAGGCCTTTCAGAACATCCGTTCCATCTTCAGCAGGTCCTTCTTCGCTACAATTCCTCTTCATAGCACTTTCTCTTATTCTACTTCCTACAGTAGCCTCTGCCCGCTACTGGAATTTCCTTCCTCAAGATATCAGGGGTTGCCGCACACTTGGCACCTTTAAGTAACGCTTATACAGTTACCTGTTGCCTAATAATTAATTTATCTTTATTTATTTAAATTTATACAATGTCATTACAAATTTTTTCTCGTTTTTTTTATACCTTGTATATATTATATATTTAATTCGTTTAATTTAGAGTAAATCAAAATAGATTATAAATATTGATTGTATTGTATTGTTTTTATAATATGTAATTGTTTATGTAGTTGTAAGACTATTTTTTTTTTGTATTTTGTATTTTTTAAAAACTTGGTTGAGTGGCAGACAAGGCCTTAAGGCCTTAACTCTGCCAGGTAAAATAAAGCTTTTTTTTACAATATCTAGTATGATGGTTGATGCTGCTGGTCCTAATGTGGTATTGTCGGCATAAAGAATACATATTTTATAAGTCTTACCTAAGAAGGTATATTTTTACACGCTTTATATTAGCTTGACCTGTATCTATCTATCTATCTATCTATCTATCTATCTATCTATCTATCTATCTATCTATCTATCTATCTGTCTGTCTGTCTGTCTGTCTGTCTGTCTGTCTGTCTGTCTGTCTGTCTGTCTGTCTGTCTGTCTGTCTATGTAACTGAATATTTCAACGCGATTTTCGCCCACTTAAAATAATTGGATCGTCTTGAAATTTTGTATACTTGTAAAGGACCCGTGACAATACAATAATTTCATATTTATTTCCTAAATTCCTGGCCAGAATCATCAGAAAATAAAAAAAGTGTCTTTGTATTTATGTAACGGAATCATTGAACACGATTTCCACCCACTTAGAAACATAGGATAGACTTGAAACTTTGTATACTTGTATAGGACCCGTGACAATACAATAATTTAATATTTATATTAACTTATTTTATTTTATGACTCCCCACCTCAACGGATTTAACAATGAATTTTATTAGTATTGATACATGTGGTTTGTTTACATTATAACAGGAGCTTAGGCTCGGAGTAGGTATAGTTTGCTGAATGTGTGGATGGAAGTTAATTTGACGGTAACAATAGTTACATGACTAATAAGCTGACAGATTATTGTAAGAGCTCTGTCAACACACGGTTCTTGCATGCCAACATGAGTTCCATTATTCACATAATTATGCGCTACTTAATGAACCAGTGACAAGTTATTCCAAGACAAGCTCTCGCCAACATTTGTCAACAAGAAATGTTAGTTTATTTATTTAATTATTGTAGCACTGCTGACAAGTTTAACCAGTTGAATATTGGCAATGCATATTTCAGTACACATCCAAGAAAGAGCAGCGGCAGCCATCCGAACATTATACAATATCCCGAATCTGGCCAACTTATCGACAGGTACAACAATGCAGTTATTCAAAACGACAGTGGCACCAGTTATAACATATGGGATAGAGATAATTTGGGAAAAACTTAAGATCGGAGATCTGATAAGAATAGAAAAAGTCAAAGCAATGTTCATGAAACGGATCCTGAGATTAGGAAAAACAGTGCCATCTCGTTTTGCTTACGAACTCATGAGAGAGACCTACTTCATAGAGGACATAAGAACCCAATTCTATCTACAATCCACAGAACCATACCAGAAATTAATAAGCATCAGAAATAGGAAGAAGAAGGAAATAGACATCGATTTCTACACTACAACTGCCATGCGGGACGACAGATGGACCAGAGAGTGTAACCCCCAGAGACACGTCACAACCACGACTCGCAGTACATGGATTTCATAACAAAATATGTATAAACAAGAAATTCCACGAGCCGACCGAAGAATGCAAGTGTGTGTTATGTGGACAAAGATGTAGGAAATACCACATCATAACATGTGCGAAAAGAACAAAAACTATTACAGACTACACTAAAGACTAAACCACCACTAATGCTCAACCTGAGTGCACATTTCTTATTATTATTATTATTATTATTATTATTATTATTATTATTATATTTCAGTAAGGCAGCCCTGACTTTCCATCAAAATTCTTCCATTTATTTGTGAAAGGTTAAACATGATATTATGCATTACAGGGACTCTTATCTCCCAGCTTCTCTAAAAAAAAACTTTTGTTTCAAATGCCCCAGATTGTCATTACGACATTTCTGGTGTTCTCTGCTGTTATGGCGTACTTGTAGCCCACTTCTGAGGTTGGGGCGCCTGGAAGCCGCGTTACGCTGCCCCGATGATATAGGCCTAAGAGTTGATGATGATGGTAATGATGCGCCAGGAGAGGCCTTAAACTAAACTTAAGCTAATTAGGCGAATAATTTTGTTCAAATGTCTGAAGAAGGTACAGTGTACCGAAACAGCTGTTACTGAATTATATCTTAATAAATATGAAAATCAAATAAAACTACGTTTTATTTTTATTTAATTAATGCATATGATAAAAAGGTAAAGTGATTCCACAACAGGCCTCAGGAGGCCCTTGGGGTAGTGGGAGCTTAAGGCTCCCACTTTTTCTAGACAATCGGCACTTTATGTCAGCCGGGTTGTCAGCCCTGCGTGATGGCCGCCTTTACCCCAGAACAAGCGTCTAGTACTCATTTCAGTTAGAGGCTGAGTCGACCCCAGGGTCATAGTGCCGCCAGAGGGTTTGGGTCAGTTTAAAAATCCTGACCCCAATGGGACTTGAACCCTCGACCCTCCGGCTTGTAGCTCAGTGCCTTAACCACTACGCTACGGCGTGCCCCCTAATATATATGATATTGATGATAATGATGGCCAGATGGTGTTCGGGGACCGTTTGGGGATTAAAGATTCCTGACATTTATCTTACTAGTGAGGAAAAACCCCGAAGAAAATCTCACCCAGGAAACTTCTCCCGACCGGGTATCGAACCCGGGTCCTCTGCGTGAAAAGGCAGCACGCTACCTCGAGAACACAGTAGTGATTAAACTGAAAATGCGTATATAATACTATTATTCTCCCAGTTATATGGATGGAAACATGGACTCTTACTTTAAGAGAGAAGAAAAGATTGCAAGTATTTGAGAATAAAGTTCTTAGAGAGTTGAACTGACAGGTTACTGGAGAAGACTTCATAACAGTGAGCTAAGTGATGTTTGAACATTAAAGTCTCGTAGACTGCGATAGGCATGACATGTGGCACGAATTGGGAATGAAAGAGGTTCACGGAAGCTTAATGTAAGAAAACCAGAGGAAAACTCTCAATTGGTAGACCAAGAATGAGATGAGAGAATAACATTAACCATGATTTGAAGGAAGTAGATTACACAGGATATGATTGACAGCATGGGCACAGGATAGGGATGTTTGGAGAGCTTATGTCCGCTCGGCCATGAACCTACTGGTTTGATAATGCCAGTGAGTTATATATTTGATAATAGCTATGTTGCGTTCGAAGTTAAGTATAATGTGGATTTAAACATGTGACGAAACAAAATAGTTAAAATTCTATCCATCCATAGTAATTCTGCTCGAGGGCAGGTCTTTCACTGCAATCATAGCATTTTCATGCTATGCATTGCAACTTTACTAGGGAATTGTAGGTGTGGTAGCTTCCCGTTGTTTTCCACACCAGTGAAGGATGATGATCATGATGGCCATATGATTTCGGGGACCGTTTAATAGGCCTATTTAGGGATGGACCAGCAAATCAATGTGGAAAACTACAAAAGGCGCCATTTCGGTATATAGGGCCTAAGTTACTTGATGGGATATCGAAGTCGACAGTCCGATTGTTAAATTTATATAACTGTTTCCAACATCTATAAAACTATAAAATATTTACATAAGATTGTGTTTTATTACCCCTATTTACCTTTTTTAATAGCGTTTTTTTTTCTAAAGAGATCGATAAAATGTACATTTTCTAGGAACGTGATGATAATAAAAAAACTGGGTGTTGTTGAATCTTAATGTAATATACGACGAGGATCAATTCCTTACAGAGTCAAGACTTAAAACGTATACTTCACTTTCTGTTTACAGTTTCTCTTGTTAGATCATGGAATTCTCTTCCATCGTATGTCACAGACTGCCAAACTTTACCATCTTTCAGAAACAAACAAACAAACAAAATTAACCAACAGAAACATCTAACTAATAATAATTTTGAACATTTTTCCCCTTTATTTAATGTAATAGTAGCTATATTACGATGCGAGGATGGGAAGTGGATTTCACAGAATCGAGGAAAATGTTTAAAAACCGATTGATAGCGAGGTTTTTAATTTCCCAGATTCTGTAAAACATTTCACACACGTGCATTGTACATTATCTTTTGCGCGATGATGTTTTCAAAATAATAAATAATAGTAAAATAATATCTGCGATGGGCAGGACATGTTGCACGTATGGGAATGAAAGACTTGCATGGAAGCTTCTTGTAGGAAAGCCAGAGGGAAAACGCCCAGTTTGGTAGACCAAGAATGAGGTGGGAGAATAACATTAACTATGATTTGAGGGAAGTAGATTATACAGGGAATAATTGGAAAGCATTAGCTCAGGATAGGGATATATGGAGAGGTTATGTCCGCGCGGCCATGAACCTACGGGTTCGATAGTGCCAGTGAGTAAGTAAGTAAGTAAGTAAGTTGGAAATATGTTTGTTCATTATAAACAATTGACTAGCGTTAACATTAGTTGAAACTGCGGAGAGCAATTATTGATAACATGGCCGCAAGTACGTATTTATTGTTTTATATTGTTTCAAATAAAGTTCAGTTCATTTAAAATGCAGTGATTTGTTTCGTATAATGTATATTAACACTACCTTTTGGATATTTTTTGTATATAGGCCTATATTGTACGTGGTATACATAGAGGGCAGTGGTTTTACTTCCCGCACGCATTTTGTAATATGTAATATTGCCCAGTATAGTTATTTTATTACAGTAGCCTATGGTTATATAGGTTGGCAACCCCGAAATGTAGGAAGTTGAAGTTTCAATCATGGTCGCCATTGCTGTAAGTACGAAAAACGCACTATCGCGCAAAAAATAGCATTAAGATTTATCAATATTTCTACCTGATGTCATATATAGGCGAATATATAAGCGGTGGACTACAGGTTATGTTCTTTGCCTACTATTCTGAAGGTCGAGGGTTCAAACCCGATCGGAATCGATGGATTTTGATAGGATGAAAAAATCCAAGAAGCAAGTCTTCCGTGAGAGACTTTAAGCCGTGGGCACCGAGTCTAAAGATTTTCAGGCTCATAAAATATCCTAAGCCTGAATAAAAATGTCTTTAAACAAAATTTACCAACCTCTTCATCCTAGTGGCACACGCCATAACGTAGTGGTTAAGGCACCTGCGCTATAAGCCGGAAGGTCGAGGGTTCGAGTTCCGGAGGGGTCGGATTTTTAAACTGACCCAAACCTTCTGGCGGCACTATGGCCCCGGGGTCGACGCAGCCTCTAACATAAATGAGTACCAGCCGCTTTGTTCTGGGGTAAAGGCTGCCGTCACGCAGGGCTGACAACCCGGCTGATATCAAATTTCGATTGTCCAGAAAAAGTAGGAGCCTTAACCTCCTACTATCACAAGGGCCTTCTGAGGCCTGCAGTGGGATCACTTCATCATCCTAGTAGGCTAATACCTTAGTTGCCTGTTAGATGTCTCATTGGGTCGGTGTGTTGACCGCATACCATTCATGATATCTGTGGGAAAGTAAGAGTATCTAATTTAACTTGGTCTAGTATCAGATAAAGGAGAGGTTAAGACTCGATATTGGGTTGATACGCCATTTTGTGTGTGTGTGTGTGTGTGTTTGTGTGTGTTTGTGTGATATATCACACCCCGGCAAGAATAACATCACAACTGAAAAAAGCCATATTTTCCAGTAGGTACAGCAAAAAGGAAGTACACTTGTATCACGGTTCAAATGGTTTAGGAATAGCTGTAAGTGCATCCTGTACCTTAATTAGTTAGGAATTTAGTTAATTACTTATTGTATAGGCTACAATTTATATACAAATTGTGTTGTTTTGAATTGGGGATTAACTCAAATTCGTTCATTTTTTAGTTGTGCCAGGGTGCGATATCTTCTAATATATAAAAATGAATGTTTGTTTGTTTGTACTTTATGCGCGGCCAAACCGTTGATTCGATTGTGATGGGGCTTTTTGCAAAGTGTTCAGGAGATTCCCGGGATGAACATAAGCTATAAGAGAGCTGTGATACTCAACTCCTACACCCTTAAAAATCGCCCTTTGTAGTGGAAAACGTGAAAAAGTAGCTCTTTGGACGCTTAAACGACTTACGCTGCCTAAACCATAACAAATAGACAAAATTAATGTACACAGAATTTAATATCTCAAAAAGCTCTACAAAAACGTCCGCGGCAGCATATGTTTATCTCTTATGGATAACTCACAATAACCATTTTTGTCTTTCATTGATACCATGAAGATCGAGACAAGTACGTAGATTCCTGTGCAAGCATAGCAGCAAATGATGGGAATTCTCTTACGGATAACTCACAATAACCATTTTTGTCTTTCATTGATACCATGAAGATCGAGACAAGTACGTAGATTCCTGTGCAAGCATAGCAGCACATGGCGGGTATTCTCTTACGGATAACTCACAATAACCATTTTTGTCTTTCATTGATACCATGAAGATCGAGACAAGTACGTAGATTCCTGTGCAAGCATAGCAGCACATGGCGGGTATTCTCTTACGGATAACTCACAATAACCATTTTTGTCTTTCATTGATACCATGAAGATCGAGTCAAGTACATAGATTCCTGTGCAAGTATATTTTTTTTTTTTTTTTTTTTGCAAGTATAGCAGCACATGGCGGGTATTCTTTTACGGATAACTCACAATAACCATTTTTGTCTTTCATTGATACCAAGAAGATCGAGTCAAGTACGTAGATTCCTGTGCAAGCATAGCAGCACATGGCGGGTATTCTCTTACGGATAACTCACAATAACCATTTTTGTCTTTCATTGATACCATGAAGATCGAGACAAGTACGTAGATTCCTGTGCAAGCATAGCAGCATATGGCGGGTATTCTTTTACGGATAACTCACAATAACCATTTTTGTCTTTCATTGATACCATGAAGATCGAGACAAGTACGTAGATTCCTGTGCAAGCATAGCAGCACATGGCGGGTATTCTCTTACGGATAACTCACAATAACCATTTTTGTCTTTCATTGATACCATTAAGATCGAGACAAGTACGTAGATTCCTGTGCAAGCATAGCAGCACATGGCGGGTATTCTCTTACGGATAACTCACAATAACCATTTTTGTCTTTCATTGATACCATGAAGATCGAGACAAGTACGTAGATTCCTGTGCAAGCATAGCAGCACATGGCGGGTATTCTCTTACGGATAACTCACAATAACCATTTTTGTCTTTCATTGATACCATGAAGATCGAGTCAAGTACATAGATTCCTGTGCAAGTATAGCAGCACATGGCGAGTATTCTTTTACGGATAACTCACAATAACCATTTTTTTGTCATTTGATACCATGAAGATCGAGTCAAGTACATAGATTCCTGTGCAAGTATAGCAGCACATGGCGAGTATTCTTTTACGGATAACTCACAATAACCATTTTTGTCTTTCATTGATACCATGAAGATCGAGTCAAGTACATAGATTCCTGTGCAAGTATAGCAGCACATGGCGAGTATTCTTTTACGGATAACTCACAATAACCATTTTTGTCTTTCATTGATACCATGAAGATCGAGTCAAGTACATAGATTCCTGTGCAAGTATAGCAGCACATGGCGAGTATTCTTTTACGGATAACTCACAATAACGAATTTTGTCTTTTAGCACACTTATGCCTGGGGGGCACGCCGTAGCGTAGTGGTTAAGGCACTGAGCTACAAGCCGGAGGGTCGAGGATTCAAGTCCCGTTGGGGTCAGGATTTTTAAACTGACCCAAACCCTCTGGCGGCACTATGGCCCTGGGGTCGACTCAGCCTCTAACGGAAATGAGTACCAGACGCTTGTTCTGGGGTAAAGGCGGCCGTCACGCAGGGCTGACAACCCGGCTGACACCAAGTGCCGATTGTCTAGAAAAAGTGGGAGCCTTAACCTCCTACTACCCCAAAGGCCTCCTGAGGCCTGTTGTGGGATCACTTTACCTTTTACTTTAGCACACTTATGCCTAGAAGATCGAGATAAGTAGATTCCCGGGCAGCACCGGGTAATCTGCACGGGGAATTTTAAAATAATTGTTCTGCTCAAGAGCAGATCTTTCACTGCAAACTCAGCATTCTCCACTCTTTCCTTAACTACGATATACATTTATAATTATTTACCATTTTACTTGTTCAACTAATTATGAGAAGTACATTAAAGTTTTGTCATTCAGCTCATTTATACCATGAAGATCGGGATGAGTAGATTTCCGGACAACGCCAGATAAACAGCACGGGGTATCTAAAAATAATTACGATATAATTTTTTCCTCTTATTTAACTAAACATAAAACACATTAATTTTCGGATTTCAGCTCATTTATGTCAAGAAGATTGGGTTAAGTAGATTCCCGGGCAACGCCGGACAATCAGCACGGGGTATCTAAAAAAATATAAATTTATAATTATTTTTTTCCTTTTACTTATTCAACTAAACATAAAATCACATTAATTTAAAATATTTAGGCGTAGCAGCGCACGCCGGGTATTAGCAAGTATTCAATAGATTACACTGGACACATTAAAATGAAATAATTTGTTTATTATTAGTTAATGTAAAATGACAGATTATTAGTTTCGTAATAAACTTACTTAACAACTCAGCAATTTGGAATTCAAAACCGTCAGTTTATAATTTGTCCCGGAGCCAGGCAGTATATGAAAATTTAAATGAGGAAGCTATTATTATGGTGTCCAGTAGGAGCGCTAGTGGTGACAGAAGGAATAATTAGATTGTCACTTGTTGAAGCCCATTCTTGATTTGGATTGTCTGTATGCAAGGTCGGCCGTGTCCGGCAGAGAGCTCCCTGTAATTATAAACAAACAAATATAAATAACTGTCTGCCCTCTTGCCTCCCTTCCTTTGTGAGATAAGACACTTCGATAGACATCGATAATGCTCGATTTTTAACGCTTCCTTCTTGTGCCTCAAGACTTATATCTGTATTGAAGAGTTACATGCTAGAAGGTAGGCCTATTTCTTTATCTTATTTCCTTTCCGTATTGTTTGTTAAAGGTGCTTTTTTATAGTTTTTTATATTCACTTCAAATGTAGACTATACAGGGTGTTACCGATTTATTGTGAATCAGTAGTAGGCCTAATGATAATGACTATTTCACTCATGCCACAAATGGGAGTTAATGACCAATCACATTTCAATGAATTTTGAATCGATCATAGTCGTTTTTCACCTCGATTTTATCACTTTCATTTTATCGCTTTCATTTTATCAAGTGGCTCCCAGATTGTATATATAGCGCACGAATGTAACCAGATTCTGCTTGCGAGATATAATGAAAAACATTCGTAGCAATTGATTATACCATAAAAAAGAAACTACAGATTGCACTTTCTTAAACGTATTATTTCCCAGGAATTAACGTTGCAGAAAAATATAATTGACATATTTACCGTAGCGTAGTGGTTAAGGCACTGAGCTACAAGCCGGAGGGTCGAGGGTTCAAGTCCCCGTTGGGGTCAGGATTTTTAAACTGACCCAAACCCTCTGGCGGCACCATGACCCTGGGGTCGACTCAGCCTCTAACGGAAATGAGTACCAGACGCTTGTTCTGGGGGTAAAGGCGGCCGTCACGCAGGGCTGAAAACCCAGCTGACATAAAGTGCCGATTGTCTAGAAAAAGTGGGAGCCTTAACTTCCTACTACCCCAAGGGCCTCCGGGCCTGTTGTGGGATCACTTTACTTACTTACATCATAGCATATCAGAAATTAATTAATAACCTGTAATTATGTGTTTCATTTTTTCTCCACTAGGGTGCATTCTTACAATATTGCGATTCTATTTGGCAATAAATATGATCTGGTTGCAGTGGTGAACAAATGAAACATAACGTTTCTCATTTGTTTTCAAACATCGCCGTTTGCATTAAATATATAAATATTTTAAAATAACTATATTCAAATAGTGATTTGTAAGTAAACAGCTTAATTTTATTCGTTAAATAGTCCTAAAAAATGTCACTCTCGATTTACAAATTATGTAGATAATTTTAGCAATAATTTGAATATCACTCGTGGTATTATTTATTATAAAATGTAATAATTTTATTTATAACAAAAAATATACATAGAAATTAAAATTCGACTTCAGAAATTTAAGAAGAATAACTGATGGAAGAAGAACCTTGGTTTTGTTATATAAATATAATATAAAGAAAGAAGAAAACTGTATTTCAAGCTCTGTTACATAACATTTCATTATATGGATCCAAAACCTGGACAGTAAGTAGACAACAAGCTAACAAGCTGTTAGCAGTAGAAATGGACTTTTGGAGGCGGTAATTTGAAGACAGGATACTGTCAGAAACTGCACAATAAAGGAAATTATGCAAGTTGAAAAAAATAAATAAATAGAAGAAAATCGTTTGAAATGATATGGAGACCTCATAAGAATGGAAGAATATAGAATACCAAATAAGATTCTTGATTGAAATGGTAATGGAAGAATTGGTAGAGGAAGACCTTAAGAACATTGGATAGATGGAGTGAGGAAAAGTATGGGAACTAGAGATTTGAGGGAAGAAAATGTTTTAGACAGAAACCTTTGGCGAAAAATCACTTTGGGTTGTATTGTGAAATATTCCTTTTATACATAGGCCCCTATATATAGGCCTAAGATACATTTTTTAGTGTTCTGCCCAAGGGCAGGTCTTTCACTGCAATCATAGCATTTTCTTGTTATGCTTTGCTTTACTAGGGAAATATAGGCGTAGTAGCTTCCAGTTGTATTTCCACTCCGATGAATGATATAATGATGATGATGATGATGACTGTTGCCAAATGATGTTCGAGAACCGTTGGGCCTTAAAGCTTTCTGACATTTGTCTTACAGGTAAGGAAAACCCTCCGAAAAAAGAAAACTCATCCAGGTAGCTTGTCCCGACCGGGAACCGAACCCGGGCTCGCTGCGTGACAAAGTAGTACGTTATCTCGAAACCACACGAACGCACGCACACACACACATACACACACACATATATATATATATATATATATAACCAAAACATCGGTGGAAAGATCAAGACCATCTTCGCTAGGTTTACCGTACAGGCCACATGGCCTAAAACGAATTTGTTCATGATGATGATGATGATATATATATATATATATATAAAGAGAAGAATTAAATATTGAATCAATACATTTATATAGTTAAAAAAATACAGAACATACTGGAGATATAACTCACTCATTCAACTAATACCAGACTCGAGGATATCGAAAGCTGCCCTACACTATGATTCAAAAAAGAAAAAGAAATATAGGCCGACGATTGAAGAGATGGCGTGAACAACTACAGCGAAAATAGAAAAGACAAAGAAATCTCTCAAGATTTAAATAACATGCACAACAAAATCATCTTTACTGATGAAACAGAAATCAACAACAGTATAAACTATTTGGACCTAACACTAACAAAAAACTTCACCAACAACAAAATAGAAATTGGAATTTATCGAAAACCGACAAGCAACACACTAGCCATAAACAATAAATCGAGACATCCTTTTCAACATAAAATAAGTACATTCAAAAGCCTAATAAATAGGATGTTAAAACTCCCTCTAAATAAAGACAATTATAATAAAGAATTAAATTACATCAAACACATGGCAAAAATTAACGGCTACAACAAACAAATAATAAATAGCATTATAAATAAACAAAAAAAAGAAAAACAACATTACCAACATAACCAAACTTGAAATAGAGTCCAATGACAACAACAAAAAATGGATAACTCTCACGTACACTGGTAAAGAAACATTAAAATTGGCCAACACACTAAAAAAGCTCGATAAGAATATTAATATATCCTACAGAACTGGCAACAAACTAAACAATTTAATAAACAACAACATCGAAGAAATAGATGAAGAATGATGATTCGACAATAAAGGCATCTACAAATTAACATGTACAGACTGCAATAAATTCTACATTGGGAAAACTAACAGAAGCTTCAACATTAGATTCAAGGAACATTTCAGAGATTTCGTTTACAATGGAGGAAAATCAAGTTACGCGAAACATGTAATTCAAGCTGGACACCATATGCATAACATCGATAACACCCTCACAATAGTACATAGAGAAAACATTCCAACGAGAATAAATATACTGGAGGAAATCGCAATCCTAAGAGAAATCAACAGCAACCTGATTCTCAATGAATACACACCTAATCCACACAATCCTCTGTACAAAATTCTCACAACCAAGTCAGTGCTTCAACAAGGATCAACAAGAACGGACCTAATGCATTCTGCTGATGATGGGACTAGTCCCGAAAGGCCTACAGAGTTTTAAAAGAACTTAAGTTGAGGAGACGGACCTACAAGGTAACTATATTATAGTTTTTAACCGTACATTATATTACTGTGAACTAATACCTCAACGGAAAATCACCATGAATTTTACTAGTATCGATACTTTGTGACGGAACAGTCCAGAGAGCCTAATCCTTCAGGCTGATGATATCATATTTATAATATATTCATGTTATCATTCAAAAATACGAAAATATGTAACGAGGAGTATAGAGCCTAGAGATTAGGAGTGGTTCTTCACGATTATTAATTTTGCCTCGTGTTTTAAATGCGGCAGCCATATTTTGGAGCGGTTCGCGTGGGGAGTAAATCAGTACGCCGTGAGAACTGCCCCTTGTGCCGGGAGAGGGGGGAAGTCTTATCTATGACGAATGTCTCTGTACTGCTACTGTATTCTCAAACTCATTTTATAGTGTTCAGACTCCGCAGAAGAGCTCTATTTATTCTTCATTACTGATTTTTCAATCTCGCTTCAGATCCATGACAGCCAATATGCCCATTGCCTTATTAATATTTCCTCCATTGTTGCACCCATATTTGCCATTTTTAAATCGTGAAAGATTGGCATGCTACGAGTTATTGGTAAATCCAGAAAATTGGATAAACTTGGGTAAATTTCTGGACAAAACGCGGTAAAAAAGAACAACACTCATTCATGAATAAATATATGTTATCAAAATGAAATACCATTAATTCTTAATAATTCTACATAACTTAATTAATGTATAATGTTATTGTATTATTATGTAATTGTAATATTATTCTGTTTTCTTTATGTAATTGTAATGTTATTGCTTTTGTGTTTCTTTATCTTTATACTATTACCAATTATTACTTTATTGTAACGGACTTTCAACAGCACGTACGGCTCACTGCCCGTGCGACCCATATTTGTAAATAATATTGTAAATATCTTACTTTTTGTCTAATAAAGTCCTACTACTACTACTACTACTACTACTACTACTACTACTACTACTACTACTACTACTACTAATTTTAAGACCAAGAATGAGGTGGGAGAATAACATTAACCATGATTTGAGTGAAGTAAATTATACAGTGAATGATTGGAAAGCATTAGCTCAGGATAGGGATATATGGAGAGCTTATGTCCGCGCGGCCATGAACCTACGGGTTCAGTAGTGCCAGTGAGTAAGTAAGTATGTATTAATTAAGATAGAATAGTATTATTTCCGTAATAACGGACATTTCATGTTTTTTTATTCGGCGCCCCAGTTGTCGTTTCGACATTTCCTCATATTCTCTCCTGTCATTGGCGTAATTGTAATCCACTTCTGAAGTTGGGGCGCCTGGAAGGCGGAGTTACGTTACCCCAATGATATCCATCCATAGGCCTACATAGTAATTATGCCCGAACGCTGGTCCTTCACTGCAATCATAGCATGTTCATGCTATGCTTGCAGCTTTACTAGGGAATTGTAGGCGTGGTAGCTTTCCGTTGCTTTCCACACCGGTGAAGGATGATGATAATGATAAGGGTGATGATGATGATGATGATGATGGCGGCCATATCATTTTGGGGACCGTTTGGGCCTTAAAGTTGTCCTCACATTTGTCTTACAGGTGAGGAAAAACCCCGATAAAAACCTCACCCAGAAAAACTGCCCCGACCGGGATGGAACCCGGGCCCGCTGCGTGACAAGGCAGCACGCTACCTCGAGACCACAGCGGTGGACCCCGATGATATAATGGATGATAAATTAAGCGAAAGGAGAATTCTTAACCTAAACTTAGCAGCCTAAATTCCAGACCATGGACATCACAGGAATAATTCCCTTTAAAGAAAAATTCCTATGGTCTCACCGGGAATGGAACCCGGAACCTCATTTCATTCTCTATATGTTGTGAAAAACAGTCGTGTTATATAGAATTCGATTAATTTACATAGTGGTAAGTGAGTATCGGTTTATCCAAATAAGGAAAGTGACTTCGGAAATCTTAACATTCGGGGAAATAAGAGTTCGGGAAAGTAAATTCGAGGGAGTAGATTCGGGAAAATGTTTATTCGGGGAAATGAATATCCGGCTTTTCGATTCGGATTAACTGAATTTAGAAATATGAGTGAGAGCGCCTGTCATACCAAGTTTTAAGATTCATTGTAAATCACAGTTGAGATTATGTAATAAAAAGTATCAAAATAAGTATCTGATATATCAATCAAATTCTTCATCTTCTTCTTCTTCTTCTTCTTCTTCTTCTTCTTCACGGTTTAGGCTTATTTACTAAGCCTGTTCCGGTTCCAAATTGCTGCTGTTGTTATCCGTTGAACAGTCCGGCTATCTATTTGGAGCTTCTAAGTATTATTTTTAAATGTCCCCTGAGTACGCTACTAGCGTTCTGCGGGTTAGTCCTTTGGAGGAGCTGTCTCCTTAAAGCCTTTGGACTTGCTTCCTTGTGTTTTATCCGCACAAGGAGGGTTGCCTCGTCCGCCTTCTGCCGTTGAGGACTTCACTTTTGTTTCCCCGAGCTGGGTCTCTTTATTTCATCCCAAGAGATTGGGTTGCCACTTCCGCCATTTTCGCCGTTCCGATATTTCTATCTCCGCCGTGTCTGCCGTTGTGGTCTTCCGTGTTTGCAGCTTCCATTGTGGCCGTTGCTCCCATGTTGCGGATTATTCTTAGTTCCCTCTCCTCTTATCTAACCGCAAGCCAAGGCTTCCCGTTTGTGATCGTCTGGGTTATTGGTACTAAGCCTCCCTACCATGCCAAGGTGATGATCTACAGGGAGGATCAATCAAATTAAAATTATTTAAAAAACTTCAAATGTAACTATTTAACGAATTTTCTAAACTTCTTCTTCTTCTTCTTCTTCTTCACGGTTTAGGCTTATTTACTAGCCTCTTCCGGCTCCAAATTGCTGCTCTTTCCATCTTTTCCTTGGTCTTCCCAAGCTTCTTCTTCCTTGTGGTGGATAGTTGTATGCTGCTTTTGGTATTCTATTCTCAGTCATCCTTGCCAAGTGTTCTTTCCAGTTTGTTCTGTATTTCTCTATTGTTGAGTTTAATTATTCTATTTTTAGTTGTTGTCTTATTTCTGTGTTATGTTTTTTGTCCGTTCTTTGATATCCTGCTATTGGTCTGAGGAATCTCATTTCAGCAGCTTGTATCCTGGCACATTGTTGTGTTGTCACTGTCCATGTTTCGGATTCATAAGTAATAATAGGCACTGCCATTGTCTTGTATAATTTCATTATAGAGTCTTTCCTGGCTTTATTTTTCAAAGTTCTTTTTAGTGTACCTGTTATATAATTAAACTTATTTATTTTGTTATTTATATCTATTTCTGCTGTGTATGATATTTCGCAACCTAGGAAGTTATATCTTACTACTTGTTCTATCGGTTTATTTTCTAATATTATCTTTGTCCGAACTGGATGAGCGCCCTTGAAGGCCATTGTTTTTTTATTTTTGTGAGGATATTTCCATGTTGTATTTTTTTGATATTTCATTTAGTTTATAGAGCATTCTTTGTAGATCGTCTTCTGTTTTTGCTATTAGAACCTGGTCATCTACAAAGGCTACTGTTTTTATTACTATATTTCCTAAGTTAATTCCCTCAGTCGTCATTTGCTTCCATGATCTTATCATGTCGTCGAAATAAATGTTAAAAGCGTGGTTGATAGTGGACAACCTTGTCTAACTCCTCCTGTTAGGCCTATATGTATTGGTTCCCTTTGATTTATTTTTATTTTTGTTTTCTCATACATTTTCTTAATTACTGCTATCAAGTGTAGTGGAATTCCTTTTTCACTTAATATGTTCCATAATGATGGTCCAGACACTTTATCTAAGGCCTTCTTATAATCTATAAAGAGGATGTGCGTCTCTAAGTTGAATTATCTTCGCTTCTCTATTATTTGTTTTAAAGTGAATACATTGTCTGTGCAGCTTCTTCCTTTCCTAAATCCTGTCTGCTCTTCTGATACTATTGCATGTTGCTCTTCGATCTATGTGTACTATGGCTGTTAATCTTTGGTTGATCATTTTTGCATATATTTTGTATGTTGCACATAGTAAGCTTATGCCTCTATAGTTTTCTGGCTTTGTTTTATCGAATTTTCTAAACATAAATTTAATTCGGTTGAGAATTACTTGTATATCAGGTACTTATTCTAATAATTTAACATTTATACGAAATTTGCCAAGTAGTTTGCTTAGGTTGATACAATAGGTACCTAATTCTTTTAAATTTGAACGTTGCAATGCACTTTAAAAGCAAAATTGCCTTTTAGACGAGCGGAAATTTAAAATATTTTTATTAAGATAGACTAGCTTGCATAATACGTAAATTCAGGTTTGGAGTTTATTTTTTTAGATAGGCTAGTTTTCAAAGTATGTAAAACCAAACAGACTGTATACCAAGCGTTGCAGCTACAGTATTGTTAATATATAAATTGCGAGGCAGTATGGTTGGTATATATCATTGCATTGCATGATGGGAAGGAGCAAGTTAGGTATAGATATTTCTACTGTATAATTATATAGTAGAGAACACTGCCATCTGCTGTCAAGCCCACAACATTGATCATCTCCCGGCGCAGTGCCCGCTTTAACTTATCTCGATCCAAGACACTCGCCCAGTCCCAACACAAATAATAATCATAATAATAATAATAATAATAATAATGACAATGATAATGATAATGATAATGATAATAATGATAATGATAAAGATAATAATGATAATAATAATAATAATAATAATAACAACAAGAACAAGAATAGGAATAACGAAAAGAATAACAACAATAACAACAAAAGTAATTATACCAATTATAAACCAAAAGGGAGAAGAATGTTGGGAAGACCATTGAAGAGATGGAAGGACCAATTCGACCTATAATGAGATCGGAACAGACCATTGGGCTTAATCCTTGTTGTTGTTGATGATGATGATGATGATGAACAACAAAAGTAATAGTAACAGTAATAGTAATAATAATAATAAAAGTAATAATAATAATAATAATAATAAAATAATATTAATAATAACAATAATAGTAATAGGCTATATTTCCGGTTTTTAAAATGTTGCCACATTTTTCCGGCACCAATGATTTGTCTTCAATTTCGTTTTGTAATTTTCTTCCATTCGTCTCTATTATAACATAGTTGTTCCTCTATTTCCCAGTCATTCAGAGTTTGTCTAATCCCTTGGATCCACGTGAGATTTAGTCGTCCTTTCCTTCTCGTTCCTGGTGGTGTCAATCCCATTATTTTTTGGTAATCTTTCATCCTCTATTCTCTTAACATGCCCGTACCATTTTAATTGCTTTTCTTGGATAAATTCTAAAACCGAGTTTTGCACATTCACGTTCTTGTTTTATAACATCATTTATAATTTTCTCTCTCCTTGATATCCTAGCAGATCTTCTCCAATAGTCCATTTCTGTTACCATTAGTTTTCTTTTCCTCTGATAATTTATAGTCCAAACCTCTGAACCATAAGTCATAATACTTCTAACTATTGTTTTAAGTAATAATAATAATAATAATAATAACAATAATAATAGTAGCCTAATAATAATAATAATCATAGTACATTCACGAATTTAGGCCATTTGTTGACCTGTTTCGGCCTCATGAGGAACACCATCCAGAAATATTTTGAGTGGAATATTTTATAATAATAATAATAATAATAATAATAATAATAATAATAATAATAATAATAATAATAATAATAATAATAATAATAATCTATCTATCTATCTTCGGGTTTTTACAGCTGCTGCCGTCTTCCCGTGCCAAACCTCCAAAGCCTACGGTCTTGGGCATCTTCGATGCTTAGCCCTCTAGCTTGCATTACTGTCTTCATGTTTTCCTTCCATGTTAACCTTGGTCTTCCTCTTTTCTTCTTTCTGTTAGGATGCCATTCATATAGTTGCTAATAATAATAATAAAAAGAGGGGCTGAACTAAACACCTTAAATTAGTACACAGAATGGAACAAGATAGAAATAATAATTGAGCAGAATATTCACAGAATGAAAGAGGATCGCACACCAAATTGATTACCAACTACAACCCGAAAGGTATAAAATATTGGATGATGAAGACAAGATGGGCTCAGCAGTGTTTAAAGAATGACACCGGAACAAGCCCGATGATGCTTAATTCATGAAGCTGATAATAATGATGATGATGATGATAATTTTATTTATATACAGAAGTTTAATGTTTACATATCTTTCTGTGCCTAATAATAATAATAATAATAATAATAATAATAATAATAATAATAATAATAATAATAATAATAATAATAATAATAGGCTTAATCCTAATAATTAATAGCATAGTTTATTTTATTAATATGTTACGAGGCCTATTTAATTGTTTGGCCCGGTGCAGAGCTACGGGCTTGCGCTGGTTGGAGTCTCCATGGAGTGAAGAAATTTTACTCATGAATTTATACCAGTACAGTACATTTGCCCATTCGGCATCCAGAGGAATTTGGTAGCTATAATAAGTATCAGCTCTAAGTTGAGAAAACCAGATATAACGGCTGGTGGACTTGACATGCTGACACGTCACTTCGTTGCTGGGTTAGATGACCTAAAACCTCTGTAAATGACAAGTTGCTGTGAGGCTGGCAACCGTTGGTAAGCCAAGGGCCTGCTAGACCTGTCGCGACATGAAGTTAGAGTTATTTAACAGTTTGCTCGTTATCGATTTGGTAGATTAATGGTATCACATCCCATCCGTCTTTGAACTATAACTTTGGGGACTCAATCGCGGTCGACTGCCTTTTGGATCACTAAAATTTGAGGACACCTTTTTTTTAGTGTACCGATGTTAAAAGCCATCATGTCGGTACTATGTCACAGAGATGTGTGATAAGTTACAAAACTACGACTAACTTACTTACTTACTTACTTATTTACTTACTTATTTACTTACTTATTTATTTACTTACTTACTTACTTACTTACTTATTTATTTACTTACTTATTTACTTACTTACTTACTTACTCACTTACTTATTTACTTACTTACTTATTTACTCACTTAGGCCTACTTATTTACTTACTTACTTATTTACATACTTACTTACTTATTTACTTACTTACTTACTTATTTACTTACTTACTTATTTACTTACTTACTTATTTACTTACTTACTTATTTACTTACTTACTTACTTACTTACTTACTTACTTACACACTTACATACTTACTTATTTACTTATTTACTTACGTACCTACTTATTTACTTACTTACTTACTTACTTACTTAGGGGCCTACTTACTGTGACTATCCTACCCTTAGGTTTATGACCGAGAGGACATAAGGTCTCCATACATCCCTGTTCTTAGCCAAAATTTTCCAGTCATCCCCTGTATTAATTCATCTCCCTTAAGGGGAGTGATGGGTGAAATTTCTACTTTCTACATTTTTTAAGCTACATACTTGATTTTTTTTGTACACACATTCATGCCATAATAGGTAATATTATAATTAAATTTTATCCTTCTAGGCTTATATGTTTTTGAGTTATTGAAGAAAATCTATTTAAAATTTTGCGTATTAAAATCTATAATTAGTCGCATAATTTTTAGTAACATTTTTTAATTTTTTCTACACGACGACTGACTTATTTAGAACAACACTATGCATCCTCTGCATACGATTTTTTAAAAATTACTACACATATTTTATTTTTTATTTCAGAAACTATTAACGTTGATTCAAAATGCATGCATAGAATTGTTAGCCATAGTGTGTGGGGCAGGCAGTGAAAATTCCGTGCTTCTATCATTAAATTTATCAATGATATTTTGTTAATTAAATAAAAATAAAACGTAGTTTTATTTGATTTTCATATTTATTATATAATTCAGTGACAGCTGTTTCGGTACACTGTACCTTCTTCAGACATGATAACAAATTATGAATTGTGTTCCAACTCATCTAAGCAACAATACAACAATGTTGTTGCTGTCACTGAATTATATAATAAATATGAAAATCAAATAAAACTACGTTTTATTTTTATTTAATTAATAAATATGGATTTTCATCAAGTAAACACCAACTCAATTGATTAATGATATTTTGATTTGAATGTATTAAAATGCAATGAAAATATTAGTGTGTAAAAGTCAATTTGAAAGTTTGCATGCAGTTAAATTAGAATGTAGGATACATGCCCTCCTACAGTCATTAGGGAGACTTACAAGCGCCATAGGACACTGACACTTCATCAACTTATATTTTAAGGTATGTAGTATCTTTTAATACAAAAAAAAAATGCTAAATTTCACCGAACATGTCGAAAATTTCAACCATTACCTCCCTTACCTTGGTTAATGTTATTCTCCCACCTCATTCTTGGCCTCTGTAATGGCTGTTTTCTCTCAGATTTTCCATGTTTCCACGCCCTTCTTTCATTCGCCTTTCATGCCACATGTTCTACTCATTGCAGTCTACGATACTTAACTGTCTTATTATATCTGGCTTTCCATACAGATCATGTAGCTGTTATGTAGTCTTCTCCGTTCACCTGTCTGACCGTCTCTCTTTGGTTAAAAAAATGTTCGTAAGAACTTTTTTCTCAAATATTTGTAATCTTTTCTCTTCGCTTAAAGTAAGAATCCAAGTTTCGCATCCACGAATGGGGAATGAAAGAGGGACAAGGAAACTTGCAGAAAAACCATAGGGAAACGACCAGTAGGAAGACAAGAATAGAGTAAGATGATATTAACCACGATTTTAAGGAGCTAATCATACAAGGATGACTGGAACATGTTACCTCAAGATAAGGATAGCCTAGCCTATATGGAGAGGTTATCTTCGCGCGGGTTCGATAGAGCCAGTGAGTTGATTACACTGAGCAACAAAAAGGAAACTTTTTTTATCTCATAAACAAAAATATGTGTTTCTGATAGTATTTTTTCTCCTGAATTCAAATATGATATCGGTTTTTCTCCATCACGCAAGGTTTCCGAGAGATTCCATCCTTTTAGCCGGGAACCAAGCATGTCAGACTGGTTTTTGGATAACTTTAAATCTCGTATGAGGCCGTTAAGATCTTCTTGAGTCAATAAATGAGCATCAGATGAACAGCTTTATTCAAAAGCTGTATCACCAAAATCTGTTTTTTCTTCTTCCTTACTTCCATCAGAATCTGAGCTCTCTTCATCTAGAGTCACATGTTCTGGAGGCTTTGGTATGGTCAATTCTTCGCAATGTGGAACTGGTCTCATTGCAGATTGCAAGTCAGGATACACCACTGTATATTTTGATTTTGACGTAATCCCTTTAATGTTTGTTAAGCAGAAAATAATTATTTAAATCCATTAATTGAAATTGAAATAAAAAAAAACTGTGGGTGATGGAGAAATTCCGAATACATATTTGAAAACACGATAAAAAACTGCATTAACCCTTAAATTCATAGTGTATCCTTTTGGATACATCAGTTTCTTCAGTTAATTTAATATTTTAAATAAATCAGAAGAAAACGAACAAAAAGAAACCACTTAAATGTGTGTCTAATTATGCAATATACCTAATAATAACAGTTACACAAGATTCCGTTTTCACTGCGGTCCGCCATATTCAAATAACTAACGGAAGAAATTTGTGTTTTGCCAATTTAAGGGTTAAGTACAATTATTGGTACTCATGAGACAAAAATCACGTTGACCAGTGTTTTATGGAGAGCTTATGTTTGCGCGGGATCAATAATACCAGTGTGTTAGTTTTAGGCGTACTGCTCCAGTAGCTTCAATTATAAATATGCCTATATTCTACAGATTCTAGGTATTTTTTATAAGTATCTGATTAGTTGTCTTAAGTATTCAGCTTTTCCTTATGTAGCGGTTTTTCTGTTTGAACGAGAGTGCAAACGAAGATTTTTCAACTTCCTAAATAATAAAAAAAAACAAGAAACTATAACTGTAGTATAAATTTTATTATTTTGCAATTGACTGTAGCTTTTTTGTGATATTTGGAGTGCAACCTTTGATGCAGGAAATGAAATTCGCTAATGAAATAGATTAATAATCATTAGTCTCATTAGACCTATTATTATTATTATTATTATTATTATTATTATTATTATTATTATTATTAAAAGTAAAGTAAATTAATCCCACTACAAGCCTCGAGAGGCCCTTGGGGTAGTAGGAGGTTAAGGCTCCCACTTTTTCTAGACAATCAGCACTTGATGTCAGCCGGGTTGTCATCCCTGCGTGACGGTCGTCTTTACCCCAGAACAAGCGTCTGGTACTCATTTCCGTTAGAGGCTGAGTCGATTCCATAGTGCCGCCAGAAGGTTTTGGTCAGTTTAAATTATTATTATTATTATTATTATTATTATTATTATTATTAACACTGAACTACATGGTCTTTATAGGAAGCCAGATATAATAAGAACAGTTAAGTCTCGTAGACTGCTTTGGTAGGACATGTGGCACGAATGGGGAATGAAATACATGCATGGAAGCTTCTTGTAGGAAAACCAGAGGGGAAACGCCCAGTTGATAGACCAAGAATGAGGTGGGAGAATAACATTAACTATGATTTGAGGGAAGTAGATTATAGGCTACAGGGAATGATTTGAAAATATTAGCTCAGGATAGGGATGTATGGAGAGATTGTGTCCTCGCAGCCATGAACCCACGGGTTCGATAGTGCCAGTGAGTTAGTTATTATTATTATTATTATTATTGTTATTACTTATTCACTGGCACTATCGAACCCGTAGGTTCATGGCCGCGCGGATATAAGCTCTCCATACATCCCTATCCTGAGCTAATGCTTTCCAATCATTCCCTGTATAATCTACTTCCCTCAAATCATAGTTAATGTTATTCTCCCACCTCATTCTTGGTCTACCAACTGGGCGTTTTGCCTCTGGCTTTCCTACAAGAAGCTTCCATGCAAGTATTTCATTTGTATAAAGCCCTAATATTCCATGTTCCTAGGAACATGTCACTGTGTTTGAGCCTTTGGCATGGGTTCCCTGAAGTAGTCCCCGCCCGGAGAACCGAATGGGGGACTATTTGATCTCCGGAAAATTTTACCCCAGTTGAACCCATGTCCGCATTTCTTGACAGTTATATTTTTACGGTGGAAGCTCGTCACTCTTTCGACCAAGGTACTTTTTTCGTCTGGCTTATCACCTTCGACCAGTCCGGCATGGGTAACACTATCGGCAGCAATGCTACTGCCGGCATAGTTCTCAGGATCATTTAAGCACTCCACCACGACAAGGTAAAGATACCATGGAGGGATTATTATTATTATTATTATTATTATTATTATTATTATTATTATTATTATTATTATTATTATTATTATTATTATTATTATTATTATTATTATTATAAACTTTGCAATTGTCTATAATTTTGTGTGATATTTGAAGTGCATCCCTTGACGAAGAAAATGAAATTCGCTAATGAAATATACTATTAATTGATTAACTACTTTGAAAAAATAATCAAAGGAAAATAATCTTATTAGACCAAATTTATAGGCACGTTTCAATGTTAAAATGATGGAAGCTACTTTAAATATGTATGAATGTGTGGGAATCAAGTGTTAGCCGAGGGGGATTTGAATATCGCAAATCTGGGCAGGGAGTGAAGTGGTCCCCATTAAAATAAACACAATCAGATACATTTCATTATTTATTGATTGTTCATTGATAAAATTTTCACCCATAGACACGGTATGTAAGGCCTTAGGGCCCTTGTCTAGTCAGTCGCTACCTGAAATCTCAGTATCAACTTCTCCATATAACAAAACGTACGTATTAGGTTGTAGTTCCAAACTTGTGGTTCGTGTTCTCAGCATCACATCACTCCATGTCATATACCATCTTCACTTCTCGCAACTGGAATTCCCTACCACAAGAAATAAGGGGCTGCCAGACATTGGCATCTTTTAAAAGAAATCTAAATTTACATTTGCTCTAACCTCGACTTCATTATTACCCAGTGTAAGGTATATATATTAATTGGTGTTTCTCGTATAATTTATCATATTTTTATTATTATTATCATTATTATTATCATTATTATCGTAAGTATTATTATTGTTATTGTCCTATAAAATGTTGTTTGTACATGAAATTTACATTGCTACATTTAATGTATCTTTAACTGTTTATAATTAGTATAGTGTATATCTATATTTGTCAAATATTTATTTGTACTTGTGCTGGTTGAGTGGAAGAGAAGGCCTCATGGCCTTAACTCTGCCAGAATAAATAAATTATTATTATTATTATTATTATTATTATTATTATTATTATTATTATTAGTATACACTATTTTAATAACAGTAATCAGTCTAGGGCTAGGATTTTTATGTACTAAAAGGTAAGATTGCAAATAGTGTAAATGACAAGTTAGACTTGTGACTGCCTTTTGTTTTGGTTTCACACACAGACAGTTGAATAGTGTAATGAGAAGTTAGACTTATGACTGTCTTTTGTTTTGGTTTCACACACAGACAGTTGACTAGTGTAATGGGAAGTTAGAATTCTGACTGTCTTTTGTTTTGGTTTCACACACAGACAGTTGAATAGTGTAATGAGAAGTTAGACTTATGGCTGTCTTTTGTTTTGGTTTCACACACAAACAGTTGAATAGTATAATGAGAAGTTAGACTTCTGACTGTCTTTTGTTTTGGTTTCACACACAAACAGTTGAATAGTATACAAGACATAAAGTAAGTGTGTTGATTCATAACAAATACTTAATTCAAAAAAACAAGGTCTCTAAATTACATGGAATAAACAAATCCAGAAGTTACTAGTTAATCCAATCACATTTTTTTATCGGTTTGTTAATGTTTCTGACACTAATTTTACTAAAAATGAAATTGATTTGTTAAATAAGGGTTTTAAATTTAATTTTAATAGTAATATTTTACTACAATATTTTGGCGTGGAATGTGAATTGATTTTAAAAATGATAACAATACATTATCTGAACATGTTAATGTCGAGTCAGAAAAATATGCTCTCACAAAAATTATCAAGGATGGTAAGAAAACAATACCAAGGCTTATATTCTATAATCAGGTAGCTAAAGATATAAAAAAGAAAACTTACTTCTTAGAGAGCCAGTCACTACAAAATAATAGTGTGACCTATTCATAATGTTTAAAAGGAGGAGTTTGATTTTAAAGTGGTAAAATTAAATTGATAAAATCGAGGTGTAAAACGACGGATTGAATAGAAAATAATAATAATAATAATAATAATAATAATAATAATATTAATATGAATAACAAAGCAGGAAAGGGGAAAAGCGGGAAAGCGGACAATCGGAAAAGCAGAAACGCATAAAAAGCAGAAAGGCGAGAGGCGGGAAATGAGAAAGGCAGTAAAGTGGTGAGCAGTAAAACGGTAAAGCGGACGAGCAGACGAGTGGACGAGCGGAAGAGTAGAAGAGCGGGAAAGCGGAAGAGCGAAAGAGAGGAAAAGCGGGAAACCGGCAAACCGTAAAAGCGCAAAAGCGTAAAGCGGAAAATAGTAAAAGCGCTCTTCCGCTCAATGAGCGATTTTCCGCTCACTGAGGGCTCTTCCTCTCACTGAGCGCTCTTCCTCTCACTGAGCGCTATTCCGCTCACTGAGCGCTCTTGCTCTCACTGAGTGATTTTCCGCTCACTGAGCGCTTTTCCGCACACTGAGAGCTTTTCCGCTCACTATGCGCTGTTACGCTCACTTAGCGAGAAACGGAGAGGTTGATAAGCGGAGAAGAGGAAAATCGTAAAACCGTAAAAGCGGAAAAGCGCAAAGGCGGAAAGGCGCAAAAGAATAAAAACGTAAGAGCCTAAAATCGTAAGAACGTAAAACCGTAAATTGTAGAGTGTTAAAGCGTAAAAGCTTTGAAGCGTTGAAGCGTAAAAGCGTAGAAGCGTAAAAGCGCAAAAGCGTAGGAGCGCAGAAGCTTACAAGCGCCAAACAGGAAAATCGCTTTACCGCTCGCCTAACGCCTTTCATTTCACCGAGCGCTTTTCTGCTCACTGTTGGAGAAGCGGAGATGCAGAGATGCGGGAAAGCGGAAAAACGAAAAAGCGGAACAGCTCTCTTCCTGAGCGCTTTTCAGCTCGCTGGGCTCTTTTCCGCTCACTGAGATCTTTTCCCATCAATAGACCAAGAATGAGGTGAAAAAATAACGTTAACTATGATTTGAGAGAAGTGGATTATACAGGAAATGAATGGAAAGCACCAGTTCAGGATAGTGATGTATGGAGAGCTTATGTCCGCGCGGTCATGAACCTACGGATTCTATAGTGCCAGTGAGATAGTTGTTGCCTTTTTGACTTAAAGACGAATTGGAATAAATCTGTCCTCCGCTTTCAATAGTACTGTTCCCTCTGATATAGCGTTAATACCCTCTACAATGAACTTTTGCAGTTTTTGAAATGTCAAAAATTTTGACATTTTTTGGAAAATATCAAGTCTATAGACTTGGAAAACTCAATTTTTAAATTTTGGATTTAGACCGGATTTGTTGCATAGAAATGCCGGACACACCCTCTAGAGTGTATTTTAGCAGTTTTTGAAATTTCGAAAATGTTGACATTATTTTGGAAAAACGCCAGTATTATAGCCTTGGAAAACACAATTTTGAAATATTGCATTTAGACCTTGTGCTTTGTTGAAACAATAAATAAATTATATGAAGACACAAATATAATTATAGATACCGGATTCAAAAGAACAGATACAATCAAAACAAATACTGGATTACGACAAGGATGTAGTTTATCACCCACTTTGTTTAATATATATATATATATATATATATGATATTTTAAATAAATGGAAAGTTTTAGTGAATCCAGGAATAAGAATGGATGATAAAGTGTGCATAAATAATCTTCTATATGCTGATGATGTAATCATAATACAGAAAAATGAAGACTACTTACAGAAATCTATGCATGCATTAAATGAAATATGTAAATTATATGATCTAAAGATTTCTGTAAGGAAAACGAAGACCATGGCTTTTAGAGGAAGAGATCCAGTGAGATCCAAAATTATTTTAGAAAATCAAAGTATAGAACAGGTGTCTAGTTTCAAATATTTGGGCTGTGATGTTGGCTACAATGTGGAAAGAGATATTGACTCCAAAATAAGTGAATTTCAGACGGTGTGTGGAACAATACAGAGAACATTCAAAAATAAAAATTAGAATTGAAAGTACAGCCGTTATTGTATAAGGCCACGAATTACAGACAGAAATGGATTGATCATATGGATGGAATGAGTAAGGAGATATATCCATTGTTAGCAAGAAATTATCAAGCAAGAGGAAGACGTGTAGTTGGAAGACCTAGAAGACGTTGGGCTGATGCATAATGAAGTCGGAACGGGCAATTGCCTATTCCCTGGAGTGATGATGATGGATTTAGACCGGGTTGTTGCATTAGAAATCCCGGACACATCCTCTAGATTGTATTTTAGCAGTTTTTGAAAATTTAAATGATGATATTGTTATTACACGAGCAGATAAAGGGCAAACTTTAATAGCTTTAAATAAGGATGATTATATCTCTAAAACTGTAGATTTTGTAAATTGAGATAATTTTCAAATTATTGATAACCACCCAACAGAGAAATATCAAAAAGAAATTATAAATATTTATAAAAATAGTATAATTTTTATTAATTAAATAAAAATAAAACTTAGTTTTATTTGATTTTCATATTTATTATATAATTCAGTGATAGCTGTACCTTCTTCAGACATGTTAACAAATTATAATTTGTTAACATGTCTGACGAAGGTACAGTGTACCGAAACAGCTGCCACTGAATTATATAATAAATATGAAAATCAAATAAAACTACGTTTTATCATTATTTAATTAATAAATATGGATTTTCATCAACTAAACACCAACTCAATTGATTAGTATAATTTTTAATAACCTCTCTCAATACTCTATAATACAATTCAATCCCCAATCACCCAAACTTTACTCCCTAGTTAAATTACATAAGGAAAATTATCCTATTTGACCAGTAGTATCCTTCATGAGTTCTGCAACAACTGTAATTTCATCTAATACCAAGTTCAATCCAATTTACAGTTTAAAAAACTCAATTGAATTAATTGACAATATAAAGAACATTGATTTTCCTAATAACTTAATTTTTGTAAAAATAAATAAAATAAAAAATAAATATGAAAATCATATAAAACTTTAAGTTTAATTTTAATTTAATTAAATAAAAATAAAATTGCTGTGCCTTGTCGATATTTTTACAATTTATGTAAATTAATTTAACCATAGATATAACACTGTAGACCTACTACAGATGTTCCAATTTTTCGGTCTTTTACAGATATAATATTAGCTTATTATGTGGAAAATTGTTTCACTAGTTTGGCTGAGAGTAGATACGTTGAGTAGTCTGCTACTGCAATGGTCCCGCCTTGGTCAGAAATGGCCCCCAGCAACACAACTTCATACATAAAACATGGTCCTCTGCCCGCCCCTGCATACATCGATATTTAACCTTTGTGCTGTTGTTTAGGTATTAATGCTAAATTCTTCTTCATCACATTTTAATCATTTTCCTTGCAACATATAAGAGGTTTATGTGTAAGCTTACATCAGTTTAATAGTTTTAAATGACATTTCATTAAACACACTGAAGAATATAAGTATTTGGGAATTAAAATTACTAAAGATGGGAAACAATTGCATAGACTCTTGATGTCCCAACTCCTTTCAAAAAACGTTAAACTGAAAAAATATAAAACTATTATTCTACCAGTTATATTATATGGGTGCGAAACATGGACTCTTACTTTAAGGGAGGAAAGGAGATTACGGGTATTTGAGAATAAAGTACTTAGGAAAATGTTTGGACCAAAGAGAGATGAACAGACAGGTGAATGGAGAAGACTACCTAACAATGAACTGCATGGTCTTTATAGGAAGCCAGATATAATAAGAACAGTTAAGTCTCGTAGACTGCGATGGGCAGGACATGTTGTACGTATGGGGAATGAAAGACTTGCATGGAAGCTTCTTGTAGGAAAGCCAGAGGGAAAACGCCCAGTTGGTAGACCAAGAATGAGGTGGGAGAATAACATTAACTATGATTTGAGGGAAGTAGATTATACAGGGAATGATTGGAAAGCATTAGCTCAGGATAGGGATGTATGGAGAGCTTATGTCCGCGTGGCCATGAACGTACGGGTTCGATAGTGCCAGTGAGTAAGTAAGTAAAGATGGGAAACAAGAAACAGAGATAAGAAACAGGACCAATATAGGAAAGTATGCTATATCTGCCCTAAATGGAATAGTATGGGACAAACATATCTTCAAAGAAACAAAAAAAACTAGTTTTAATAGGCCTACAATAATCAGAAGCATTATTACCTATGGAGCTGATGTGTGGGCTTTAAATCCACAAATAAAAAAAAATTCTCGCCACTGAAATGGACATCTGGAGACGTGCTGCAAGAATATCCAGGAAGGATAAAATCAGAAATTCATATATAAAAGAAAAAATGCAGGTACAATATTCAATATTAGATTTTATAAAGAAGAAACAATTAAATTGGTACGGACACATTAAAAGGATGGAAGAAGGAAGACTGCCTAAGATAATCATGGATTGGGAACCACAAGGAAGGAAAAATAAGGGTAGACCAACTATTACGTGGATTCAGGGAATCAATGAAACTAAGAGGGAATGGGAAATGGAAGAAGATATATGGGTGAACAGACAGGAATGGAAAAAATGTGTTGAAACAAATGTGTAGTTAACTGTGAACATGGGTACCGGAAAAATGTATATTCATTGTAAAAGCCGGAATAATAAAACAATAATATTAAATTTATAACTTCTCACTCAATGACAAATTAAATTTGTAGAGAAAATATATGCCTAAACAGAGATTTGAACCCAATATCTGATTCTGTACACCAGTGCTTTAAGCCTGTCCGTTGCCGTGACGTAGTCGGTAGAGTCCCTACCTTCCACTCCGGCGACCCGGGTTCGATTCCTGGCGGGGTAGGGGATTTTAAATCTCCACCTTGGGTCTGGGTGTGTGTGTCTTGTCCATGTGTCTATGTGAGAATTAAAGAAAGTTAACAGACAGATAAAACAAACAAAGATAAAGGTAAAACAATAAAGAAAAACCAGTATAAAGAAGAAAAAAACTATTTAAGCTATTAGGCATCACAATACTAATACGATTTCCTTGCGCCAGGTAGCAGTGAACTTTTGTTACACTAACGCCATCTACAAGTGATAAAATGATACATTTAATATGAAATATCGAATATCAGCTTTACTTGCTAGAAATGTAATGTATTGATTTCCATTTTAAAGTTCTCTTATTTAACTCATTCGCTCAATGCATTTCCCCAGAAACCGGATTTAAATCACCGTAAATTATATTTTCTATTTTCAGGCATTAAAAACGGGCAAAAGATAACGGTACTTGAGATCACAATAAAGGTGATGGTCAAAACACATTGCTCTACTATTCATAAATGTTAACAAAATATTACCCTGCAAAGGATGTATAAAATATTGCAAAATATATAACAGCAGAGTTAAGCGAGTGTACCTCGTCTTCTGAGTTGAAGGTCATTTAACTGTCGGCGAGTCTACCTCGTCTTTTGAGGCGAATGGGTTAAGAGACCTATATATGGCGTTATTGGAACAAAAGTTCACAGCTACCTGACGCACGGAAATCGTATTAGGGCCAATTTCACCAACATAGGTAACTGTTTTACGCTAGTTTTCCCCGTGTATAATGCATAGTTTAAACTGTCGTAATACAGTTACTTCTGTTGGTTAAACCGACCCTTAGTATAAGATAAAAATCTATGTTTCAACCGTGATACCTAATAGCTTAAATCGTTAAAGCACTGGCGTACAGAACCAGAGATATTGGGTTAAAATCCCGATTTAGGCGTATGTTTTTTTTCTCTTCAAATTTAATAGTTTTAAGCTTAATTTTAAAATTAGGAAGCGACATTAAGTCAACAAACAGACTCTCACTAGAAACAGCCCTACATCTTTTTGAACTTAAAGTTGATCCCGTTGCAAACATATGGATTAGAAAATATATGGGTCCATTTAAAGAAAAACAATCTAGAAAATTAGAGAAACTAAAAGCCACATACCCCTAAAGGTTGCTCTGTCTCTCCAAATACATACCCTCGCGACTTGTATATGAACCCTCCAGAGAACCATTCTACATAGAAGAGCTGAGGCTAAAGTTCCTACTACCAGTGACACCAGCTTACCAGGACCTCCTGCAAGAACTCCACGAGAAGAAACGCAAAATATGGGAAGAATTCTACATTACTGACGCCATGACAAACCGTGAATGGACTCAGGGAGGATATGAATTGCGCCACACAGTGACCAGACTCGCTGTGCATGGATTTCACCACAAGCTGTGCAGCAACCAGAGCCCGGCCCAGACTGCGTGTGTGTGCAAGATGTGGCGAACAGTGCGAGAAATATTATGTGTTAAACTGTAGGATGAGATCAGAATCGTTGCTGAAACTCTGCAGTGACTGAGAACAATCTTCTTTGCACGTTGTGCGCATTTCTTTTTAGATTAGATTAGATTAGATTTATTTAGCCTGGTGGAGTTAAGGCCATGTGGCCTTCTCTTCCACTCACCAGGACAAACATATATTACATCAGAATATAACAATATCAATTAACTCTAATATTAAATACTAAATAAAAATTTGGTCAAAAAGATAATATCTATTATATTACGATCTATAATGCAACCAGTTAATGTTAGTTAAAATTAAGACTAAAACTAATAATAAAATGTATACAAGCAAGACATGTTAAATTGTCCCTGTCTAATGTAATTATATAAAAAACAAAGAAAACTAATGAGATATAGAAAACTAATTTTACGATTATGCAATATTTAAAACAAAGCAAAAGAAAATAATTGTTAATCTTAATATTATTTTCATAAATAATTAAATTTATTAATTGTTAAAAGAATACTATCAGTGAGGTGTATAAGTTAGTTTGTTATTAAATAATTCTTTAGTTTGTTTTTGAAGGATGTTATAGTTTGACAGTCTCTGACATAGGTAGGAAGGGAATTCCATGTTTTGGTAAGTGAGACCGTAAAAAATAATGAATAATATACAGTGTGATGAGGAGGGATATAAAGGACAATGTGCTGATGGGATCGAGTGTCAAGATTATGTGTGTCGGATAGTCTGATGAAGCGGCGTGATAAATAATTAGGCGTTGATGTGTGAAGTATTTTATAGAGAAGGGATAGGGAATGAACAGATCTACGATCTCTTAGACGAAGCCACGATAATTGTTCCAGGGACGATGTAACATGGTCAAATTTGCGAATACCACAAATAAAACGTGCGCAAGAATTATGAACACGAATTTCATATTTTATTAAAATTACAAATGGCTATCGTGCTTTTAATATATGTATTATAGGTCTATTAATGGTTTGCTACTATTACTATCATACGTCTCTCAGTTTAAAAAATGTTTAAATAGTACATGGTCAAACTTATCTTAATCTTGACAAGGTAGTATCAAACATTGCATGCTGAAACATCCTACTTTAAATTTCTTCCAGAAAATGTGTGATGTACCAAAGCGTTCTATCCAAAACGTTATCTCCTATTTTTAACTCAAGGTACAGAAATCAAAGCCAGAATTAAAAAAAATGAAAACCATTGTAGGAGCAGATGGACTCCCTGCTTGATTTAGAGCGGAGTGGAGTGAGTCGGGACCGGGACAGATCGTTGATTGTGAGTATTATTACAATCTACCAATTCGGGACTTGTATTAATTCCCTATAGTTTAAATGAGAAATTTGGCGCTGAATTTTGTTTATTGCAGTTTAAAACGGCAGGTATATATTTTTGGATACAGCTTTTGTACGTCACAATGCTTATCTGGAAGATATTTTAAGGTAAGTTTTGGGCAAGCAATGGTTTACAGTTCCCTTGTGAGTTTTGGTGCATGAAAATAAATGTACCCTAAATCCTCCGGAAAGAAAGGCTAAACCATTATTTTAAGTAGTAGTAGTAGTAGTAGTAGTAGTAGTAATAGGACTTTATTAGACTAAAAGTAAGATATATAGGGCCTACAACGTTATTTACAAATATGTATCGCACGGACAGTAAGCCGTACGTGCTGTTGACAGTCCGTTACAATAATAGCACGGTCAAGTTAGCTCAAAAAATAGGGGTAGGCTTACAAAAATTCGCATAGAGCTGAAAATTGGTACGAATGTTGGGAACATCACTATAAATGAAATGTGAAAAGTCCCCATCGATACCACATCTGCAAAAAAAAATATTCAAGGTCAAAGTTCGCGAATATGGTTTTTCTTGCATTTCTCAGCCAAACCATAAGTTTTGTCATAAAAATACGTCAGAGTTGAGTATCTCAACTCTATCATAGCCTATGTTCATCCCGAGAATCTCCTGAACATTTTGCAAAAAAGCCCATCACAATCGGATCAACGGTATGGCCGCGCATAAAGTAGGAACAAACAAACAAACAAACATTTTTTTTATACATTCAATAAATGGTAGAATTCAACAACACCGCGTCGGCTAGGAAGAGCACGTTCAGAGAATGGAATAAACAAGATTGCCCAAGATAGCATACATTATAAAACAAAGGGATTAAGGGATGTAGGAAGACCTAGGAAGAGATGGAAGAAATCATTGTGGAAACAGGCGAATCGACCAAACCTTGAAGTGAAGAAGAAGAAGATGATACTCTTACTTACTTACTCACTGGCACTATTGAACCCGTAGGTTCATGGAGATAAATCCCTATCCTGAGCTAATGCTTTCCAATCATTCCCTGTATAATCTACTTCCCTCAAATCATAGTTAATGTTGTTCCCCCACCTCATTCTTGGTCTACCAACTGGGCGTTTTCCCTCTGGCTTTCCTACAAGAAGCTTCCATGCACGTCTTTCATTCCCCATACGCGCAACATGTCCTGCCCATCGCAGTCTACGAGACTTAACTGTTCTTATTATATCTGGCTTCCTATAAAGACCATGTAGTTCATTGTTATGTAGTCTTCTCCATTCACCTGTCTGTTCACCTCTCTTTGGTCCAAAAATTTTCCTAAGAACTTTATTCTCAAATACTCGTAATCTCCTTTCCTCCCTTAAAGTAAGAGTCCATGTTTCGCACCCATATAATATATTTAGTTTTATTGATATTTACTTCCATGGCATTTAAAATATGGGGCATTAACTTAACTTCATCTTTATTTCGTGTGTTTGTATGTAAGTTACATTATGTGTGTGCATTGAACTCCCGTGTAGAAAGAAGCTAGAGGCACATCTACAGTACGTCCTACTGTATGCAAATAAATGTCTAACCTACTGTTTGTTTGCGTGGGACGAGGAACAAATAAAATGAACTCGAGGTGTGGTCTGTTGGGGTGGAGCCGTTAGGGTGTGGCCTGGGGGTAGAATTATGATTTCGTGATCTCACCCCTTAACACTTACAGGTCACGCTTTCTGCTGGGGGTTCAGACAATACCACAAATTGAATTCTCTGTATTCCCATTAAAATAAACAAATTTAAACTCGCTAATTTTAACTTCGCATTATGTCATATCCTAGGCAGATCCTCTAGCGTTTTCTTCTGACATTTATTTATTTATTTTCTTGACATGGTCCTATAAGTAGGCAAACATAGTTAGTCCGAGAGTAACGTCGCTCCTTCTGACTAAGCGGGTCCGAACCCAGGACAAGTTTCCTAGGTGAGGTTTATTCTGTTTTTATTCTGTTTAAGACAAATGTTAGGAAACTTAATTGTTTAATGGTTTATTTATTTTACCTGGTGGAGTTAAGGCTGTAAGGTATTCTCTTCCACTTCACGAGGTTAAATTATACATAGAATAACAATTATGAATTATCTACAACTTGCTTATTTTTATTATATAAAACTTTTCTCATTAGAGGATTGCCTCAAGGACAAAGTGATACAGACAATTATTTTTTTTGGAATTGATGAAATACATTTTGTAAATACATTTAAAAAAATTCAAATTGTAGGCCTAATTGAAGTATACATACTATAAAGTAGAAATTTTGTAAATATGGTTTCTTAAAATTTAAATTGATACATAATTTATTTATCATCCCGTTTCCAGTATCTATCCTCAAACCATAACTTAAACACAAGATCACAACATAGTCTCTTACTTAATATACCGCAACATAGGACATCACATCACTCCATGTCATATACCATCTCCACTTCTCGCAACTGGAATTCCCTACCACAAGAAATAAGGGGCTGCCGGACATTGGCATCTTTTAAAAGAAATCTAAATTTATATTTGCTCTAAACTCGACTTCATTATTATCCAGTGTAAGATATATATATGCCTATATTAATTGGTGTTTCCCGTATAATGTATCATATTTATATTATTATTATTATTACTATTATTATTATTATTATTATTATTATTATTATTATTATTATTATCGTATCATTATTGTTATTACCCTATAAAATGTTGTTGTACATGACATTTACATTGCTACATTTATTGTATCTTTAACTGTTTATAATTAGTATAGTGTATATCTATATTTGTCGAATATTTATTTGTATTTGTGCTGGTTGAGTGGAAGAGAGGGCCTTATGGCCTTAACTCTGCCAGAATAAATAAAGTATTATTATTATTATTATTATTATTATTATTATTATTATTATTATTATTATTAATAGGTATAGGCTACACAATAGGCCTATACAGATGACAAGAAAAGTTCAAAGATATTAAAACAATAATAATAATAATAATAATTATTATTATTATTATTATTATTATTTTATTAGGAATATTCCACAATACAGTGGTTTTCCTTCAACCCAAAGTGATTTGTCGCCAGAGTTCCTGTCTTAAACATATTTTCCCTCAAATCTCTAGTTTCCATATTTCTCCTCATTCCATCTATCCAACATTCTCTTGATCTGCCTCTTCCACTTCTTCCATTAGCTTTTCAATCAGGGATCTTTAGTAATAATAAATAATAATAATAATAATAATAATAATAATAATAATAATAATAATAATAATAATAATCCATCCATAGTAATTCTCCCCGAAGGCAGGTCCTTCACTGCAATAAGAGTATTTTCATGCTATGCTTGCAGCTTTACTAGGGAATTGTAGGTGTGGTAGCTTCCCGTTGCTTTCCACACCGGTGAATGACGATCATGATAATGATAAGGATGATGATGGCCATTTGATTTCGGGGACCGTTTGGGCCTTAAAGTTTTCCTGACATTTGTCTTACAGGTGAGGAATAACCCCAATAAAAGCTCACCCAGAAAAACTGCCCCGACCGGGGATCGAACCCGGGCCCGCTGCATGACAAGGCAGCACGCTACGGCGAGACCACAGCGGTGGACTATAATAATAATAATAATAATAATAATAATAATAATAATAATAATAATTAATAATAATCTATAATTTGATTTAATAAATGGCTTCGTAAAAAATGTGCAAAATATTAAATAACAATATCATACCTAGAACGTGGTTATACAATATATTGTCTAAGGAAATATTTAATAAGCTTTATTTTTTGTACTGTTTTTGAGTCGGGCAGCCTTTGATGCTCGAGGGGAGGGAATTCCAGAGTCGTGTGACTGAAACAAGGAAGGATGAGGAATAGTGAGATGTTCGATGAGGTATAGAGAGTGTTAAAGTTTCTCTCGAACGTACATTTTAAGTTATGGTGTAAAGATAGTGAATGAAAGCGAGTAGAAATATAAAGGGGTGATAAGGTTGACAAAGTCACTTAGTTTCCAAAAAAATATTTTGGCCAATAATCATCCATATCACTTTCACCTTGTTTAGTATATATGTATGAGTGAATGGTAAATTAGGTTATACCCCAAATATTCGTTTTATTTCGGAAGTTGTCCACAATTGATTTGATCGCTTATTCGGAGCTTATTCCTGCCTTTATGTGGCAAAAAAAAATCGTAAAATACGCCTAAATGCAATCAATCCACATTTAAAAATGATCTATCGACAATTCGTGCCCCTGTTAGATCCTGGAAATGTAGCAAACATAAAAGTTAACCCTTAAATTGGAGAAAAAAAAACACTAATTTCTCGTGTCACTTATTTTAATGCAGCGGACCGCATTGAAAACGAAATCCTGTTATTATCATATTAGTATATTGATTAATTCGATACGCAATTAAACAATCTGTACTTGTTCGTTTTCTTCTGTTTTATTAAAATACCCGACGTGCGCTGCTACGCCTAAATAAATTAACATTAATGTGCTTTAATGTTTAGTTGAATAAGTAAAAGGAAATATAATTATAAATTTATACTTTTTAGATACCCTGTGCTGAATACCCGGCGTTGCCCGGGAATCTATTTATCCCGATCTTCTTGACATAAATGAACTGAAATACAAAAATTAATCTTTTATGTTTAGTTAAATAGGCTAAGTAAAAGGAAAAATTTATATCATTATTATTTTTAGATACCCCATGCTGTTTACCCGACGTTGTCCGGGAATCTATTCATCCCGATCTTCTTGACATAAATGAGCTGAAAGACAAAAATTAATGTACTTCTTATGATTACTTGAATAAGTAAAATGAAAAATAATTATAAATGTATATCGTAATTTTTTAAGATTCCCGTGCCGATTACCCGGTGTTGCCCGGGAATCTACTTATCTCGACCTTCTTGCCATAAATGAGCTAAAACACAAAATTCGTTATTGTGAGTTATCCGTAAAAGAATACCCGCCATGTGCTGCTATGCTTTGCACAGGAATCTACGTACTTGTCTCGATCTTCTTAGCATCAATGAAAGACAAAAATGGTTATTGTGAGTTATCCGTAAGAGATAAACATATGCTGTCGCGGACTTTTTTATAGAGCTTTTTGAGATATTCAATTCTATTTAATTAATTTTGTGTATTTGTTATGGTTTAGGCAGCGTAAACTATTTAAACGTCCAAAAAGCTACTTTTTTTCACGATTTCCACTACAAAGGGCGATTTCTAAGAGTGTAGGAGTTGAGTATCACAACTTTCTTATGGCCTATGTTCATCCCGGGAATCTCCTGAATATTTTCCACAAAAGCCCCATCACAATCGGATCAACGTATGGCCGCGCATAAAGTACGAACAAACAAACAAACCAACAAACAAACAAACATTTTTAATTAGCTATTAGATATAGACTTACCAGTGTAATAAATTAAAACAATTGATGTATCCTGTAAGATACAGTCCGAATTTAAGGGTTAAATCCAAAATATACATTTTTGATAAATAAAACTGTCGCAATTTTATATCATCTTCATGGTAGGCTGTCGGCCTGTTCCGCTCTTAGAATTCATCTTTCCATCGTCTTCTAGGACGTCTCTATAACCTTGAGGTTGGTACAACAGTGCTTGTTTGTTAGCCTAGAGGAGTCCATTCTTAAAATATGTTCATGCCATTTTTGTTTATAGTTTTGTATTTTTTTCATTTAGATTAAAAAGTTTGAATTCTTGCCTAATTGTTTCACTTAGGAATGTGGTTTCTTAGAGTATATCCTGCAACGTATCTGAGGAACTTCATCTCTGACGTTTCTAGTAATCTTCTGTCTGATCTATTCATGGCCCAATTCTCTTATCCATATGTCACAATGGGAACTGCCATTACCTTATAAAACTTTAGCATTGTTTTTTGTTGTTTTTGTTTGTAATGTTCTTTTAATAGTCCCACACATACTTTGAAATTTATAATTTTTTCATGTATATAATTTTCCCAATTGTAATATAGGGCCTATGTGACATCCTAAATATTTAGAACTCTGTACTTGTTCGAAAATTTCATTGTTGAAAATGAAAATCATTGTACTAATCAAGAAAACCATGGAGAAATATAATCTCAAGATTTCAACGAATAAAACAAAAACAATGGCATTTCGGGGAAAATATGCAGTTTGATCGTTCAAAACTATTTTTGATCAATGTTTTGGACCAGTTGTAGTCTCATCAATCAAATGTACGAGGAATTATTGATATTTATATTCCAGTACCTTCATCCTAATTTGTTAGGATGAATATGGACAGTATTTTGGGTGAATCGGGACAGTTACAAATGACCTATTTTAGTAAAATATATATTTGTCAGACATTTTAAGCACAATTTTATAAACTCACATTTATTTAGGCCTACAAATATATTTTTTTTCTTCCCTCAACTCCAACACATTTCTCATGATCGCGTTCTTTACCGTGACACTATATTTTATAAACAAACCCCATTCATGGTGTTATTCTTTTCCGGTTCTCCAGTATCATCATCATCATCATTTTCTACTTCAGATCCTAACAAAGTAACGAAGAAATTTTGCTTAAAGCATTTTTATCCGCGAAACAAAATGCTGTCCTTTTCACATTCTAATTCAAAAGTATTTCAGAATTCTAATTCAAATCCACGTGCAGAAAATGGAAGAAGTATTTGAGCGGATCGTCTACTCTCACTGTTACAGTGACGGTGAAGAAACGAACGAGGTACCCCAAATAACTCTGCCGGATGATACAAGCTCCTCCCCTACGGAATGATTTAATAGCTCTATGCTAACTAACTTCTGCCCAACTCTGTTTATAATTACCATCTGCAATGCAATAATTGCAAATGGATTAGGCTGTCCCTATTCAGTCTGAAATGAGTGTCCCTATTCACCCGAAATACTGTGTTTCAACACTTAAACCATTTTCGACAAAGACGGCTACTGTCCTAATCTCTTTGGGGACAAATACTTCATAATTTAGCAAATAAAAGCAATTCGTAATTGGACCTTTCGTTAATAAGAGACACGCATAACAATATACAGACTATAAGTCCACCGCTGTGGTCTCGAGGTAGCGTGCTGCCTTGTCACGCAGCGGGCCCGGGTTCGATCCCCGGTTGGGACAGTTTTTCTGGATGAGGTTTTTATCGGGTTTTTTTCTCACCTGTAAGACAAATGTCAAGAAAACTTTTAAGGCTCAAACGGTCCCCAAAATCATATGGCCATCATCATCATCACCATCATCCTTATCATTATCATCATCATCATCCTTCACCGGTGTGGAAAGCAACGGGAAGCTACCACACCTACAATTCCCTAGTAAAGCTGCAAAGCATAGCATGAAAATGCTATGATTGCAGTGAAAGACCTGCCCTCGGGCAGAATTACAATGGAAGGATATATATAAAAAAACACCTGGCGCGACAGGCCTACAAGACCCTTAGCCTACCAACCGGCTGCTGGCCTCACATCCACATGTGTCAATCACAGAGGTAGATGATAATCAGCCAGTGTAGGGGTGACATGTGGTCAGCATGTCGAGTCCCCTAGCCGTTATAGCTGGTTTTCTCAACCTGGAGCCGCTACTTATTGTAGCTACCCAAATGCATCACGATGCTGGGTGGGCACCGGTCCAATACTGGCCGAAATACCATGAGAAAATTTCTTCCCCCATGGAGACTCGAACCAGCGCCAGTCCCGTAGCTCTGCGCCAAGGCTTCCTGCCTTAACCATTCAGCTACGGCGCGGGACATGGATATATATATATAGGCCTATATATATATGTACGAACTTATTAATCAACTTACCAAGAACACCAATTCTTTGTTGTTAAATCTTCAGATAATCAAACGAGAACCAAAATGTCAAATGTCATACAACTGGTTTCGTAAATCGCCCTCTTCAATATTCAGATAGGCCTACTAGCGCTTTCGCTGGGAGTCTTAGATTTCAATGGAGAGAACAAAATGTAAAAGCGTCCCAATTCAACCGAGTTTACCCTATAGTGTATAGGAGTAGTTAATTCTTAAGAAGTTTGTTGATAATTTTTATATTAAAAAAGTATTTCAGTAATCCACCCACCATCTCACATTTGAATTTCTTGAAAAATTACGAAAGTGTAGGTGAACTTTTGGGATAGAATCCCCTTATATGTGAGTAAATATGTTTGAAATTAGCTATAGCAGGAACGTGCGTTATCACATTGGTCAACATGACGCTAGCAGTCACTTGTTCTCGGATCGAATATTCACAGGTGGCATGGTGGGATAGAATAGCGTAGACGATTTTAATATTATGCTATAGGCCTAATGGATATTTGTAATTACTCTCGATATACATTTTGTGTGTATTAGAAAACTAATGTGAGAGTAGAATAAGTTGTGGCTGAATGGTTTATTGGAATCTATTCTATAGAAAAGTCATTTTTTTAAATTCCAGCAATATAATCAAATTTAGGTCTAACTTCAAATTTATATGCTGACTTTCCAGCCATTATAGACCTATAGGTCCACCGCTGTGGTCTCGAGGTAGCGTGCTGCCTTGTCACGCAGCGGGCCCGGGGTCGATCCTCGGTCGGGGCAGTTTTTCTGGGTGAGGTTTTTATCGGGATTTTTCCTCACCTGTAAGACAAATGTCAGGAAAACTTTAAGGCCCAAACGGTCCCCGAAATCATATGGCCATCATCATCACCATTCTTATCATCATCATCATCAGCATCATCATTATTCACCGGTGTGGAAAGCAACGGGAAGCTACCCCACCTACAATTCCCTAGTAAAGCTGCAAGCATAGCATGAAAATGCTACGATTGCAGTGAAGGACCTGCCTTCGGGCAGAAATACTATGGATGGATAGACCTATATGTAAGCTGTGTGTGTGTATGTATGTATGTATGTATGTATGCATGTATGCATGTATGAAGAATTGGCTTACAATGGCATGAATAGCAATTCAATGGTAATTTATTTTATTTAGGAATAATTAAAAATGATATAAATGAATAGTAAGCTCGCCGAACGCATTGGTTCCAAAGGTAGCATTTAAAACTTGTATTCGGTAGGTCCCGAGTTCAAACCCCGAGAGCGACAAACTGATAGTGGATTTTTTCGTCGTTTTTTTTTCATTCGTCAAGAAAAATATTTACTTGGAATTTCATTATCAGGGCCCAATTCATCACATTCACTATTCAATCCTAATTGCATCAGGTATAAGTAAAATAGTTGCGATATTACTTTAGATAAAAAAATTATCAAATCGGAATTATAGAGGCCGCCACACTGTGGAGAGAAGACTAGCGCAATCTTACGCAAAATTGATTAATCATAATACAAGCACGGCCATCTAGATTGCCTGAGAACATCTTTTGTTAAATGTTTAACACTATTCAACAAGACCGTGACGCGAAAAGATAAATTTAATACATCTGAGAGATGTTTTGCCCCGTAATATTGGTTTCCTAGTGATGAAGGTCAACCAACATAAATAATATTAAAATATATATCTATTTTAATCATTCACCAAAAATAATTTCACCTTTGTGCTTATACAGGATACTTTTCTGTTTTCGTTGAAATAACATCATTATAAAATATAAACAGTGAATTAGTTAAATAATGTTAAGTATTTTTCACTTACAATCTTAATGTTGCAGTTGGCATTACCGTTCAGATTTCACACGTACAAAATATTATTAACTGATCAGCTGTTGGACTTCGTTCTGTGTTTAACCATGTTTCTAAGTTCTAAGTGATCAAACGTGTTTCAATTTAAATGCCATCAATTGAAGTTGTGTATGAGTACTATAAATTTTAATAATATTGTTGAGAGAAGCGTATTCAAAATGTTTCCATTAAGTTCACAAAAGAAGTATTGGACTTTCGTTGACGAGACTGATTTAAATCGTCTTAGAAATGAAGCGAATATGAATTTCATATTAAAACATGGAATGAATATGACAGTAAGTTTCTTTTTATTTTCATAATTAAATATGTTGCTCAACTGCACTTGTACTAGCGCTTGATTTTTCAGTTATATTACTGTAAACTATAGCTCTTTCTCTGTATTTAATATTTTAAACTTTTTCAAACAATTTTTATAACATTATAAGACAATTTTGAAATACTTATTTAAATATACAAATCTCAATATTATGACACTGTTAGACAATATTGTGATGCTAACTGCTATTTTCTCCAGATATAGACATTTGTCACATGTGCCACACTTCAATTATTGAAAAAAAATTGAAGTGTGGCACATGTGACAATGTCTACATAGGACAAACTGGTAGACCTTTTATCTCTCGGATAAAGGAACACATGAGAGCATATAACAGAAATTTAGAAAATTCAAAATATGCTAACCACCTATTCCAAACGTTTGGTGATTTTAATATTGTTAATATATTTTTTGGGTGTGGTTGGTTTGGTGCCTCTCACAATTCTACACGTACATTCTTATGCCACTGATGCACTAAACACTTGTAAACACGTTTTGTACTGTTTTAAACATTTTGCAATGACCTTCAAGCTTTATTCACAACATTTCGTAAAACATGATCGTGGATACATTACTTCCTTGCTACTTTCCCATGTTGTTCCAATGTTGCCACCATTTGAAAATAATTTCATACCATATTTAGTGTTAGTGTACGAAAAATTAGTTTATAATTTATTAAATAGTATGCATGTAAATTGTTTTGTTACATTAGGAAATGGGAAGTTGGTTTACGTCCATTTTTTTAAGCATTTGGGAATATATAATATGCATGTAAATTGTTTTCTTTAGTTACAAAATGGCAAGTTAGTTAACGTCCATTTCTTTTTTTTTTTTGCATTTGGAAATTTATACCCAAAGTTGGTAATGCCAACTGCAGAGCCATCTACTGGAGGCTATATTAACCATTACAGCAACTCCTGCAACTCGCGCATGCGCACTGCGATTCTGTGGAACTTAGAAGAATTTGTCTGAGAAATATAACTGACTTTTTCCTATTTTTTTAACATAGATTTTGGGATTTATTCTAAATATTGGCATTTAAATTTCATAGCGACTGATAATAATTGAGAATGATAATCGATATGTGGTTCGATTGTGGGTTATCGCTGGCTCTGTAAACTCTGGCGCATGTGCACTGTTGTTCTATAGGACTTAAAAATATTTCACGCTAATTTAAGTGCAGTTTTTTCTAAAAATATTTCACACTAGTTTAAGTGCAGTATTTTCTAAAAATATTTCACGCTAGTTTAAGTGCAGTTTTTCCAAATATGTGGCTGTGTACAATTATTGTTGCTAGGTTCAATAGGTTAAAATCCATAATCCTTCCTTTAGTATTTATGTATATTGTACTTTTGATTCATTATGAGGATGTTACGCCTGGCAGCTCGGCTCATGCTTATCAACAATAGTAAGGTGTTTTCTGGCAATAGGTTTTTTCTTTTCATCACTATTCCTCACACAAACACATAAAATCACATGCACATATAGGCCTATATAAATTTGATGGATTAATTAAAGAATTACTCATGCAATTTTTTAATTATTCAAACAACTCTGATACAAACTAGTTATACTAATAGATTGAATTTTATTGCAGGCAGAACAAAGAGCTTGTACTTTTCTCAGTGCAGCTGAAGAACAAATACTCTTGCGACAATATGAATATCATTTGAAAGAATTCTGCCGCCGCTTCAACCCATCCATGCCTCGCTTGGTCATTGGCACAGCATTTCAATACTTCAAAAGATTTTATCTAAGGAATTCTGTTATGGATTATCATCCTAAAGAAATTCTGTAAGTATAGGTATATGCATTTAGGTATATATTTGCTACACTTAGCGTCGCAAGAAAATTCTTCTAAGTTCTATAGAATCGCAGTGCGCATGCGCTAGTGCTCTATGTAATCCCAGAAAGATAAATGCAACCTCCAGCAGTTGGCGGTATATGTATGTAAAATCAGTATGACCAACATTGACACAAAAATTTCCAAAACTTGTCTAAAAATGTATAATTAACATGAAATGAACTAGCGGAAATGTGATTTTACGTGGTAACCGTTCGATATTTTAAATTTTTCATAGAATAACAGATATGAAGAGGTAATTTATTTTACGTATCAAATCACATTTAAAAAGCAAGGAACCTAAAAGCTAACCAAACCTAAATCAATTACTGTAACACAAATCAATTACTCTAACATAGGTGAAATCCAGAGAACGTGGAAGTGATGTTGGCAACATCTGGAGTATTTTGGGTTGTTGATGGTGGCAATGTTGGAACAACATAGGAAGAGGAGGGAAAATAGCAGAAAGTAGCAAGGAAGAATGTATGACGATCATGTTTTACGTAAATATATAAATATAAAAAAAAGATTGTTGCAACATTGCAAGATGTTTAAAACTTGTTTAAAAGTGTTGCAAAATGTTTTAAACATGTTTAAAAGTGTTTAGTGCTTCAGTGGCATAAGAAATTAAAATTAAAATTTTTTGCAACATTTAGTATACAACACCCAAAGTAATTGACGCACACAAATTCTTCCAAGTTCCACAGAATTGCAGTGCACTTGAGGGAATTGCTGTAATGGTTAATGTAGCTTCCGGTAGATGGCTCTGCAGTCAGCATTACCAACTTTGGGAATAAATTCCCAAATGCTAAAAAAATGGACGTAAACTAACTTGCCATTTCCTAACCAAAGAAAACAATTTACATGCATATTATTTATTCCCAAATGCTAAAAAAAATGGACCTAAACCAACTTGCCATTTCCTAACCTAACAAAACAATTTACATGCATATTATTTAATAAAATATTTTACGTACATTAACACTATATGGTTTGGAATTATTTTCAAATGTTGGTAAGTCCTATTTGAGAGCCACGTAGCAGATGTTACATGAAGCATTTCCGCATCACTAGAACCCGATGCACAATATTTGCATAATTTATAAATATTTAAAAATCATTGGAAATGTAAATATCTTTAAATTCGATACTATTGTAGTATGAGCTAAAAGTAGTACTCTTCTAAAAAAAAATCCTACCAGCCGGATTTGAACCAGCGACCTATGTATTACTGAAATTATATACCACTACAGTTCACCGCTCTACCAACTGAGCTCTTACAACGATTGACTAAAAAGTCGACAAGTCTGCAACCTATTATACCAGTTTTCATTTTTTTTATTTTCTGATGATTCTGGCCAGGATTTTAGAAACAAAATATGAAATTATTGTATTGTCACGGGTCCTTTACAAGTATACAAAGTTTCAAGTCGATCCAATGTTTCTGAGTGGGTGAAAATCGTGTTCAAAGATTCCATTTTATAGATACAAAGACACTTTTTTTTATTTTCTGAAGATTCTGGCCAGGATTTTAGAAACAAATATGAAAATATTGTATTGTCATGGGTCCTTTATAAGTATACAATGTTTCAAGTCGATCCAGCGTTTCTAAGTGGGTGAAAATCATGTTCAAAGATTCTGTTACTTAGATACAAAGACACTTTTTTTTATTTTCTGATGATTCTGGCCAGGATTTTAGAAAAAAAATGAAATTATTGTATTGTCACGGGTTCTTTACAAGTATACAAAGTTTCAAGTAGGTCCAGTGATTTTAAGTGGGTGAAAATCGTGTTGAAAGATTCCGTTACATAGATAGATACAGGTCAAGCTAATATAAAGCGTGTAAACAGATGCTTTTTTTCTTTGCATTGAGTGTAAATGCATCACATAGTTGGCTTATTTTTACAATAAATGTATTCTAAGAGAAGTTTGAATTTATTGCAGAGCAACTTGTGTGTATCTAGCATGCAAAGTGGAGGAATTCAACATATCCATACAGCAATTTGTAGCAAATATAAAGGGTGACAGAGAGAAAGCAGCTGACATTATTCTGAATAATGAATTGCTTCTTATGCAGCAGCTTAACTTCCATCTCACGGTTCACAATCCATTCCGGCCCATCAATGGTCTCCTCATTGACATCAAGGTAAAGTAATGCCACGAGTGATTTCCAAATCATTGATAAATTCACTATTCACGATGTGACAAGTGAATTTATCTAGAGGATTTGGAAATCTAGAGTGGTATTTGTTACGACTATTTAACGAATAAAATTAAGTATTTCTCTCCTGGCATTGGCATAATTGTAACCTAGAAGGCAGAGTTATGTTACCCCAATGTTATGATCGGTGATAAATGAGACCTAAATTCCTGATTACGGGCAACCACAGGAATAATTCCCTTTAAGGAAAAATTCCGGCTGATGTTTCCATTAAGCGCAGTGACAAATTTTTCTAAGTTCGAAGCAGACACCATGCGCATGCACCAACAGGGTTTTATTTTCAAATTATTTCCCACCATTTGCAACAAATTTTACATTTTTTCTAACGATTATTTGAACATATTTTTCTCTGATATTTAACAATATATGTGTAACATGAAGACATGGCAGCCATATTGATTTTAAAGAATATTCTATACAACAACAGTGCAGCCAACATAGGTTATGTACTACAGAATTTGAGAACTTACTATTTATTTTTGGGCATTGCATTCTTTCACAGGTTAGAGTGCTTAAATTGTGTTAGGTTAGCTTTTAGGTTGGTCTTTCACAGGTTAGAGTACTTAAATTGCGTTAGATTGGTCTTTCACAGGTTAGAGTACTTAAATTCCATAGGTTAGCTTTTAGGTTGATCTCTCACAGGTGCTTAAATTATGTTAGGTTAGCATTTAGGTTGGTCTTTCACAGGTTAGAGTACTTAAATTGCGTTAGGTTAGCTTTTATTGGTCTTTCACAGGTTAGAGTACTTAATTATATTATTTTTAGTCTGATCATCTTACCAGAATCAGTCTGGACAAGCTGACGATAAAACAGAATTGTTTTGAAACATGTTCAAGAACAAATCAACATTAATATTGAGGTAAGATGATCAGACTAAAAATAATATAATTAAAATAACCTCAAAATATCACTTCCTAATATTAAATATTAGAGTACTTAAATTCATTAGGTTAGCTTTTAGCTTTGTTAAATAGAATGTATAATGTTGGCTGCATCGCGATATTCCATAGAGTAAACCGCTTCACGTTTGTTGGTGCATACACGTGGTGTCTGCCTGTGACTTAGAAAAAATTCTCACTGCACTTAATGGAAAGATTAACCAAAATTCCTATGATATGACCGAGAATCAAACCTGGGACCGCATGAACAGTAGTCAGAAATGCTGACCACTAAGGTCATGAGGCTGGTCACAAAGGAAAAGTTAAAAACTTTGTTCTATGTTAGAGATTATGGAAAATAATCCTTAGATTCTAAAAGGATGTTCTTCTAATTTCCCAGGTCATTCTTCTGCCTTTGCCTCACAGCATGTCATGCCATTACAGCACTCACATATCTTTGAATCTCCTGAAGAATTATTTATTGTCTGTTTTTCCTTTGGTTTTAATGGTGATACAAATTTTTACAGACTCGAGGGACACTTAAAGATCCAGATCGTCTGATCCCTGGCATTGATGAATTGATAGATCGCTCATTCCAAACAGACGCATGTTTATTCTATGCTCCCTCACAAATTGCACTAGCTGCTATACTGCATTCGGCAAGCAAGATACAAGAAAACCTCGACTGTTATGTAACTGAGACTTTAATTGGTAAATCTGCAAAAGAAAAGCTTCCCAATCTCATAGAAGCTGTAAGAAGTAAGTTAGTTCAAATAATATCTCTATTAATAAATTATAAGAAAATATAAATAAGAAGAATGACACTTGTAATCAACACTATTTGATTGTTTTTCAGCATTACTTAGTTTTGAAATTATACAGGGTGTTATAAAACCTCACTGATAAACTTTTAGAAACAATATGTTATATACACATGATCATTTTTTGTTAAGGAATATATACTCCCAAACATTGATCTTTATGTCCACCCCTCTGGTCTCGAGGTAACGTGCTGCTTGGTCATGCAGTGGGCCCGGGTTCGATCCCCAGTTGGGACAGTTTTTCTGAGTGAGGTTTTTATCATGTTTTTTCCTCGCCTGTAAGACAAATGTCAGGAAAACTTTAAGGCCCAAACTGTCCCCGAAATCATGGCCATCGCAATCATCATCATTCATATTCATCTTAGATTAAGTTTAGGATTAGGGACTCTCCTGGCGAACCACTATCATCATCATCACTACCCATCATATCATTGGGGCAATGTAACCCCACCTTCCAGGTGCCCTATCCTCCATTGCCTGGGGAGAACACCAGAAATGCCGATAAAAGGACAAACTGGGGGCATTAAAAAAAACATTGAACTTGATTAGGAAACATTACTATGAGATTTAATTAAAAATGTTAATTACATTTTTTATACTTGATCTCATATCGATATTGTGGAGGCATGGGAGTACCAGTCCAAGGTGGCACAATACATTCCTAATTATTTGCAGACGATCAAGTGTTGATAGCTCAGAGTCGGGAGGATGTGAAATACATGATGAGAAAACTTCTAAATGCTTTTGAAATAGGAGGATTAAGAGTAAACATGGAAAAAACTGAATATCTTGTAGTAGGAGGAAGTGGACGAGATATATCCCTATCCCAAGGAATTATTAGAGCTGTTAAAAAATTGAAATATTTGGGATCACTTATTGATGAATCAGGGAGTTGTAAAGCTGAAGTAGATAGCAGGTTAGTACAAGCACGAAGAGCCATAAAAATGTTGAATGGAGTACTGTGGAGTAGGACCATGTCAAACCTCACGAAGAAGAGGATTTTGAAGTCTGTTGTGGAAAGCATAATGACTTATGTTGCTGAGGGATGGACTTTGGTAGAGGGACAAAAAACTAAGATCTTGGCAGTGGAGATGGATGGAATAAGACGCAGTGCCAGGGTGTCCAGGTTGGAAAGAAGAAGAAATGAAGAAGTGAGGCATCGCAATTTAATGGAAATTTTTCTCTCTCATAAAATCCTCGGGTGCCTGAGGCAATGGACCTTTGCTCCACACACCATCAGGCTGCTGGTTCTTTTAAACGAGATTTAAAGCTTTATTTTTCAATGTTTTTATTTTTAATTTATTACTTCTCACTGGAGGACAAATTATATTTAAAGGGAAAAATTTTACATCTGCAGGGTGCATCAAAAATGATAGCGCAAACTTACTTGGTTGAAAGTACACGATAGTAGAAGCAACAATGTCCCAGTAAACATGTTTCTGCAAACGAACTGTATGCGAGATAATTACGAATGTATGTTTACAAGCCACCACTGACTTCATTGTAAACATCGTCCTAGTTATTACAAATTAATTTGAATTTAGACTTTACTATTAATTTTTCATCTCAATTAGTTCACAGTTCACTTCACTTATGGATTACCTGTTAAAGGAGGTGTTCGAAGTGTCTTCCTTGCATCTGGATGCAATACTGTGCTCGTCTCTTCAATGAATGTCGAATTCTTTCGAAAATCCCTGGATCATTTCTGAATTCATGACAAGCATGTACAATTCTCTGCTCCAATTCTTCAACCGTGTCAGTGGCGGCTTGTAACCATACATTCGTAATTATCTCGCAAACGGCTCGTTTGCTGACCCATGTTTACTGGGACATTGTTGCTTCTATATCGTGTACTTCCAACCATGTAAGTTTTCGCCATCCTTTTTGATACACCCTGTATACTGGAAGAAGTGATCCTTTCATTCTTCATTACATGTATCCAGCCATAGCTGATGACACGAATCCATGGTATACTTACTCTACAAATTGCAATGGGGCTGCATTTGAACATGCAGCTTATGTGGGCATTCAAGGTGAGTGTCCACGAGATTAAAAGAAAGAGATATAGGAAAGACAGAAATGAATTCTTCAGCCTCGAATACTCTAATACCATCGCAGTCGAAGAAAACAAGAGGTCAGGCAAGGGAGACTAGACAGGAAAGTAAAAAAAGAGGGATCTGGTACTACAAATGGAAGATATACCATATCGGTTAAAGATAAAAGTAAGGAGCAAAACACAAGTTAAGTGGAAGCAATGTTTTGCTCAGCTTGGGACCTTGTGATGTTTTTATTATTGATTTAACATTTCTCAATGAAAGATAAATTATATTTGAAGAGAAAAATGTTTGCCTAGACCGAGACTCGAACCCGGGACCTTTGGCTTGCTGGGCCAAATGCTCTACCAACTGAGCTACCGAAGTGAGTTACGATATAGGCGAAAATTTTTCTCTTCAAATATAATTTATCTTTCATTGAGAAATATTAAATCAATAATAAAAACATCATTAGAAGCCTTATTAGCTTTATAAAGTAATGTTAAATTCCCAATAAATGTCTTCTTAACTAAGAAGCCGCCATTTGCAAAGATAGAAGCAATGGTTTCAAAAGCATTTGGCGAGAGGGAATTACAACATATATAAGAGAAAAATTTGCGTCTATATCGTAACTCACCTCGGTAGCCAACGGTCCTAGGTTCGAGTCTCGGTCTAGGCGAAAATTTCCTCTTCAAATATAATTGGGACCTTGTGTTTGCCATCCACATATCCCCTAGATGGGGACCCTTGAGGGTCTGGAAGAAGTGATAAATTTAAAACAAATTCAGTGAGAAGTGATAAATTTAAAATAAAAACATTGAAAATAAAATAAGTACATTATAATACTCATGTTCTGACTAATATCTGAATAGAATATTTCAATTAATATTGGGAAGTAAACATTATGAGGTTATATCATTAATAGTGAGTGGAGAACATATTTTTAACGACCCACCTCATATGATTTCAAATTTCTTTGATACCGGCGGTTTCAGACAATATCTTGTCCCTCTTCAGTCATGACTTGAGTGGAAGCTGGTATCAAAGAAATTTGAAATTATATGAGTGGAAGTCATGACTGAAGAGGGACAAGATATTGTCTGAAACCGCCGGTATCAATGAAATTTGAAATTATATTAGGTGAGTCGTTAAAAATATGTTCTCCACTCATTACACTGGGGAACAAAAAAATATTTTTTTCTTGGTGCCTGAAATTTTCACCTGATTCTGGGTATTTCGGCACTGCTGATTCCAAAAATGTCATCCATTTTGTTGCAGCAGCTCTAGTTTGCAAGATATTGATGATACTGCTCTTATGTACCACCATTGTAAATCGATTGTTTGCATAATACTAATTGATTTAATCCAAGTTATATTCATGTTGTTGTTGCCGTTTGCATATGTAATTTTACTAATTTGACAATTGTTTATCCTTTTTCTAGACTGACATGGCTTCAACACGAAGAAAAATGTGTGAATAATCCTGATGTGTTTTGTTTCATCTGTGGGGAGTACACATTCACTCAACAAAGAAAACCTATAACTGACTTTGTAAGAAGAGCTTATTTGGCCTATTTCAAAGTACAACTGGGAGATCAAGATAAGCCTTGGGCACCTCACATTGTATGTAAAACGTGCACAGAGCATCTACGACAATGGACAAATGGGAAACGGAAATGCTTGAAATTTGGGGAACCAATGATCTGGCGAGAACAAATTAACCATAGTGATGACTGCTATTTTTGTTCAGTCAATGTAAAGGGCATCAATAGCAAAAAAAACCGGAATAGATGGGTATATCCCAATCTACGCTCCGCAAGACGCCCTGTTCCACATTCAGAGGAGATACCTGTTCCAATTTTTACCAGTCTTCCAGAGTCACCAGAAGAAGAGGATGATTCAACTGAAAGCTATTCTGAGGGAAATGACAGCGATTTCCCAGGACCTTCATCAGTTTCATCCGGTTTTAGTCAAGCGGAACTGAACGACCTCATAAGGGATCTAAGTCTTCCAAAGAAGTCATCTGAGTTGTTAGCTTCCAGGCTGGCAGAGAAACAATGTCTGTTACCGGGGAACAAAGGTCACAGTCTATCGCAAAAGAGAAACAGACTTCCTGCCATTCTTCACAGTAGAAAATCAATTTGTTTTTTGTATGAATGTTGAAGGACTGTTAATGAAGCTGGGTGTAAGAAAATACACACCAAGTGAATGGCGGTTATTTATAGATAGCTCCAAACGCAGCCTAAAATGTGTTCTTTTGCATAATGGGAACATATACAGGTCAATCCCAATTGGTCACTCAGTTTCTATGCGTGAAAATCAACATACAATAGCTACAGTGCTAGAGAAGATCTCTTACCGTGATCACCAATGGGTAATGTGTGTCGATCTCAAGATGGTGAATTTTCTTCTAGGACAACAAGGTGGGTACACCAAATACCCATGCTTTATATGTTTATGGGACTCTAGAGCCAAAGATCAACATTGGGTGAGAAGGCATTGGCCTCTTAGAGAAAGCATGACCGTTGGAGAAAAAAACATCGTTGCAGAACCTTTGGTTGACAGAAACAACATCATCTTGCCACCACTGCATATTAAACTTGGTTTAATGAAACAGTTCATCAAGGCGTTGAATAGAGATGGAACATGTTTTGGCTAATATATGTACAAAATTTCCTGCACTGAGTAAGGAAAAAATAAAAGCAGGTATATTGGATGGACCACAAATCCGCCAACTTATTAATGACCATCAATTTCAAGACTCAATGAATGATACTGAAGCAGCCGCATGGTCTTCGTTCTGTATGGTAGTGAAGAATTTCCTTGGAAACTATAAGTCTCCTAATAGTGATGAACTAGTGGAGAATATGCTCACTGCTTTTTGTGCACTAGGTTGTAACATGAGCATCAAATTACACTACCTACACAGTCATTTGGATCGATTTCCAGACAATCTTGGAGATGTAAGTGAGGAACAGGGTGAGCGTTTTCACCAGGAATTAAGTACAATGGAAGAAAGGTATCGTGGACGGTGGGATAATACATATGATGGCGGACTACTGTTGGAGCATCCACCAAGAATGTCCAAGATCATTGCATCGGAGGAAATCACAGAAACGGGGATTCTGCGACCTGATGGAGGAAAATTAATGATTCTAACGAGACTAATGTGTAAATAAATTATGGTAGTTATATAGATACAGTTGTTTTCATGAAAAAGAAAGTATTTGTTCTTTTGTATTTAATTGTATGCGAGTAATATAGTTGTATATGTGGACCAGTATTTTTGAACTGGTATATAATTTGAATAAACTCTATCTCAAAAACTAGAGCTGATAGGACGAAACTGAAATCATCTTTGGAATCAGTGACCCAAATATACCCATAAATAGGTGAAAACATTAAGGCACCAAAATCACTGTTCCCCAGTGTTATTAATGGGGCATGCCGTAGCATAGCGGTTAAGGCACTGAGCTACAAGCCGGAGGGTCAAGAGTTCAAGTCCCATTGGGGTCAGGATTTTTAAACTGACCCAAACCCTCTGGCGGCACTATGGCCCTGGGGTCGACTCAGCCTCTAACGGAAATGAGTACCAGACGCTTGTTCTGGGGGTAAAGGCGGCCGTCACGCAGGGCTGACATAAAGTGCCGATTGTCTAGAAAAAGTGGGAGCCTTAACCTCCTACTACCCCAAGGGCCTCCGGGCCTGTTGTGGGATCACTTTACTTTACTCATTATTAATAATCTTAATGGAATTTTATTATGCATTTTATTAGTATTGAATACACTTCTTCTTTGTCATGGTTTAGACTTATTTACTAGCTTGTTCCGGCTCCAAATTACTGCTGTTTCCATCTTTTCTTTGGTCTTCCCAAACTTCTTCCTCGTGAATACACAAAGCTATAATTTATCTTGTCCAGTTTTGGAATTAGTTGCTAGTAAAACCCTACGATTTTGACTTCATGCAGTTCGAGTACTTTCATAAAAACATGTGTAAATTCAGATTTCACTTTCTATGTGGTTTCAGGGATTATTGATAGAATGAATTTGAGCCTGAAATAGTTTCTTGTGCTTGAGTAAATCATTGATATAAATCAGTGGATAAAACTGAAATATATGTGATTAAATGCAAATACACGTGTGATGTTAGTCTCTAAGATTAAATGAATATGTCTTGATATAAAATACATATTTTATCTTTTTGTAAATGAGTTGGATAAAATGTTTCTTTTTTTTCATCTCACCTCATGAAGTTCTATGTTCTCACAATACCAGTTTCAAAGACCATTTGCCTTCATCTTCAGTCAAACTCTGAGTTGGAGTGTGAAAACACCGAATTTTATGAAGTGAGGTGCAAAAGTATTTTATCCAACTCATTTATAAATTGAAAATTGCCTCATAGTGCTACTTTCAACTGTATTTATCTTTTAAATATTAAAATAAGTACCTGATATATCAGTTACCCTCCATGGTATCTTTCTTGTTGTGGTGGGGTGGCTTGCATGCTTAAATGATCCCGAGAGCTATGCTGGCAATAGGGCTATCCATGCTGGACTGGTCAAAGGTGATATGCCAGACAAAAAAAGTACCTTGGTCAAAAGAGTGACGATCTTTCACGATAAAAATACAACCGTCGAGAAATGCGGATAAGGGTTCCACTGGGGTAAATTTTTCCAGAGGTCATATAGTCCCCATTCGGTTCTCTGGGGAGGGACTACTTCAGGAAACCCATGCCAAAGGATAGACCAAGAATGAGGTGGGAGAATAACATTAACTATGATTTGAGGGAAGTAGATTATACAGGGGATGATTGGAAAACATTAGGTTGGGACAGGGATGTATGGAGAGCTTATGTCCACCTGGCCATGAACCTATGGGTTCGATAATGCCAGTGAGTTACTTAGTTATATCAGTTGTCCTAAATTAAAATGAATTTCTGTTTAGAACACTTTGTCAAGTAGTTAAAACCATATTTGAAGAGAAAAATTTTTGCCTAGACCGAGACTCGAACCCGGGACCCTTGGCTTTCCAGGTCAAGTGCTCTACCAACTGAGCTACCGAGGCAAGTTGCGATCTAGATGCAAATTTTTCTCTTATAAACGTTGTAATTCCCTCGCGCCAAATGCTTGAAACCATAGCTTCTGTCTTTACAAATGGTGGCTTCTTAGTTAAGAAGACATTTATTGGGAATTTCACACTACTTTATAAAGCCAGTAGGGCTTCTATTGACGATTTTATTATTAATTTAACACTTCTCATTCTCCTTCAATGAGAAGTGTTAAATTAATAATATAATCGTCAGTTAAAACCATGTTGGCCTTTCAGAGCATGTTCCATCTTTGGCATGGTATTTGGTACTGAACCTTGGATTCATATCCAAGTACCAACTGACATGCCGAAGGTGGAACATGTTTTGAAAGGCATACATGGTTTTAACTAAATGACAAAGCTTTTTAAACAACAATCCATTTTAATTGAGGACAACTGATATATCAGGTACTTATTTTAATATGTAAAAAAAATTATTACATAACCTCAACTGTGATTTACAATGAATTTTAGAAGCATTGATACTGTATTTTGATTAAAAACATATTTTGTCTTTTGATGTTGAGAGTAAATTTATTTAATGTCATGTCATTCTATTTTATATTCCATTTAAATAAATTACACTTTTTTACTCTTTTAATTGTTTTCCAGAAATACGTTCTATGATAAAATTATCAGATTCTCCACCACGTGATTTAATCCGACAGTTAGAGAAGAAATTGGATAAATGTAGAAACCAAGAGAACAACCCAGACAGCCAAATGTAAGTTCTTATAATAAGGTAAGAAATAAATTGAAAATAAAATCACTAACAGAAACAACTCACTAATACTACTTTTTAAGAATTAATGATGTGTTTTTGCATTATTTAATAAAAATAGACTTAGGATTTGTTAATATATTTACCTAATGCCTTGTATAAAAAGCATAGATTAATTCATTGTAGTTTGTTACTTTCTTTGTATTTTTTTCTTTTCTTTTTATGTATAGTAGATTCGAGCTGTTATTCCTTTTTTTATTCATTGTATCATTAATTTAATTTTAATTGTATTTAGTTTCATTCTATTAGTAGACATTAATTTCATTATTATTCAATATGACAGATAATTAATTGTTCAATGACTATTATTGTAACTTTTTTTGTATTCATATGTAACATATGTTTGTCCTGTTTAATATGACTATTATTGTAATTTTTTTGTATTCATGTGTAACATATGTTTGTCCTGTTTAATATGACTATTATTGTATTTTTTTGTATTCATATGTAACATATGCTTGTTCTGGTGAGTGGAAGAGAAGGCCACATGGCCTTAACTCCACCAGGCTAAATAAATCTATTCTATTCTAAGATGCAGATAATTTTTAAGTATAAACGTGTCTGACTACAGACTAGATGATCATGTGCAGCAAAGTGGTTAAATTTTTTAAATAAGGTAGAATTTTTATCACTCACCTCATATTGTTCTTCTTATTTGACTATAAACTAGTTTCGGAACATAGTTTCTGTTTATATATATTAAATTTGGGAATTTTTAACATTATGAGGTTCAATTCATAAGAATTAAATAAATCGTGATTATTTCTTACCTCATACTTCTATGTTCCTTTAAACACAGCACTGCAGTATTGGCAACTCCTTATCACCATCATCAGCTGTTTTCACAATTGTCAAATTTTTCTTTTGTTGATAATTATCCAAACTGCCATCTGATGTTCTTTTTAAGGAATTATTTTCTAAACTGCCATCTAGTGTTCTTTTGAATGAATCATTTTCTAAACTGCCATCTGTTGTACACTGCTCAAAACAATTAGAGGAACACTATGAAATATGCAAATATTTTTTCATTGGATATAGGTACAAACATGAAATTAATAGAGTACATTATTTGTGGTTATTTATTTATTGCTCATATCAGTAAAAACAAATGAATAACGCTGACAATTAACTTTTCAAATAATTCCACTATGTCAGAAATTGAATCTTGTGCTTATTTTCAAAGTTAAACACTCGTTATATAGAGTTAGTATCGTGTATGGCCTCCATGACATTCGATGACACTTTGGCAACTTCGTGGCATGCTCCCAATAAGATTCTGGATTTCCTCTTGCTCCTTCAGAGCATCTCCAAGTTGCTGCAGAGTTTGTGGAGCTTGATGTCGGTTCCTGACCTTCCTGTCTAGAAGATCCCACAAGTGTTCAATAGGGTTGAGGTCTGGGCTGACTGCTGGCCACTCCATTACCTCAATTTCATTCCTCCTCAGGAAATCCCTGGTGACAGCCGCAGAATGTGCCCTGGCATTATCCTGCATAAACAGAAATCCAGGGCCTACTCCAATGGCAGCAGGTACTACATGCTCTTCCAGAACGTGCTCTATATACCGGACAGCATTCAGTCGCTGGGGAACAAGTACAAGGTCCGTACGATTGTTGTACATAACTCCCGCCCACACCATTATGGAACCTCCTCCGAATCTATCAATTTCCTGTACAGCCTCTGCAGAAAATCTTTCTCCTGGGCGTCCCCACACCCTCAATCGACCATCACAATGTGTAAGATGATACCTGGATTTGTCCAAGAAGAGCACAGACTCCCACTGGTTCAGGTTCCAATCACCATGGTTTTCAGCATACGTACATCTTGCTGCCTTATGCCCATTTGTTAAGCGTGGTTTTTTAACGGGCCTTTTTGGATGAATATTCTCTTTCCTTAATTTGTTCCTTATGGTTTGGTCTGAAACCCGGATTCCGGAAGCCATATGAAGGTCATTCTGCAGTCTATGAGACTTAACTGTTCTCATTAGATCTGGTTTCCTATAAAGACCATGAAATTCACTGTTATGCAGTCTTCTGCATTCATCTGTCTTTGGTCAAAAATTTTTCCTAAGAACTTTATTCTCAATTACTCATAATCTCCTTTCCTCCCTTAAAGTAAGAGTCCATGTTTCGCATCCATATAATATAACTGGTAGAATAATAGTTTTATATATTTTCAGTTTAACTTTTTTTTTAATGAGTTGGGAAGTCAAGAGTCTCTGTAATGCATAATAGCATGCATTTCCAGAATTCAGCCTATGTTTAATTTCTTTGTGCATCTCATTCCTATTTGTGATTATTGTTCCTAGGTATTTGAATTCAGCCACTTCCTCAAAATTTCCCTCATTTGTCATTAGCTGTCCATTGTCATTATATAATGTATTTTTGTGTGTGACCATATATTTAGTTTTATTGATATTTACTTCCACTCCCAATTTCTTAGTGTTACTCAATAGTGTGTTCGTGTTGACCTTTAGTATCTCCTCACTATCGCCCAATAGTACTACATCATCAGCATAAACCAACAGCTTATTAATACCATTGAGTTGTAGGCCTTCTTCATCCTCTAAAGATTTGATGGCATACTCTAGTACAAAATTAAATAGTAGAGGAGATAGTGCATCTCCTTGCTTCAACCCATTGTGGATTTCCAAAAACTGTTTGCCTACATGCACCCTACTCTTTGTGCCACTTATACTTGATGAATTTTGAGTCTTGTGAAGTTTGATATTCTTGAAAATGCATCCCTGACTTGAAAATGTTGAGAATGTTCTGACTGAAACATTTGTAACATTCCACTTGATTGTGTTTCAGCTATAAACAGAGAATGCAAGAAATGCTGGATGAAGAAGATGAACCTAGTAATCAAACATATGCTAGAGTTTCTAGGGAACAGGCTTATGAAGAGGAACGACTTCTAGGTGTTTCAAAAGTTTTATCACCATCAGCTTCATAAGGTATGACCACTTCGTTTACATGTATAGGGTGTCCCAGAATTTGATGATAAGATTGGAGGGGGTTTTAGAATGGAGCCAGAAAAGATTTTGAGATGGTCTACATGTTTAAAAACCAAGATATGATGGTCATACTGAAAGTCATGAGCAACATTTTTTTAAACAATCATAATATTTATTTTAGACAAACCAAGTACACCATGTTAATCTACAGACCTTTGTGCTACTTTTCAACATAGTCTCCATTTCTTTGCACACATTTTGTCCAGCGTTCTACAAGCTTGAAAATTCCCTTATGATAGAAGTCCGTTTCAGCTGCTCGAAGACACTGACACACTGCTTTCCAAATATCCTCCAGCGTCTCGTAGCGTTGGCCTCTCATCTGCTCCTTCACAGAACCGAAAAGATGGTAGTCTGATGGTGCCAAATTGGGACTATAGGGAGGATGTGGAAGAGTTTCCCACCCAAATGTCCTGATCTTCTCCACAGTGGCACGAGCAGTATGAGGACGCGCATTATCGTGTTGCAGAATGATCTTCCTTCCAGGGCATTTGTCGTGCAATGCACAACGGAGCTTCACAAGTGTCTGGATATAGCAGGCAGCATTTATGGTTTGTCCAGGTTCAAGATATTCAACCAGAATGCAACCTTGCGCAACCCAGAAGACACTGCCCATAACTTTTCCAACAGATTGCACTGTCTTCGCTTTTTTCTTTGATGGCGAATTCAAGTGGTGCCATTCCATACTCTGGCGTTTTGTTTCAGGCTCGTTAGCGATGAAACCAGCTTTCGTCACCTATCACAATACTCGTCAAAAAATCATCAGCTTCATTTCGAAATCTCTAAAGAAGGTTATGGATGATGGTTCTTCTCTGAAGTTTGTGGTCTTCACTCAATAAACGTGGAACCCAACGGGCACTAACTTTTCGGTAACCTAAGCTGTGAATCATTTCTTGCACTGCACTGTGTCCTACTGCAAGTTTTGTAGCGATTTCATTTACTGTGATACGACTGTCGTCTCTAATGAGCGCATCAACTCTTTCCTTGTTGCAATCCGTGGAGGCAGAGCGTGGGTGACTGCTACGAGGCTCATCTTTGATACTCGTGTTCCCATCTTTAAAATGTTTCGCCCATCTCCTAACACTGCTCGCACCCATGCAGGCATCTCCGTAAGCACATTGAAGTCTTTGGTGAGTATCAACAGCAGATTGTTCCTCTTTAACAAGGAATTCAATGACAGCGCACTGTTGAAACGAAAAATTGATGTCTGCCATTTTGGAAACACTGTGTGTGGTCACATGATAGAAGCTATGACGCCACAAAATGGCAATGTTGTGGTATAAAGTCTGTAGATTACGATCCTGCAGTTGTTTTTGTTACTTTGTTGAAATTTGAATTTTAACAATGGGTTGCTCACGACTTTCAGTATGACCCTCGTAATATCATCAAATATGTTAAGGGTGAGCATGCCACTAACTGATAAAAACATTGACTCATTAAGTTATGTAGGTAGGAAATAACACTATGAGGTTTATGGTAAAATCAAATGTCTCTTACCTCTCTTCATACAAATCTTCTAAGTAGATCGCGATTGGTTTTGCAATCGTGATCTACTTAGAATATTTGTATGAGGAGAGGTAAGAAATATTTGATATAATAAATTTGGGAATCGATGTTTTTATTATTAATTTCATACATCTCAATGATGGATAAATCATATTTAAAGAGAAAAATTATACGCTCAGACCGGGACTTGAACCCGGGACCCTTGGTTTTCTAGTCCAAGTGCTCTACCCAAATATGTCTTCTTAATATAGGAGCCACCATTTGCAAAGATAGAAGCAAAGGCTTCAAAGCATTTGGTGGGCGGGAATTACAACGTATATAGAGAAAGATTTGCATTTAGATCGGTACTTGCTCAGGTAGCTCAAATGGTAGAGTACTTGGACTAGAAAACCAAGGGTCCCGGGTTCAAGTCCCGGTCTGAGCGTATAATTGTTCTCTTTAAATATGAAAATTTGGGAATATTTAACTTTATGAGGTTTTATTAATAAGAATTAAATGAATGTGAATTCTTCTTACCTCATGCTTTTGTTTTTTTTAAACACAGCACTGCAGTTTCAGCGACCATCGTCAGCATCCTCAGCTGTTTTCACAACTGTCAATTTTTTCTTTTGCCACTAACTATCCAAATTGTCATCTGGTGTTGTTTTGAAGGAATTATTTTCTAAACTGCTATCTGGTGTTCTTTTGAAGGAATCATTTTCTAAACTGCCATCTGTTGTATTTGTTGATATATATTACAAAAAAACATACTAGAGCCATGAACTTCGTGATTCCAGACAAACTGAGCTTGATTACAAAGTTCTTCAAAAAATACAACAGATGTCAGTTTAGAAAATGATTCCTTCAAAAGAACACCAGATGGCAGTTTAGAAAATAATTCCTTCAAAAGAACACCAGATGGCAGTTTGGATAATTACCGGTAAAAAAAAAATGTACAGTCGTGAAAACAGCTGAGAATGGTGAAGATGGTCGCTGATACTGCAGTGCTGTGTTTAAAAAAAAACATAGAAGTATGAGGTAAGAAGAATTCACAATTCATTTAATTCCTAAGAAACATTTGATTTTACCATAAATTAAACCTCATAGTGATTAATTCCCATAAAAGTTAAATGAACTATGAGGTTTATTTTAATTTATGTTGAGTTGTTTTTGACTCACCTCATACTTCTTAACTCCCTTGCAGACTGCATTGTGATTGTGATGTAGCATTGATAATGTCACAAATGCAGTGACGAAACTCGAGTCTGCGAGGGAGTTAAGAAATATGAGGTGAGTCGAAAACAACTGAACTTAAACATTGACTCATCACTAGGCATCAGGAATTAAGAGGTAAAAATTTATGTTTTTTAGGAGTCTAAAAACACTAATAATTATTATTATTATTATTGCTTATTAATAATGTCATAACTAGAGCTAGGAATTTTAGGTGCTGCACCTTAATTTTATTTTGTTACTACAATGCTCAAATTAGCTTGTCTTGCAAAGAAAACATTAAATAAATGCATCTAAATGTGTTTTAGTTGCACCTTTTTGCACTTTTTTTCAATGCTAGCACCTTTTTGCACCTTTTTATCAATGCAAGCACATTTTGCGCTTTTGTAAACCTTTTTTGTCTCTAAGCAGCATTGTATTCATAAAATAATATATCGGGTCTATATTTTTTTACATTTCTTCAAATACGCTTTCAAGGGTTGGTAACGATGTGTGGTATCAGTTCCACATCACATTACTTCCACTTTAGTGCAGTCCCGTTAGGCTATTCCTTTCAACTTAATTCGCACCTTCTTGAACCACAGTTATGCAAAAGCTATTGTTTAACAAGGGAGATTGTTTGAGTGCATAAACAAATGTTTCAGTTCAAAATAATACTTGACTTGTGTGGTCTGTTATTTTCCTGAGTGACCAGTATAAAGTATGCCAAAACTGAATGTGAACTCCTACAAACTACATGATTTTGTAAAACAGTTTAGTGCAGATGGAATTCAGAGTGACAGATCTGTTATGAGGTGCATTCTTTGAGATATTTCAATAACAATTAATGAAAAACACCAACACAATCGTGTTACGCAGCATATAGGTAGTGCAAAACACAAAAAATAAGGAACTACAAAGCAGTAAATGTGTATTGTGACAACAGTTTATTGGCGAGGCACTGCCTTCTTCAAGTTTAATAAATAAAAGATATATTTTTTTAATGATACAGCAAAGACATTTGTGGCATGTGGTATTCCTCTTTCCAAACTTAACAACCCTATTATGAAAGCATATTTGGAGAAATATACTGGAAAGTCTGTCCCAGATGAACATCATACCTTCAACCTCTGTATGAAGAAAAATTAAAACAGATCAGTCAAGCAGAAGGTGAAAACTAGTATATTTTACATTAGACGAAACCACTGATAGACGGTTGAGATACTGAACTTTTTTAGGTATGTTCTAAACATTTGAGTTGTTGAATAATATCTGCTTTAGCAGTTTTCTGGACTTGTGATTTCAATAACATAATGTTCTGGGACTTGTCTTACTCAGACTTTTTAATATATGATAACATGACTGAATTTTGTGTCGTGAGTTACTTGATGTAACTGGTTTTGGTACTCTTTAATGATAATTCACATGGGAAATTTGCACCTTCTGTTTTAAAAAATTTGCACCTTTTTCTGCTATATTAAAGCACCTTTTTTTGCACCTTTTTCATTTAATAAAAACCAACAAAAATTAAAAGATTGAAGACTGCAAAAAATCGGGAATTTATCAAATTAATTGTAAAGATTGTGAAAAGATATACATAGGAAAAACAAAAAGGAATCTAAATACAAGATTAAAGGAACATCTCAGAAATGTTAAAAATGGAGAAACCGAAAAATCTGCAATAGCTGCACATGCCTGGTCAGAAAAACATAGAATAGAAACCAAAACAAAATTACTTAAACAATTGGAAAAACCGAAGGAACTCACAATTTGGGAAAAAATTTACATATGCAAGAATGAAAATACAACTATGAATTTTGAAATACCCGGTTATAAGGAGAGAGGACTGATTTGGAAGTTCGTCGGTCAGCCATCAGATGGCGCGGAGATCAGTTTGCAGGATAGAAGGCAGTCGGACGTCAGTTGTGAACGTGACACAGCATTGAGAATTGCACAAATGATGTGATGAAACCCTGGGTTTACGAGGAGGTATGAAGTATGAGGTGAGTGAAATAAAAAATAAACAAATTGAATTAAATTTGAAGAGAAAAATTTTCGCCCAGATCGGGACTCGAACCCGGGACCCTTGGCTTTCCGGGCCAAATGCTCTACCAACTGAGCTACCGAGGCGAGTTACGATCTAGACGCAAATTCTTCTCTTATATACATTGTAATTCCCTATCGCCAAATGCTTTTGAAACCATTGCTTCTATCTTTGCAAATGGCGGCTTCTTAGTTAAGAAGACATTTATTGGGAATTTAACATTACTTTATAAAGCTAGTAAGGCTTCTAATGATGTTTTTATTATTGATTTAACATTTCTCAATGAAAGATAAATTAAATTTGAAGAGAAAAATTTTCGCCCAGACCAGGACTCGAACCCGGGACCCTTGGCTTTCCGGGCCAAGTGCTCTACCAACTGAGCTACCGAGGCGAGTTACGATCTAGACGCAAATTCTTCTCTTATATACATTGTAATTCCCTAATGCCAAATGCTTTTGAAACCATTGCTTCTATCTTTGCAAATGGCGGCTTCTTAGTTAAGAAGACATTTATTGGGAATTTAACATTACTTTATAAAGCTAGTAAGGCTTCTATAAGAGAAGAATTTGTGTCTAGATCGTAACTTGCCTCAGTAGCTCAGTTGGTAGAGCACTTGGCCCGGAAAGCCAAGGGTCCTGGGTTCGAGTCTCAGTCTAGGCGAAAATTTTTCTCTTCAAATATAATTTATCTTTCAGTGAGAAATGTTAAACCAATAATAAAAACATTAATATTGAATTAATTTGTTTAATATTAGCAATTATAATTTAATTAGTTTTCGACATACCATTGTAAATGTTAATACAACCTGCAACATTAAAAATTAAGACGAATGTTGTGCATTAATTTATTGGTTTGTAACAAACAGCTGATTGAGTTCACCTTCACTCTTACATGTGCTACGCAGAGTAATATATTCACAAGTTAATGTCTAAGGGCCGCATGCAAATACATTAGTCTCTACTCAAATTACTTCCAATCACTGGTGAGCTGACTTTCCGTGAGCAAGTGCAAAGATCGAATTAACTACCCACTAACTGGTCATGCATGATAGTCGTCATTTTCGTAATATTAGCAAGAAATTACCCAGAATTCTCAGCAATAAAACCACTTCCATTATTTTTGTCTGCTAGAGGAACGCATTTACGCTTGCGTCTCAAAGTCCGGCATCTTGGATAAAGCAGCAAGGTATGCGGCAAGGTTTCAAACTACATCGGTTCCCATTGGGTTGCTCATGATTCGTTCTCTGCAAAGTCACCTCGCCAGGTAGCTTAGGAATTTCAACAATTATTATCGCATGAACAGATTTTTGAGTACGCAAAAACATCTTTGGATGCAACTTTCTCAGCAGAGAACGACTTTTATGGTATAATGCATTCATAGATACGACCTAAGTGTGCTCCTTATGTTGGACAGAGAATAGCATGTTACTCTTATCGAAGAACTGAAGTTACTATGGGAATACTAACACCAACACAAACACAGTTCCCGTCATACCGTTCTGATTTAACTTGATCATGCTATTTATTAATGTTAATTTTTACTGAAAATGAATGGTGTATTTTATTGTTCATGGTTTCTTTGCCTCAGAATGGTCCTCATTCAATTTATATTGCTCCTTTAATGTTTGTCTTGGGTGCTCAATTTTTCCAAAATGGCATGCTCTTTATATACTTTGGTTTCTTCTAGAAAGATTTATGGTGCACAATCCTACTTTCTTCTTCCTATGTTACATCCATTGCATTTGCTCTTGGTTTTAAAATGAGCTGTTATGTTTTATTCTTTTTAACTCTTCTGTTTATATACTTATTCTGTTGAAGTTCTTAGTCTTTTTTCTGTTTTTTTTCATTATCTAATGCATTTTTATTGCTTTATTACTCAATTTTTGTGTCTGTTTTTTTACATGTTTCCATCTAATGTGCTCTTCTATATGTAGACAAACCATGAAATTTGAATTCTATATATAACTGTTTTCAGATTAGAATTGTTATGTTTTCTTCCATTTTGATTTATCAATTTTTTTTTTCCATTTTCAGAATTGCAGAAATTTCTTGTTGCCGCTTTCTCATCATAGTTTTCATCTTTCATCGTACATTGGTAGTAAATTTATATTTTGTGTAATCATTCTTGTATGTCAGTTATCATATGACATGGTAATGAGTAATATTTATTTTCTGTGATAAGAAATTGGATGGATATGACTATAAAACTGGGAGGTGCAAGTCTTGAATATCTACAGAGTATCTATGTTTTTTTTTTCAAGTTGTACTGCTTTATCTTTCAACATTATGTTGCTATGCAGGTCAAATTGTATTAAAAAATATGCAGTTATCCATTTGGCTATAGAATATTTTTCTTTTTTCTTGAATATTTTAGTGTTTCATTTGTCTTTATTTGAAAATTTCTACTTATACAATTTTAATAAAAATAAATAATAAGTTATACGACTCAATTATTTGAAAAACATACAGAATTTAACATCCAACATATTTAGGATTTATAGACTATGAAAAAGCTTTTGATATGGTAGAAAGAAGAAAATTATAGGAAATAATGAGAAATAAAGATATTCCACAACATTTGATCATGATATTCTCCTTCTTCTTCTTCTTCTTCCTTCCAAGTATTAGGCCAAGGCCTGTTACGATCCTATAGAAAATTTTCCCTCCAGCTTCTTCCGGAAAATTCTCGTATAAGACTTGAAAGCATAATAATAGTCCCTTCGATTGGTTGCTGGCCAAAGGAAGACAAGACCAGTGATGGGCCTGCCATCTTATAGCCTCTGGTCAGGCTTTTCTGGAGAAGAAAAGAAAATAAAGGAAAGAAGAAATGGAAGAAAGGAAAGACTCCCTAGCCCTCGGATGCCCTAATAGCGACGGGGTCGAAAAAACAAGAGTTAACCAAGAGAGGTTAGATGGTAAAGTTAAAAGAGTGCAAAACACAAGTAAGTGGAAGAAATGTTTTGCTCGGCTTGGGAACTTGTGGTCGCCATCCACATATCCCCTAGATGAGGACCCCTGATGTAAACAATAAAATTGTAATAGATATGGGTTTGAAATCAAAACAACAGAAAAAGGTAATAATCAATCGTGGTGTCAGACAAGGGTGTCCTTTTTCAAAGTTAAAATTGGGAAACACATTATGAGGTTCTTAATTAATAAATTAATGAGTCATTTTAACATCTTACCTCATATTTCATGTTTTTCAAACACGGTAACTATAGTTTTCAAATGATCTTGTCATTCATTTTCAACCGCCATTATGACTACCGGATATTCGTTGGAATCTCCCTCTATAACGTTGCCATCTGCTGTTGATTTGACGAACTTCGAGATATCGTTGCCATCTGCTGTTGATTTGACGAACTTCGAGATATCGTTGCCATCTGGTGTTGTTTCGATGAACTTCGAGATGAGGTCACGTTCATCCGGAATGTCAAAATTCATAGATTTAAATTTGTTCTTCTGTATAAATATTTTCTCCCAAACTGTCAAATCCAAAGGTTTTTCCAAATGTTTTAGAAGTTTAGCTTCTTTTTCAATTCTATGACCTTCCAACAAACTATGTGCTGCAATAGCTGATTTTTAATTTCAATTCCAACGAATATCCGGTAGTCATAATGGCGGTTGAAAATGAATGACAAGATCATTTGAAAACTATAGTTACCGTGTTTGAAAAACATGAAATATGAGGTAAGATGTTAAAATGACTCATTAATTTATTAAGGGTGTCCTTTATCACCTTCTTTATTTAATACAATCCAATTTCCTTAAGTTTACAAAATCTTTTATATCACATCCAAAAATTTACAAAAGTTATAATTCTATGTGACTCCAAAGCAGCCATTCTCGCTATAACACGAGACACAAAGCCCAAAAGCATCAAAATTATCGAATGTCACAAAATGATAAATCAGTTATCCCGTCTACATAAAAAAGTTGTACTTCAATGGACTCTAGCCCATTGTGGAGTGACAGGCAATGAAATAGCCAATTTTCTGGCCAAGAAGGGTAGCAAAATTGTTTCAAACCCAACTTCTACTCCAGTTTCCTTTCACTCTATCAAAAGAATTATCTCAAATAAATATATCAATAAACTTAGAGAAGAATACACTACCAAAACATCTGGAAAAGGAATGGGAAAATCTACAAGCTTATGACATTACTACATTACAAAGAAAATCTGCAGTAGCAACATTCAGACTGCTAACGGGACATGACTGCTTGAATAAACACCTATACAGACTTTGCATAACAGATTCACCTAAATGCCCTTTTTGCAATTTAAATGAAGATATGGAAAGAAACCATCTCCTCCGTTGTCCAGCTTTTGTAGAAGAGACCAGCCTTTCTGCTAAATATTGGAGTGCAAGAGAGCGAATGATTTCATTATCAAGTGCTCGACATTAGATACCAACCATTTAATACAATCCACTGCTGTGGTCTCGAGGTAACATGCTGCCTTGTCACACAGCGGGCCCGGGTTCTATTCCTGGTCGGGACAGGCTCCTGGGTGAGCTTTTCTGGGGTTTTTCCTCACATGTAAGACAAATGTCAGGAAGCTTAGGGCTCAACGGTCTTCGAAAATCATCTGGCCGTCATCATCACCATCCTCCAGCGATATGGAATGCAATGGGAAGCTACCATACCTATAATTCTCTAGTAAAGCTGCAAAGCATATTATGAAAATGTTATGATTGCAGTGGAAGATCTGCCCTTGGGCGGAATTACTATGGATATATATATATATATATAGTGTTCTGCCCAAGATCAGGTCTTTCACTGCAAACTCAGCATTCTCCACTCTTTCCCTAACTCGGCTTTCCTTTTTGTATCTGCATACAAACCATTTATTTTAATATTGTCTATCATCTGATGTATTTTTCTGCCTCTAACTTTCTTTCCATTGACCATTCCTTCTAGGGCATCCTTCAGCGGGCAGTTTCTTCTTAGCCAGTGGCCAATCCAATTTCTTTTCCTCTTCTTTATGAGTTCCAGCATTGTTCTTCCTTCACTCACTCTGTCTAGAACATTTTTATTTTTTTATTTTGTCTGTCCATTTGATATGTTCCATTCTTCTCCATATCCACATCTCAAAAGCTTCCAGTTGCTTTTCCTCATTCCATCAAAATGTCCAAGTCTCTGCACTATACAATGCTTCACTCCACACAAAACACTTCACTAGCCTCTTCTGTAATTCTTTTGCCAAAGGTTTGCAGAAAATGCTTCTCTTCTTGTTAAAAGCTTCTTTTGCCATTTCTATCCTCTGCTTTACTTCTTGGCCACAGTTCATGTTACTACTGATAGTATTTGAAGCTCTCCACTTGCTCAATTACCTCATCTTTAACCCTCATGTTTATCTTCCTTGGTTTCCTTCCTATAATCATGGCCTTCATCTTATTTATATTTATCTTCATCCCATAATCCTCGCACTTGTCATTTAGCTCCATCAGCATATTCCTCGTGTCATTGCATCTTCTGCTAGCAAAACAACTTAAATAAACATTTTAAAATAAATATTAAATTGTTCGATACAATATTATTTGCCGATGATCAAGAAGTGATTTCTAGTTCAGAAGATGATCAACAAAGAGCTATTTTTAATTTGGAAAAAATAAGTGCCAATTATAAATTTAAAAATTTCAAAGAATAAAACTAAAATTTTAGCATTTGAAGGGCATGATACCTTTAGAGCAAAAATACTAATCGATGATAACATTTTAGAGCAAGTGAACAGTTTTAAATATCTAGGTTTCAATTTATCATATGTTAAAATTGAAGATATTAATGACAAAATAAATACATTTAATCTAATGTGTGGCACTATTAAAAGAACCCTTAAAAACACAAGAAATGAAGCAAAACTGAAATTATAAAGTAATGGCTGTTCCAGTATTTATGTATGGATCAGAACGTTGAATGATCACTATAAGACAAGAACAAAGATTGAAAGCAATTGAGGTGAGATTTTTAAGAAATATAACAGGATATACTCTGTGGGGGGAGCATGCCGTAGTGTAGTGGTTAAGGCACTGAGCTACAAGCCGGAGGGTCGAGGGTTCAAGTCCCGTTGGGGTCAGGATTTTTAAACTGACCCAAACCCTCTGGCGGCACTATGGCTCTGGGGTCGACTCAGCCTCTAACTGAAATGAGTACCAGACGCTTGTTCTGGGGTAAAGACGGCCGTCACGCAGGGCTGACAACCCGGCTGACATAAAGTGCCGATTGTCTAGAAAAAGTGGGAGCCTTAACCTCCTACTACCCCAAGGGCCTCCTGAGGCCTGTTGTGGGATCACTTTACTTTATACTCTGTGGGATAAGAAAAAAAATGAAGATATAAGAAAGGAACTAAATATTTTCAAATTTACAGATTGAATAGTTAAATATGTGAAATAAGATTATGAGGTTCTTAATTCAATGAATGCATGAGTCACTTCTTAACTTACCTCATAGTTTATGTTTGTTTAAACACGCAGGAACTGCAGTTTTCAAGAGGAGTCCCACTTGTCTTCAGCCGCCATTGTCATAAGGTTTGTTTTACTGTGATATTTATTTGTCCATTTGGTTTGAATCGCTCTTTGTAAAAGGCGTCTTGGCACTTGCATGCAGTAAAAAAAGTTGCTGATTCATTAATGAACGATACAAATCCTTAATAGTGAGTGGATAACACAGCTACCTGAGAAATTTGAATCTAAATGCAAATTTTTCTCTAATTCACTGCAAATTCCCGATCGAGAAGTGTTAAATTAATAACAACAACATCAAAAGAAGCTGTCAAAAGAATGCCTGAGCAAAGATTGCCTAAATTGTTATGGAATGGATCCCAATAGAAAGGAGGAAGAGAGGAAGACTGAAGAAAACTTGGATAGAAGGTGTACAAGCAGCTATGAATATCAGAGGATTGGAGAAAGATCAATGGATGGACAGAGAGGAATGGCATTTGGTTTCCGGAACACGGCGGCAGCTGCCATGATACTGGATGATGATGATCAAAAGAAGCCCTACTGGCTTTATAAAGTAGTGTTTAAATTCGCTATAAATGTCTTCTTAAACAGGAAACCGTCATTTGCATAATTGAGCAAATGCTCATAGCATTCGGCAATCTGAAATTAACAGTGTATTAGAGAAAAATTTGCGTTTAGATTGGAGTTTCTCACGTAGCTCAGTGGTAGAGCATTGGCATAGAAAGCCAAAGGTCCTGGGTTCAAACCCCAGTCTGAGCATATAATTTTTCTCTTCAAATATAATTTATCCTTCAGTGAGAAGAGTTAAATTAATATTAAAAACATCAACAAAATACTTGTTCGCTGTCAATCACATATTTAAATCGCATGCACTGTAACAACCAGTACATGATGAGAAATGTTCACTTTATGTGCAAGTCTCAATTCCATCATCATCATCATCCTGCCAGGTATTAGTCCTAGAAGAACTGTTACGGCCTGAGAAAGCGGTTTTCGTGCCATCTTTTCATAGGTCGACCAAGTTACCGTTTCCCATTTGGACAGTAGTTCATTATTGCCTTGGGGATCCTGGATCTAGCCATTCTTGAGACATGTTCCTTCCAGTTTAGCTGATATCTGGAGATGTAGTCCAGTATTGGTGACACATTAAGTTCTTGAAGGATTTCTACATTTTTCTTTTGATCCCATTTGGTGTAGCCAGCTGTTCGGTGCATAAATTTCATCTCACAAGCTGTTAGTCTGCTTTCATCTCTCGTCGTTATAGTCCACGCTTCACTCCCATAACATAGGACTGGTCGAGTCATTATTTGATAAAGACGAGTACGAGTTGATTTTTGCACTAATGAAGGTTTTAAAACTCTATTAATGATTCCCATTGATTTGTTGAATTTCACAATTTTCTCTGGTAATTCCAAATTTTCAACAAAAGAGAGTTTATATCCTAAATAAGTAAACTCATTAACTCTCTCTAAAATTTTGTTATTTAAACAAATTTTGCTTGGTATTAGGGATTTTCCACAAAAGGCCATTATTTTAGTTTTATTGATAGATATTTCCATTGAATATTTATGGGTTATCAAATTTAAATTATGTACTGATCATTGTAAATCATCTTCAGATGTTGCTAGTAAAACAAGATCATCTGCAAACATTATTACATCTATTAATTAAATAAAAATAAAACGTAGTTTTATTTGATTTTCATATTTATTATATAATTCAGTGACAGCTGCTTCGGTACACTGTACCTTGCTTCAGACATGTTAACAAATTATGAATTGTGTTCCAACTGATCTAAAATTGTTGTATTGTTGCTTAGATCAGTTGGAACACAATTCATAATTTGTTAACATGTCTGAAGAAGGTACAGTGTACCGAAACAGCTGTCACTGAATTATATAATAAATATGAAAATCAAATAAAACTACGTTTTATTTTTATTTAATTAATAGATATGGATTTTCATCAAGTAAACACCAACTCAATTGATTATTATTATATCTAATTTTAAATTTCTAAGCCTGACTAAAGGTCTCAATTCCTTTTGATTCAATAGTTTAGAAATTACTCTTTTATCCATTGTTTTTTATATGATGTTTTTTTATTTAGCGAGATAAGTAATGACTTTTTTTGAATTGCATGTGTTGCTGATTTGCTTCACTGCACCTGCACTACACTTACTGCAGACTGCTTCTCATGCTACTTTCATTATTTAATTGTTACTTGTTTAAATTTCAAGGTTTAATGAACAAAAGTATATTATACACAAGAGTTACAAAATTACTATTCATACTTTTGATTATATATATATATATATCGTTCAACATTGAATTTTGTTATTCTCCCTACAATTAACTTTTTTTCTTGGTACAGTAAAACCTATCTATGAAGGAACATGATGGTTCCTTAAATATATTTCCGTCTTGGCAGTTTTCCTTCTTATAAAGGGTTCCCAAATTACAAGCTTGAATTTTCTCATGCAGTGTAAGGTAATAAGCTGTTAGTTTATGCTGATGATGTAGTACTACTGGCCGATAGTGAGGAGATACTAAAGGCCAACACGCACACGCTATTGAGTAACACTAAGGAATTAGGACTGGAAGTAAATATCAATAAAACTAAATATATGGTCACACGTAGAAATTCATTATATAATGGAAAAGGACAGCTAATGACAAATGAGGGAAATTTTGAGGAAGTGGCTGAATTCAAATACCTAGGAACAATAATCACAAATAGGAATGAGATGCACGAGGAAATTAAACGTAGGCTCAATTCTGGAAATGCATGCTATTATGCATTGCAGAGACTCTTGATGTCCCAACTCCTTTCAAAAAACATTAAACTGAAAATATATAAAACTATTATTCTACCAGTTATATTATATGGGTGCGAAACATGGACTCTTACTTTAAGGTAGGAAAGGAGATTACGAGTATTTGAGAATAAAGTTCTTAGGAAAATGTTTGGACCAAAGACAAATGAACAGACAGGTGAATGGAGAAGACTACATAACAATGAACTACATGGTCTTTATAGGAAGCCAGATATAATAAGAACAGTTAAGTCTCGTAGACTGCGATGGGCGGGACATGTTGCACGTATGGGGAATCAAAGACGTGCATGGAAACTTCTTGTAGGAATACCAGAAGGAAAACGCCCAGTTGGTAGACTAAGAATGAGGTGGGAGAACAACATTAACTATGATTTGAGGGAAGTAGATTATACAGGGAATGATTGGAAAGCATTAGCTCAGGATAGGGATGTATGGAGAGCTTATGTCCGCGCGGCCATGAACCTACGGGTTCGTTAGTGCCAGTGAGTAAGTAAATGTAAGGGTTTTACATGCATGCTTTAAAGACATAACGTATTGAACTTAAATACAGACAAAATAGTGTATGTAACACAGCTAAGTTTGCACAGCAATACAAAACAAGTTTATAACACAAAAGCAAGAAGGAACACAACTACAGGAAGACTGAAGAGTTTCCCAACTCTCTCGCAGGTAACATAAGCAGGCAAGGAAAAGCGAGGGATTCCCTGCTGTCACATATAAGCAAGGGTATCCCCGCAATACAATGGCAACACAAGAAGGTAAAACAGTATAATGCAGAAAGCGTCATATGCAGAATTTTCATGTGTGTTCATTAATACTGTAATTAGAATGTGCTTAAGAATAATTTTCCGTCTTACTGAGGTAAAAATTAAGTATTGGTACTTTAAAAACCATTCCGTTTCCGCATTATGAAGGTTTCCGGCTTATACAGGACAATTTTACATATAAAATTGTACCGTTCTGGAGATTTTTTCACCTCTACAGGTTTCCTTCTTATAAAGGTTCCGGCTAAGACAGGTTTTACTGTATTACCTTAAATCTTATGAGTTTGTAGGAGAAGTATAGAAATGGGAATGAATTCTAGCGCTTATATTTGTTATATTTTATAGACAAACATAGGTTTCAGAGCTTTAACCTTGTATTTCTGTTCCTCCACTCTTTGCTCCTGAATTTTTATTTCCTTCTAGGTTATAGGTATCTTAAAATAAAATTTAATTGAGTCAATAAAGTTTTACTTCATATTTTTGTAGAATTCTTGAAAACATGTATCAGTATTTAATTAGAATTACAGTGGCAGGAAACACTATGAGATTCTTCTTCTTCCTTCCAAGTATTAGGCCAAGGCCTGTTACGATCCTATAAAACATTTTCCCTCCAGCGTTTCATAGGATGGCCCTGTGATCTTCGTCCTCTTGGTATATAATTATAAACAACTTTGGGGATCCGATTTGAACTCATTCTTTCAAGATGGTGTTTCCAATTTAGTTGGTACTGTTTAATATATTCCAAAATTGGCATAGTCTTCAATTCTTTTAAGATATCGGTGTTCCCATTGGTGTGACCCGCTGTTCTGCACATGAATCTCATTTCACAAGCCATTATTCTGCTTTCATGTTGTCTTTTTAGTGTCCATGCTTCACTACCACTGGTCTAGCCAAAGTGTTATATAAACGTAATCTGGTGTTTTTTTTTACTAAGTGTATGTAGCATGTTTTGAAAATGTATAGTAGTTCTGTCTGAACACGCTCACATGACCCATGATGTCACTGCAATAATATTACCCCTACAGCAGGTTGTTTCCCTCAACATATAGAGGTCGTTTCACTAAGGAAGAAGCATGACCTACAAAACTCGCGCAGGTAAATGTAGGGTCTTGGGGAAACGATCCCTATCAGCAGGCTTTGTCCGTATCTGCAAAATCATGGTTACTAGTCGTAATGAAAATATTAACCCTGAATAGGAAATGATTATAATAACTATGTATCAGGTCGAATTCCTTAAGGGCACCCGGTACTAATTTCCTTGCAATTTGGTTTAAAAATAGGACAAACAAAAATAACTATTTTTTTAGCTTATTCTTAAGTTATGTGTATGAAAATGATGTCACTGATCAAACAAGTCTTCCTGAACATAATGACACTTTGGTTAACTTTTTAGACATATTTCTTTATGAGTAATTTAAAATACAAAAAAAAAATCCATTATGTTAAAAGTATTGTCTTGGTACAATTTTTTCACAAACTACTTATCCAATTGTTTCCAAAATTTAGTATGTTATTGCCTATGGTTCATTTGACAATAATAAGGTTTGCTTGTGTTCAGATATAGATTGTAATTTATTTTTAAAAAATTCAAAGACCAATTTTTTTTTGTTAAAAATGTTGCATATTTTCTTTTTTTTTTTTATTTCAAACACTATCAATAGCACAAAGATAAATTTAATGTATTATTATAGAGCTCTTTAAACTGCATATTCAAGCCAAAAATAATTCTCCTATCTTTCATAGTTTCAGAGAAAAGTGTACCAAAATATTAAAAAATACAAGTTACGGGAAAATGCAAAAAAAAAAAGTGCACATTAGGAAAACACAGAGACGCCATTTTTATGGGTTTAAATGTCCAAAATCGACAAACTAATATTACACATCGATAAAATAGACCTTACTAGATTTTTTAAGGAAAAAAAAAATGTTTTTAACCCAAATAAGTACTGGGTGTTCTTAAAACTGGAAGAAAATGAGAATAAAATTATTGCAAACCAATAATTTATCAAATATTATTCATGTTAATATTAATATTATTATTTGTAAATCGAACTCATCACTTACATTAATTATATTGGATACGAGAACTCCATTAGGCCTATAGTAAATTTCCAAACCCAATGAAATAAAAATAAAAAAAAAAGAATAATTTTGAAATAGGTAAGACATGTGGCACAAATAGGGAATTAAAGAGGTGTAGGCTATAGAAGCTTCTTGTAGGAAAACCAGAGGGAAAACGGCCAGTTGGTAGATCAAGAATCTTACGAGGTTTTAGAAGCAAGGTGACGAAAACTAATGTTTTTTAGACTGACAGTACACTGTTTTGGAATTGAATGTGACACATGCCTGTACGTTAGACTACCCGCAGTCAAGGAGATGAAACTGGTCTTCTGCGCATCTGAGGACATGCTTCTTCCTTAGTGAACGGCCTCTAATGCTATGGTTTATCTACGACGCAACGCGCCAGCGCAAAAATTGCTCCCCATGTATTTAAGTGGATGTGGTTTATCTACAACGCAAATTGCTGGCGCGAAAAATTTTGCGTTGACATGTCGCGTCGTGTATTGGAATCACTTGAATCCAGGACGCAATTTGCCAGCGCAAACAAAGAATATAGAAAATATTACCCGTACTCATTGGTGTAATTGCTAAAATCAAACTAAGATTTTATAACAAAATGTCGGAAATACAGTACTTGTTTTATAACTTTCCAATTTTAACGACGAATGTTAGATAGTTTTGTTGCAAATCATCATGTTCTATATAATATGAGCATGAAGGAGTACAGAGATGTACAGAAAAAAAAGTTATTGTGGCTTGAACTTAGTCAAGAGATAAATAAAAGCTGTAATTATTGTATTGTATTTTGGGGATATTATGGATGTACATAAATTTCGTCTTCTATTAAATTCAAAACCTGATAAAACTGCTCAGGCGAAAATCTGAAGTATTATAAAATTTGGCATTTTCATCAACCATATGTTTATTTAAGAACTAAAGAATACTTTATTCTATAATTTTCCATACAACATTCATATGATGCTGTTGCTCTAGGTACTTTTTCTGTCTTTACTAATATTTCGTACTATTTTAATCGTTTTATAACGATTCTTAAAACTTTTTTGTATAAAGAATTTTAATATGTTTATCTATATACACAAATTATGACTTTTCCCTCTCAATTTATTTTCAAATTTCTTTATTAGAATTGAAGTTGGCACACGTGAACGCTTATAAAATTAAATCCACCAGATGGCAGGACATATGTGTGAATGACGAACATTTGCATTTAATTCCAAACCATATTTAAAAAAAAAAAAAATGTTCAATCACTTCATTTTGTTAGGTTCCGATGGGTCAGTTTAGTGTACATCAGATTAGTTTATAGTTTACTAAATAGTATGTATGTAATTTATTTTATTAGGTTATGCAGGGACAGGTTTGTATACATTCATTTTTGTAAACATATTTGGAAATTTATTATGAACGTTGGTCATTTTGATTTCCCATATATGTGGTGCCATCTGGCGACAATTCCATAAACATAAAGCGCTGTACCGTATGCGCTCCATGCGAAACCAGCCTCACGCCGAGCGTAGCGCGAGAATGCGTCACGTTGAGCGCGACACGCTGTATAATAAACCGTAGCATAACAGTAACTGTTTGTTCTGAAATTAATATTGCGAAACATTTCTTTGCAACAGATTTTAATTTATAAAGGAAATGTGCTAACTACGTATTCAAGATTTTATTAATCACTATCTAATCATCATAAATTTTCATCGGGATGTCGGTTTAAACATTATTTGAGAAATTTCTATTGGTGTATTTTGTTATGATCCACTCTCACTTTACATTGAGTTCACATAAAAAAAATACTGAAAATAAAAACCAATTGTTTAATAACTGTCTTTCAGTTAGATATCGTTCACAATTTAATTGTATGTCGAGGCAACCGAACATTAAGTATCAAGCTAAACAAATTTGTCAAAAGAGTTCATTATACAGTGATATTCAGAAATATGGCTATACGTTTGATCGCATTTTGTGACAAAAATATTATTATTAAAGGAAATATGATGTTATCATTGGAAAGGGAATCCTTCAAATTACAACAATAGAACAAAACAAATCACTTACAACACTAAGCAAGTCACTTTATTGCTTCAAACTTTTCGCCGTTTACATCCAAGCATAATTGGCAACACTTTGGGAAGTCATTCATTATGTTTTGATAGATGTTTAGAGGAATAGCTTTAATTTCTTCCTCAATCACTAATTTCAGCATGTCGACTTCTTGAGGTTTCCAGGCATAAAGCTCCTCCTTCAAATAACCCCACAACCAATGGTCACATGTTGTGAGGTCAGGGGAACGGGCTGGCCATTCAATGGGACCTCTTCTTCCCACCCACATGTTTTGCAAATGATCATCCAAAATTTCCCTCACCGCAATTGCATAGTCTTGCGGCCTCACGATCATTAGCATATGTTATTGCCCATGCAGCAATTGTAATTTGCTGTTGCATATTCAATGCCATTTTGACTAATGATGTAAGTTCTACACTGTTTTGATTTATTCCATTGTTGTAATTTGAATAATTGTCTTTCCAACGGTAATTTCATATTTCCTGTAATGGTAATATTTTCATTACACAATGCGATCAAACGTATAGCCATATTTATGATTCACCCCGTAAATACTTTTTTAACAACAGAAGGAAAAAGATTTAATTGGAATTTCCAGGCACGCCTTGTAGATGAGTTACACTGCTGGGATATTGACTTGTTGAAGGTTGATGAAGCGATGGCATGAGCCCCACATGTTGAAAACCATGATGCGGTGGCACTAGATTGCTTGATAAAGGTTGACTTGTCTGGGGACAGTTATGGGATAGAGGTGGTGGGGGCGGAAGACCCAGGAGAGGTGGCATAGGATGTGAGTGAGGTGACAAATAACTGGGGGCAGTTGAAAATAGAGGCGGCACTCCTATTCCCTGGTGCTGATGTGGTGCATGAGGGTAGTTGAAGAACCTGTTAATAGAAATTATAATTACCAAATTAAATTCACATTTTGAATTTAATGCTACAAGTTTGTTTATTTTACACGCTTTATATTAGCTTGACTATCTATCTATCTATCTATCTATGTAACGGAATTTTTCAACGCGGTTTTCACCCACTTAAAATCATTGGATCGACTTTAAACTTTGTATACTTGTAAAAGAACCATGACAATACAATAATTTCATATGTTGTTTCTAAAATCATTGCCAGAATCATCGAAAAATCAAAAAAGTGTCTTTGTATCTATGTAACGGAATTTTTTAACACGATTTTCACCCACTTAGAAACATTGGATCGACTTGAAACTTTGTATACGTGTGAATGACCCGTGACAATACAATACTTTCGTATTTATTTTCTAAAATCCTGGCCACAATCATCAGAAAATCAAAAAAGTGTCTTTGTATCTATGTAACGTAATTTTTAACACGATTTTCACCCACTTAAAATCATTGGATCGACTTTAAACTTTGTATACTTGTAGAGGACCCGTGACAATACAATATTTTCATATTTGTTTCTAAAATCCTGGCCAGAATCGTCAGATAATCAAAAAAAAGTGTCTTTGTATCTATGTAACGGAATTTTGAACACGATTTTCACCCACTTAGAAACATTGGATCGACTTGAAACTTTGTATACTTGTAAAGAACTCGTGACAATATAATAATTTCATGTTTTGTTTCTAAAATCCTGGCCAGAATCATCAGAAAATAAAAAAAAAATTAAAACTGGTATAATAGGTTGCGAACTTCTCGACTTTTTAGTCAATCGTTGTAAGAGCTCTGTTGATAGAGCGGTGAACTCTAATGGTATATAATTTCGGTAATCCATAGGTCGCTGGTTCAAATCCGGCTGGGATATTTTTTTTTAGAAGAGTATTACTTTTAGCTCATACTACAATAGTATCGAATTTAAAGATATTTACATTATTATCTTATTCTGTAAAATATTAAAACTAAAAAATAAAAAATAAATAATAGTTTTAAAAACTAAAACAACACGCTTTATTAGAAAACCGAACTAAAAAAATGAAAAATCATTTTAATTTCCAACACGCTTGGGATAAATAATTTTACCATCAAAAGCGTGGGGTGCTCTTTATCAATTAATATACTTAATAATAAACAGATATTGGTAAAAGTAAAGTTTCTGGAAGAAAATGTAAAAATCATAAAAAGCACCCCACGCTTTTGATGGTAAAATTATTTATCCCAAGCATGTTGGAAATTAAAATTATTTTTCATTTTTTTAGTTCGGTTTTCTAATAAAGCGTGTTGTTTTAGTTTTTAAAACTATTATTTATTTAATGTATACAGGGTGAGTCAGGAGGAAAGGTACGTGTAATTATTACTGAGAAATTATAAAGATCTGTATGTTTAGAATTACGATCATCTAACGACATTACCTCTTTGTTATTTAACATTTTCCAATACTGTTATTTTAACACAGTTCCAATAATGGATCATATTATAATATTATAATGATATTGTGAAAAGAAAAATTAATGTCTAAACAAGGAACCGAACCGTGGACCTCTAGTTCTCCGTACTAGTGTGCAGCTCATTACACGGCCCTAGACCTGACACAAATAGTAACAATTCTTTCCACATATGCAAATATATAATTCTCGTTTCGTCCGCTGCCAGGTAGGTGTCACTACCATCGCCAACGGCCGGCTTCGTTTAGAAGTATCTATATTTTAGAAGTATCTATATTTTAGAAGTATCTATATTTTAGAAGTTATGGTGTAAAATTCTAAAATATAGATACTTCTAAACGAAGCCGGCCGTTGGCGATGGTAGTGACACCTACCTGGCAGCGGACGAAACGAGAATTATATATTTGTATATGTGGAAAGAATTGGTCCCGCGCCGTAGCCGAGCGGTTAAGGTAGGAAGCCTTGGCGCAGAGCTGCGGGACTTGCGCTGGTTCGAGTCTCCATGGGGCAAGAAATTTTCTCATGATATTTCGGCCAGTATGGGACCGGTGCCCACGCAGCATCGTGAGGCAATTGGGTAGCTACAATAAGTAGCGGCTCCAGGTTGAGGAACCAGCTATAACGGCTGGGGGGTCGACATGCTAACCACATGTCACCCCTACACTGGCTGTTGATCATCTACCTCTGTGATTGACACATGTGGATGTGAAGGGCCAGCAGCCGACTGGTAAAAGGGCAACCGCTGAAAAGTGGAAAGACCCTCAATCGGAATCGGAAAGAATTGTTAATGTTTGTGTCAGGTCTAGAGTCGTGTAGTGGGCTGCACACTAGTACGGAGAACTAGAGGTCCACGGTTCGATTCCTGGTTTAGACATTAATTTTTCTTTTCACAATATCATTATATTATTATTACATCTTTGTGTTGTTTGTACTGTTCATTAGAGAAAATTGATTTTTCCAGCCATTGTATTGCCCTAAATCGTAGGAAATTATATGATGTAAGCCTATAATCGTCTACTGCTAAAATGAAGCAAAAGCTCTGTGTTTCTATATTTATAAACTTGTGTGAAATTTAATAAAATTAATTCCTTCTATTGAATATAATGACTCACCATAATCTGTCACCTAAGAACATTGGTCGAGGTGCCATAACCCCCATGGAGTTGTAGTACTGTTGTGCCAAAATTTCTAGATCATTTGTGTATTTTCTTTTCCATTTTGTGCGCCTGTTCTGGAACCAAATCTTTATCTGAAACAATCACAGCATTCTGTATTTTAGTTTTCAATGATTCGAAAAACACAAGAAGCGTTCTTTTTACAGGCTTTATATTAGCTTGACCTGTATCTATCTACGTAACGGAATCTTTCAACACGATTTTCACCCACTTAAAAACATTGGAGCGACTTGAAACTTTGTATACTTGTAAAGGACCAATGACAATACAATAATTTAATAAACTTTTTCTAAGATCCTGGTCACGATCATCGGGACATCGAAAAAATAAAGACCGGTATAATAGGTCGACATTTTAGTCCATCGTTTGTATTTAGCCTAAGGAAGTGAATAGTTATTGCTTTTCGCGGATCAATTTACGAGTTTCAATAGATATCTCAAGCGAAATAACTACCTCACTCGCACTATCGAACCCGTTGGTTCATGGCCACGCAGACATAAACTCTGCATAAATTTCCATAATCAACTAATGTTTTTCAATCTTGTCCTTATATAACCCATACGTCACCCGTGGGGACACGGTTTCTCTAACGATTTGTTAAGCAGGTCTTTTAGCTTTTACACTGCTACGAACGGGTATATCCGTTGGCAAAGAAAATGCTTGCCGTACTATGGGTGTGTATATCCATTCTCAACTCCAAACGCCTGCTAGTTATATAATACGTATTGCATTGCTTTCAAACTAAGCAGGCATATACTGCCATCTCTTAGGAACCTAAATAAACGTTTTCCATATTTCTCCCTGCATTGAGCAAGGAGGGTTTTAAAGGCTGGAAATATCTCAGCAGTGAAAAGGTTAATTATGCTTATTTCTCTTCAGATGTCAACGAGTGACATGTGGTTAGCACATCGCCACAATAATACACCTAGTAGGCAACTAAATATTACTATAATGGATGGTGGCAGAAATGAAATTCATGAGACGTACTGCAGGTTACTCAAGAACAAACCATAAAAAGAATTATGAGATTCTCGAAGAATTACAAACAGAATCAGTCATGGAATATGTACAAAAATACAGAAACAACGGGAAATCTCACGTAAAAAGAATGGGCAGAACAAGAATGCCATGTCAAATCTTAAATTATCAGCTACCAGGCAAAAGATCTTTGGGCAGACCCTTCAAACGTTGGATTGAGACCGTAACAGACAACTAGGTCTATCACTTGAAAAGAAGGAGAAGAAGATCGGTTAAATTTTGCTTAGAAGCCTTTTTATTCAGGCTTGTGGTTCTTTTACGAGCCTGAAAATCTTCAGACTCAGGACCAAGTCCCAGAGTACTTGTACCTTGGTTTTTTGATCCTAAAATTCCATCGACACTGATCGGCTTTCAATCCGCGACCCTCGAGACTAGAGGCAAGGGACATAACCACTGGACCACCGCGACCAACTTCCGCATAATTTACCTCAAATCATGGTTAATGTTATTCTCCCACCTCATTCTTGGCCTGCGTACTGGGCGCCTTCCTTCTGGTATCTCTACAAGGAGCTTCCTTGTCAATGTTTCATTCCCCATTCGTGACACATGTCCTGCCCATCGCAGACTACGAGACTGAACTATTCTTATTACATCTGGCTTCCCATAGGCCTAAAGATTATGTAGCTTACTGTTACATAGTATTCTCCATTCGCCTCTCTTTAATAATAATAATAATAATAATAATAATAATCATGATCTTGAAGATTTCAGGTCTGTTGGCCGTGGTTTTGAGGATTGAAGTTCCCCGACGTTTCGCCAGAAACTGCGTCCGACATCCTCAAGGGTTGTCCTTGGTCTCAAGTTCCCCGACGTCTCGCGAGAGACTGTGTCCGGTATCCTCAACAGCCCGGAAATCTTCTTCAAGATCTTCATAATAACTCCTGCCGTGAAATCCTAAGTCAATATAATAATAATAATAATAATAATAATAATAATAATAATAATAATAATAATAATAATAATAATAATAATAATCATTTATTGCTAGAAACAATTAAAATATAATTATTGATATTCATTTAATCTAGCTATCCCTGAATGAGACCAAAGTGTTGTGCTCCAGAGTGGACTCATACATGTTAATTTTACAATACAAAATAAAATTTTGATCCAAACTTTTTTTAGAGACTTTATTCTCAAATACTCGTAATCTTTCCTCCCTTCTTAACTTAAGAGTTTGGCACCCATGTTTCCGTGTACACAGTGAAGGGCCACCTGTTGTTCACAGATGCTGTGACCACTGCCGAAGACAGTACAAGACAAGGAATACGACGTACCCATACCATAGATGATTTAAAATCCCCTAACCTGCCAAGAATCGGAAACGGGCCACCGGAGCTTTATATCCTTGCGGAAACTGTTAAATAGTGGTTAAAGAAGAAATATGAAACAATTTAGGGGTTGGGATGCTTGTAAATGGTGCAGCTACAAGGGGATGAGGGGAACAGGGTTAATGAGACTTCCTTTATGGTGTTGACAGAGAATTCTGTCAAACATGACTGACGACTCTTTTTATCTTGTATATTGCTATTTTCAACATCTCTACCACTATCTCTTTCTTTCTCTTACTTCCTTAATACAGTTTTCTATTTCCACATAACTACGGACAGTATGTGGTCTCGAGGTAGCGTGCTCCCTTGTCACGCAGCGGGCCGGGTTCGATTCCCTGTCGGGACAGATTCCTGGGTGAGGTTTTTTCGAGGTTTTTCCTCACTTGTAAGACAAATGTCAAGAAGCTTAGGGCCCAAAGGTCCCCGAAAATCATGCGGCCATCATCACCATCCTTATCATTTTCATCATCAACCTTCACCAGAGCGGAAAGCAACGGGAAGCTACCACGCCTATAAATCCCTGGTAAAGCTGCAAAGCATAGCATGAAAATTGCAGCGAAAGACTTGCCCTTGGGCACAACAAGTATAGAATAGATACATCCATCCAATGGCTGATTGGCTCAAATTCGAGCTTTGGCCTCCCTTATTTTCTGCCTCCAATCATTTGTATTTTGGTCAGCATGTCTCCAGTTGCGATACGTAAGTAGGTTTGCAGCATTTTCCTTAATACCATCCTCATCATCATCATCATCATAGTACATTCACGAATTTAGGCCATTTGTTGACCTGTTTCGGCCTCAAGAGAAACACCATCCAGAAGTCTTTTGAGTGGACGTCCTGGTCTTCTTCTTCCTGCAGGTTGATATCTTAACATTAGTTTGGGTATTCTGTGATCTTCCATTCGATGAACATGTTGTATCCATCTTGACTTATGAATACCATCCTCCCATCGTTTTTTTCGGTCTTCCAACTCCTCTATTCCCCGTAAAACTTGCTGTAAGCACCTTTTTTGGTGATCGGTCTATTGAGAGCCTATACATGGCCAGCCCATTCCAATTTTTTTAGTTGAATAAAAGTGACATGGTCAGGTTCATTGTATTTGTCGTACAATTCTTTGTTGTATCGAATGGATAATATTACTAAAAATTACTAAATTCTCGAGATACTAACTTACTTTCGTTACGTATTTTTTATCATTAGTAAATAATATGAAATATTGATTCAACAATACGGCTAAACTCTGGTTCCAAACTTTAAGATCAATTTCTCTGAACCAATTCTGTGCAAGCTACAGTCAAGTAGAAACTGTAACGTGACACTCACTAGTTTAAGTATTAATCAATTATTTTGCCCATTGGGCGCTTTAAATGTTATTATTAAACTTTAAGATCCGTGGAATTGGAGAGAAATATTGAACTAATTGTTCGGGATTTAATTATATTTGTGAATCAAATTTAAATTAAAACATGTCTATATTTTTAGTTCAGTTACATTGTTTTGTTTTATAGTATAGATCAGTGGCCTAAAATTATTTAACTAAATTATTAACAATAAAAAAAACAATCTTAATACTGAATAATATTATATCATATTTTATGGTATGTCCACCGCTGTGGTCTCGAGGTAGCGTGCTGCCTTGTTACGCAGCGGGCTCGGGTTCGATACCGGTCGGGGCAGTTTTTCTGGGTGAGGTTTTTATCGGGGTTTTTCCTCACCTGTAAGACAAATGTCAGGAAAACTTTAAGGCCCAAACGGTCCCCGAAATCATATGGCCATCATCATCATCATCATCCTTCACTGGCGTGGAAAGCAACGGGAAGCTACCACACCTACAATTCCCTAGTAAAGCTGCAAGCATAGCATGAAAATTCTATGATTGCAGTGAAGGACCTGCCTTCGGGCAGAATTACTATGGATGGATATATGGTATTTGAATTTCGCCTCTTCGAAATTTACTTAATTTGTTGTTTTGTGGTCATTTATCTTAAACAATGTATTTCTACGTGTGATTGTAATATATATGTTTTTAATTAATTTATCTAACGTAAGATACGAAAAGAAAAATAAATGCTTGAGTCGGGATTCGAACTCGAGTCTCTAAACTCTGTACGTTTAGCGCTCTAACCAACTGAGCTACTCAAGTATTACAACACAAACATACATTTTTCTTATACATGTAGTATTCTCAATTCACACAAGAGGTAGCGGAAATTCGTTCCGACTGGCATCTAGTGGCTAACATAACAGTTAAGCAAATTTTTAAAGAGAATATTTACTTTATAGCAGTAACGCTTGTATATTTAGATGTTATAACTATATTTTTTACATTTGGCAATGAAGGCAAATATGATAAGAAAAGAAAAATGAATGCTGGAGTCGGGTTTTGAACCCGAGTCTCTAAACTAATATATATATATATATATATATACATATATACACACACTTCAAGTACTAATAGTTTTCATGTATTTGGGGGGAAAAAGTTTCAGAAACTTTTTAAGAGAAGTATTCCGTAGACTTGATAAGCTGAACGTAGTACTCAGGATTATAAATATATTAGGTTCCTCACGAGAACCAATAAACTAATATTTTAGGCATTGTTACAAAGCATTTTAATATATGGATCCGAAGCATTGACAGTCAGCAGAAATTAGAACAACAAACTGTTAATAGAAAAAATAAATGATTTTTGACGCGATCGACGCGAATTCCAAGTCGGATAAAATCAAAAGTAGTAAGACTAAATTAGATAAATTATGCAGGCCTAGAGGAGCATATTGAAAAAAATAAAAGAAAGGCGGCACATCATACACATGGAAGACATAACTACTAAATCACTGGTTCTATCGAACCCTTAGGTTCAGGGCCGTGCGGACATAAGCTCTCCATACCATACCTATCCTAGCTAATGTTTTCCAATCATCCCCTGTGTAATCTCCTTCCCACAAATCACGATTAATGTTATTCTCCCACCTCATTCTTGGTCTACCAACAGGACGTTTTCCCTCAGGTTTTCCTACAAGAAGCTTCCGTGCCCCTCTTTTATTCCTGATTCGTGTCACATATCCTTGCTATCGCAGTCTAAGAGACTTGACTGTTCTTATTATATCTGGTTTCCTATAAAGACCATGTAGTTCACTGTTATGAAGTCTTTTCCCTTCGTCTCTCTTTGGTCTAAAAATTTTCCTAAGAACTTTTGGCCTATTCTCTAATACTCGTAATATTTTCTCCTCTCTTAAAGTAAAAGTCCACGTTTCGCATCCATATAATATAAGCCCTAAATGGGAAAATATCAGTTTTGTGTATCTTCAGTTTAACGTCTTTTGAGAGAGAAGTTGGGACAAGAATCCATGTAATAGATATGAAATATACCTAATAAAATTATTATAATTATATATATATATATATATATATTAACCTATTCAAAAAAACAAATTTGATTCACCCTATATTAAAATAATGTTGGGAAGTAAACATTATGAGGTATAATCATTAAAATTCATCGGAGAACATTTTGTTTAAACAACTCACCTCCTAGGATTCATGCTTCCATGATTCCTATGAGGTGAGTTGTTTAAACAAAATGTTATCCGATGAATTTTATTGATTCACCCTATCCATAATGTATAGGCCTAAAATATTTTGATTTTTTTACTGTAAAGATTTCGTACCCCGCATTTAAATATCTGTTCAAGTATATTATTCTCATTGAGAATCACTGAGAAACATCCGGCACCACACTATTCGAAACATGATGGCAGAAGCCTTGCGAGATTATGGTTACACAGTTTATGGGGAAGTTCATGGTGTGGCCACTAATGGGAGTAACAGACGAATAGATATTATTGCATTTAGATCATCTTCTAAAATTGGTATGATATTAGATCCCACAATTCATTTTGAGACCCATAGTGGCCAACCTGAGGAAGTTGACTGTGAAAAGAAAGCCATATATGAGCCAACAATTGACTATTACAAAGATAAATACCAACTAGATAGTATAACTGTCACAGGATTGATGATCAGGGCAAGAGGTACTATACCAGGATTCTTAGCCAAATTTTGGAATTCCTTAGATTTGGTCAGGGTGTATCTTTCTAAAATTGCCATCGCTGCCATTAGAGGATCAATTTCAATTTTAAGAAACCATTTTTACAAAATTTCTACTTTATAGTATGTATACTTCAATTAGGCCTACAATTTTAATTTTTTTAAATGTATTTACAAAACGTATTTCATAAATTCAAAAAAATGAATTGTCTCTATCACTTTGTCCTTGAGGCAATCCTCTAATGAGGAAAGTTGTATATAATAATACATTGATGATATTTGAATTTCAGTTCCTCTGTTTGAATTCTATTTATTGCTAAACTTTACAAGGAGTTGAATAATAAAATGTTCTTCTGTAGGAAATGAGCTGTGACAGTTATAGGTGAGACCTGTGATAGTTGAGCATAGCAATAATTTAGGGCTTGTTAGATCGCGAGGTCAGGAAAGGTCTGGTACTGGCGCCGGGGTGTCATCCCCTGCAACATCTCGGTTCCCGTTACATCACCACCACCACATGTATATTCCAATTTAAACATTCCGCCCGCCACATCCCTCATTCTGCGTGACATAATTAACCCACCCGGAAATTCTCAATTCTTCTCATCACTAAATCACACCACTTTGTAGAAGTGGAACCCTATAGGCTACACTTTCAAATACTAACTTTGATATCTTATGCGCTTTTAGAAATACTTCGAATATATTAGATTTAGGTAAAAAATAGGCCTATAAAAATGATAATCACGACGTAGGCCTACTCTTAGAATCAGTGCATGCTGATGATGTTAATAATCTGTTAGTTTATGCTGACTATTTTACTCATGCCCCAAATGACAGTCAATGACCAATCACATTTCAATGAATTTTGATTTACAACCAATCACAGTCGTGTTTCACCTCGATTTTATCACTTTCATTTTATCGCTTTCATTTCTTTAAGTGGCTCACAGATTGTATATATGAATAGTGCGCGAATGTAACCAGATTCTGCTTGCGAGATACAATAGAAAAACATTCGTAGCAATTGATTATACCATAACAAATAAACCACTGTTTGCACTTTCTTAAACGTATTATTTCCCAGGATTAACGTTGCAGAAAAATATAATTTACATATTTACATCATAGACATTAGAAATGAATTAATAACCTCTAATGATGTTTCAGTTTTTCTCCACTAGGGTGCATTCTTACAATATTGCGATTCTATTTGGCAATACATAGGCCTATGATCTGGTTGAAATGATGAATAAATGAAACATATCGTTTTTCATTTGTTTTCAAACATTGCCGTTTTCATTAAATATATAAATATTTTAAAATAATTATATTTAAATAATGATTTGTGAGAAAACAGCTTAATTTTATTCGTTAAATAGTCCTAACAAATGCCACTCTTGATTTCCAAATTCTCTTGATAAATTGGAAATCATTCGTGGCATTACTTATGATGATGTAGGGTAAGCTCGGATGAATCGGGACATTCTGTAATTTCTGTTTAATTATCGATAAGACATAGGCCTTTATGTTTTGTACTTTATGATTTAGTATAATATTTCATCAATATTAGAAATAGGCTACTTCGAATAAGTATTAGATTTATGTAAAAAAATAGGCTCATAAAATTATAATAATGACGTACTCTAAGAATAAGTGCGTGCTGAAGATGTTAATAAGCTGTTAGTTAATGCTGATGACGTAGGGTAGGCTCGGGTGAATCGGGACAAAAATGGGATAATCTGAAATATCGGTTTTATTATCGATAAAACATAGGCCTATAGGGGCCTATGTTTTGTACTTTATGATTTAGTATAATATTTCATCGATTTTTGTTCCAATCGTAGTCACATCAATGGAATGTACGAGAAATTATTGACATTTATATTTCAGTACCTTCATCCTAATTTGTTAGGTGAATTGGGAGAAAATTTTGGGTGAATCGGGACACTTTAAAATGGCTTATTTTGGTAAATATTTATTTATTAAGCATTTTAAACACAATTTTATAACATAATTTTCTATATAAATTTTCATAGAAGACTGCTTTTTGTAGGCTGAACTCTCTGTCAAACATTAATACTCTATCATCTGCAAAACATATGCCTAATACATTCAATGTTTTATTTCGTCCAATTTTTAATCCCTTATGAACTGTTTCCATTCATGAAGAATGTCACCTAAATATATATTAAAATATGTTGGGGAAAGGCTGCACCCTTCTTTTAAACCACAGTTAGTTCTGATTTCTTCTGTTAATTTTCCATTTATTTCAATTACTAGTTTTGTATCTTCATATAAACTTTGAATAGTTTTTATTAGGTGTATCGGGTATCCTTCTTCTTCTTCTTCCTTCCAAGTATTAGGCCAAGGCCTGTTACGATCCTATAGAAAATTTTCCCTCCAGCGTTTCATAGGACGGCCCAGTGATCTTCGTCCTCTTGGTATATAATTATAAATAGCTTTGGGGATCCGATTTGAACTCATTCTTTCAAGATGGTGTTTCCAATTTAGTTGGTACTGTTTAATATATTCCAAAATTGGCGTAGTCTTCAATTCTTTTAAGATATCGGTGTTCCTTTTCCGATCCCATCTGGTGTAACCCGCTGTTCTGCGCATGAATCTCATTTCACAAGCCGTTATTCTGCTTTCATGTTGTTTTCTTAGTGTCCATGCTTCACTACCATAGGTCAACACTGGTCTAGCCAAAGTGTTATATAAACGTAATCTGGTGTTTTTTTGTACAAGGGATGGTTTCATAACTTGATTAATAATTCCTAAACTTTTATTATAACTAGTAACTTTTTCAGGGATATCCTTTTCATCCCAGATAGAGAGATAATATCCAAGATATTTAAATTGATTAGATCTCTCTAAAATTTTATTCTGGAGACAGATTTTGCTTTGTATGGGGTCCTTCCCATGAAATGCCATAATTTTAGTTTTGTTAATTGATATTTCTATATTAAATTTGGCACCTATTTTTTGTAAATTATAAATTGATCGTTGCAAATCATTTTCGGAAAGTGCCAGAAGAGCTAAATCGTCTGCAAAAAGAATAGCATCGAGTTTGAGGTTCCTATTGATGGGTATATATCCTCGTTGTGTTTTCCTCCATTCATTTATTAATTTATTCATGTATATAATGAGTCCTCATCTAGGGGATATGTGGATGGCGACCACAAGGTGCCCAAGCTGAGCAAAACATTTCTTCCACTTACTTGTGTTTTGCACTCTTTTAACTTTACTATCTAACCTCTCTTGGTTAACTCTTGTTTTTTTCGACCCCTACGCTTTTAGGGCATCCGAGGGCTAGGGAGTCTTTCCTTTCTTCCATTTCTTCTTTCCTTTATTTTCTTTTCTTCTCCAGAAAAGCCTGACCAGAGGCTATAAGATGGCAGCCCCATCACTGGTCTTGCCTTCCTTTGGCCGGCAACCAATCGAAGGGACTATTATTATGCTTTCAAGTCTTATACGAGAATTTCCCGGAAGGATCAAACTAATGATCGGGTATCCTTTCAAGATGTAAATAAAAATATGCAAAAAAAATCAACATATTTGTGGAACAATCAGACAAACACTGAGGAACAAAGTAAGAAAGGATACGCAGCTAAGATTTTACTCAACTATGTCACTACCAGTGGCGATGTATGGAAGTGAGGCCTGGGACCTGATGGAAAAAGAAAAAGTAAAATTCAGGCAGCGGAAATGAGCTTCCTACGGGCTGTGAAAGGTTGTACTCGTACAAGGGAAGAACATATTAGAAATTAGAATATTAGAGAGGAACTAAAAGTACAACCACTTCTTCAACTAATAGAAGAACACAGGAACAATTGAATAGAACATCTGCAAAGAATGTCAGAGGATAGGATACCAAAGATGGCACTGATGTATAATCCTGGAGGACGAAGATCGGTAGGAAGACCAAAAAGCGCTGAGCTGAACAGATGTGAGATCGGAACAGGCAAAGACTTAAAACGTGAAGGAATCAGATTTATTTCATTATACAGACCTACATTTTTTTTTCTCCCCTCAGCTCCAACGCACTTTTCATGATATAATTCACGTCATGCCGCTATATTTTATAAACAAGAAACACACGTAGTCTTTTCCGACTCTACACTATCATCATCTTACATTGTTCACATTTAATTCAAATCCACATGCAGAAAATGAAAGAATTCTTTGTAGGATATCAACTGATTTTTTCAGTGGATCGTTACTCCCACTTATGGTGTCGGTGAAGACACGAAAGAGGGACTCTAAATAACTCTGCCCTAACGGAACGCTTTAATAGTTCTATGCAAATCAACTTCTGTCCAACTCTGTTTATAATTGCCCAGCTGCGATGAAATATTACAAATAATACAATATTAGTGAAACACTCCGTCCCTATTCAGCCGAAAATTACTGTCCCTATTCACCCGAAATACAGTGTTTAAATTTTCATAGATTGGCAACAGTTAAATCATGTCGATAAAGGCAGGAATTATCCCGTTCTCTTTGGGGATACATGCTTCATAATTTAGCAATCACTAATTCATAATTGGACCATTATTTAATAAGAGGCACGTATTACAAAAAAACGAAAATATTGCATGTACAAAGCTATTATTCCACTTACCTGGAACACCAACGATGTTTGCTGAGAAATGTTCACATGATCAAACGACAGCGCTACCAGTTTAGTCGCCCTTTACTGTAGACGTTTACAAAAACTAAAGCAAACAAATTTAACACTTTCTTATCCAAATGTATTTACGTACTTCATTTGCCTTAAGCTTACCTGTGTCTCTGTGAGCTTTAGACTTTTGGAAAGTTGAAGTCGCTTAGCCACAGACAGGTACTTGTTCTTCTCAAATTCAGCTTCCAGAGACTTTATCTGTGTAGCGGTAAATGCTGTACGTGGCCTCTTTTTCCTTTCGTCTTGACCAGATGTTCCCTTGTCTTGCCGATCTCCACTTTCATCTGAAACACATTATCAAATTCTTTAGCAAAAATAAACATATATTAAAGTATATTAATAATAATAATAATAATAATAATAATAATAATAATATAATATAATAATTATTATTATTATTGTATTGTATTGTAAGCCCATGTTTTCCCTTTACACAGATTTAGGCGCTCTCCCCCTACAGGGAAGAATTTGAACCATACTAATTTAGTTACACTTGTTTTCATATAGATGTCATTTTGAGTGACCCGTGGTCAGCGTTCCGCCTCATACTGACATTTAGGAAACCAAGGTAGTTCTAGGACGGGAAAATTCGGTAAATTTTGCTTATAGGCCTTTTCATTCAGGCTTAAGGATCTTTTACGAGCCTGAAAATCTTCAGACTCGGGACCCACGGCTTAAAGTCCCTCCCGGAGGACTTGCCCCTTGGATTTTTCCGTCCTAAAAAATCCATCGACCCCGGCCGGGTTTGAACCCGCGACCCTCGGGACCAGAGGCAAGGAGCATAACGACTAGTCCACCGCGCCGATTAATAATAATAATAATAATAATAATAATAATAATAATAATAATAACATTCGGAAGTTCGGGTAATGTGGACCCTTCACTTTGAGTGGGCCCTCTTAATCATCTTCTTCTTCTTCTTCTTCTTCTTCTTCTTCTTCTTCAAGTTATGGACTTGTTGGCTCATTCCGCTCCCCGGTGCACTATATGCTGTTGGTGCAGCTCGTCTTTCCAACGACGTTTTGGTCTTCCAACATTTCTTCGGCCTAGAGGCCTATAATGAAGCAGCTGTTTTGATAAACGGTTATTAGGCATTCTTTGTATATGTTCAAACCAATTACGTTTATTTCTGTGTATTCTCTCGTTTATATTATATATTTATATCTTCTTTAATTGGTGCTGCCCTAGAACAGAACATATGTTTACTTCTTCCCCTCATCAACTTCGGCGGGTTTGAGACCAGCTTCTTTAATTCTTTGTGCGAAGAAGGGTTTATTTGTGATATTTATGAAAATTACCACTTTAAAAGTTGTTCATGTTAAGAATCAATTCTTAATTTCTGCTATTGAATATTACAAATGTTGAAAAAATTCCTAAATATATTGTTTTATGTAGATGTTGTTTTAATATACTGATGGGTTTGGTTTGATATTATGTGACATGGTGGTTGTATAAAATAATTAAACATAAATGAATTCGCTTAACGTGGACCCTCCACGAAGACCTGGCTCCACTTTACACGAATACGCATATTTTATCAATGAGGATGCTATCTGTAAAAGCCATTCACTTAATTAAATTTATTTAATATCCTTGTAATTTTACTAAACCCAAAGACCGTCGCTTTTAGCAGTTGAATGATGTGTGAATGTTATAATCAATAATAATTTTTCAAAACATTAAATAAATATCAACGCTTTTTAATTATGATCAGTCATGAATATTTTCAGATTAATCTGTGCCTGTCTCAATATAAATTAATAGAGTAAATGAACTTAAAAAGCTAAGATGGATTCTGGGGTCCACTTTACTCGAATATGGAGGTTAACGTGGACTTTCCTTGTAATGTAAAAAAGTTTATAAATTATGAAGATGTTTCCATATTTGAATAAAATAACAAAGCTATTTCGTAGTTACTATACTAATGATAATCACTTACTTACTTACTCACTGGCACTATCGAACCCGAAGGTTCTTGGCCGCGCGGACATAAGCTCTCCATACATCCCTATCCAGAGCAAATACTTTCCAATCATTCCCTGTATAATCTATTTCCTTCAAATCATAGTTAATGTTGATCTCCCACCTCATTCTTGGTCTACCAACTGGGCGTTTTCCTTCTGACTTTCCTACAAGAAGCTTCCATGCACGTCTTTCATTCCCCATACGCGCAACATGTCCTGCCAATCGCAGTCTACGAGATATCCCAGTTGAACCCATGTCCGCATTTCTTGGCGGTTGTATTTTTACGGTGATATATCAATTCAAATCCCTTATTTAAAAGAAGAAAAACAACAAATTCAAAACAGTGGTCCAAATTATCCGAAGTTCCTCTATTAACAGTAGTAATATTAATAGTAACAATAAGATTAATTAATGAGTTGGAGACAAAATTTTTACATCCCACTTCATAAAGTTGCGTGTCTTCACGATACCGGTTTCAAAAGCATAGTATTACTTCCATCTTCAAACAACTTCAACTGTCGAAATTTCGCCGTTAACATCATCTTCTGAACTGCCGTCTGGTATCGATTTTACGAACTTGGAAATCAAATTATTGTTGTTGGGAATATCAAATTCTTGGTTTTATATTTATTCTTCAGAATGTATATATTTTCCCAAATGTCAATTCAAAAGGTTTCTCCAAATGTTTCAAAAGTTTATTTTATTTTCTAATTTCGTGATTCTCTAGCAAACTATGAGCTGCAGTTGCCGAAATGGTGAAATTGAAAAATTGGCAATTGCAGCTCCTAGTTTGCTTGAGAACCACAAAATTGGAAGAGAAACTAAACTTTTGAAACATTTGAAGAAACCATTGGAATTAACAGTTTGGGAAAATATATACATTCAGAAGAATAAATATACGTAAAGTCAGGAATTTTTATATTCCCGACGAGAATAATTTGATCTCCAAATTCTTAAAATCGGCACCAGATGGCAGTTCAGAAGATGATGTTAACGGCGAAATTTCACAGTTGGAGTTTGACTAAAGATGGATGTAAAACTATACTTTTGAAACCGGTATCGGCTCCTGTATTGATGTATGGATCAGAATTTTCTTCCCTCAAATAACCTAATTGTTAATGTTATTCTCCCATCTCATTCTTGGTCTACCAACTGAGCGTTTTCGCTCTGGTTTTCCTAAAAGAAGCTTCCATGTCCGTCTTTTATTCCCCATTAGAGCCACATTTCCTGCCTATCGCAGTCTAAGAGAATTGTTTTATTATATCTGGTTTCCTATAAAGACCATGCAGCTCACTGTAATAGTAGGCCTATATTACAATGCGAAGTTGGGAAGTAGTTTTTACAGAATCGAGGAAAGCGTTTAAAAACCGAGCGAGAGCGAGGTTTTTAATTTCCGAGAGTCTGTAAAACACTTCACAAATATGCGTTGTAGGCCCTACATTATTTTTTGCGCGTTGGTGTTTTAAAATAATAGTAAAATAATAATATATTTGTTGGAAATATTTACGTTCATTATAAACAATTGACTGACGTTAAAAGTGTGGTAATGTTTATTAGTTGAAACAACAGGAGGCCGTGAGACCAATTTAGGGTGAAATGGCGGCAAGTACGTATTTATTGTTTTATATTGTTTCAAATAAAGTTCAGTTCATTTAAAATACAGTGATTTGTTTCGTATAATGTATATTAACACTACCTTTTGGATATTTTTTGTATGTACTTTGAATGTAGTATACATAGAGGGCAGTGGTTTTACTTCCCGCACGCGTGTTTGTAATGTTACAGTAGGCCTATTGTTATTTTTTAAAAGGATTATATTACAGGATGTAAAGAATTTGAGTATCTGGAAGCAAAATTAGATAAAGAGGATAAATAAGAAAGTGATAGTAAGAACAGAATAAATAAAGGTAGAGCAATAACAGCAATGATGAATAGAGTCTTATGGAACAGACATATAACCAGGAAAAATAAGTTACAAATATATAATTCAATAGTGAGAAGTACTGTCACATATGGAGCTGAAGTTTGGAAATTCAACAAAAACTTATGTCGATGGAAATGGATTTCTAGAGGAGAGCAACAAGATGTTCAAAATTAGACAAAATAAAAAATACTGTCATAAGAGAAAAAATGAATATTGGTTATTCAATAGTAGATTATATACGGTATAAGCAATTCAATTGGTATGGGCATTTACGACGAATGCAAGAAGAAAGATTACCCAGGAAAACATTGGAATGGTGTCCACCTGGAAGAAGGAGGAGAGGAAGACCTCGAAACTCGTGGATGCAGGAAATAAGAACTGGAATGAGAGCAAGAGGACTGGAGGACATGGATTAGATGGAGAGAGACACGAGTGGAGAAGAAAAATAAAACTTTAGGCACAGAAAGATGTGTAATCATTAATTTTTTTTATTATTATTCCGGCTTTTACAATGAATATACATTTTTCCGGTACCCATGTTCACAGTTAACTACACGTTTGTTTCAACACATTTTTCCATTCCTGTCATTAAAATTCTGTATATAAATAAATAGTTATTTACGTTAGCGATCCCGAAATGTAGGAAGTTGAACTATCAATCATTTTTGCCATTGCTGTAAGTACGACAAAACGCGCAAAAAAAATACAACATAGTAAAATAAATACGTAAATTGAGTTACAAAGTTTGTTAGACCAATGCAGTTTTCTGGTTCAAAAAAATTAACACTGAACAGTATAATTTATTTATCTTGCTAGTATTCTTAATTTCTTTTATGATTCTGAAGAAAAATTATAATACATAAAACCTTTCATTATCCTTTTTTATGTTTTGAATTTTGTCTCTTTGAAAATATGCATGGTAATTCCGAACACAATAAAATGCATTCAACTGAGTTTCACAGATGCAAATAGCTGAAATTGAGTATTGTAAATTTTGTTGAATAGACTGCACCTAGATAACAAGTGACATGATTATTGTTTGGTTTCTCAGTAACACGGTTTCTGAGGACGTGGCGTCATTTAACAACTCGTAAATGTCTACATGTGTGCAGCTCTAACTTCCCTACTGATGAGGGAAGTAATTTCTCATAAAGTAGCGACGTGTCTCTCGTTATATTTACTATTTAATTTTGTTGTGAGTTTTTACTTGACGCTAATTTTACTAGACAACTCTAAAAACCAGAACATCTTTTATATGTTTTACAGATTTTTAAATTTAAAAAGAATGAATGTGCGGTGTTTCCTAACATTTTACTCGTGAAATACGATACCGGTACGTTTTATTATTACTCTAAGAAAAAAGTTTCTATCTACAATTTAGTTAATTTACTAAATTGTTACTAGAACGAATAAACAAATGACTTATTATGACTATTTTAACTCATGCCCCAAATGGGGGTCAATGACCAATCACATTTCAATTAATTATGTTTTACAACCAATCACAGTCGTGTTTCACCTCGATATTTATCTACTTCTATTTATCATAAGTAATGCCACGAGTGATTTCCAATTTATCTAGAGAATTTGGAAATCAAGAGTGGCATTTGTTAGTACTATTTAACGAATAAAATTAAGCTGTTTACTCACAAATCATTTAAACTGTAGTTATTTTAAAATATTTATATATTTAATGTAAACGGCGATGTTTGAAAACAAATCAGAAATGTGAGGTTATGTTCATTCACTGCACCTTGATCATATTATTTATTGCCAAATAAGATCGCAATATTGTAAGAGTGCACCCAAGTGGAGAAATAATGAAACACATCAAACTATATATCACAATCAACAATACGGGTTATTAATTTATTTTTTTAGTAAACACTCGGTAAAATCAAGGAATCTTTTCATTATTTGCTATATTCAATGTATTTGTTGGAGAAAAATAATGCTTTGACCTGTTCAGAACATTAAAAAAGGAGGAGCTTTCTTTATCACAAAAGCAGGAGCTGATAAAGAGAAATCGATAAAGAGCGAGGTGAAACACGACTGTCATTGGTTGTAAAACAAAGTTCATTGAAACGTGATTGGTCATTGACTAGCATTTGTCGCATGAGTTAAATAGTCATATTAAAGAAAGCTCCTCCTTTTTAATATTCTAAACAGGTCAGAGCATTATATTGCAGTAACTGACTCCTGAACAAATACGTTAGATATAGCAAATAAAGAACAAATTCCTTCTAACTACACATTTGATAATTATGTGTTTAATAATTGTAGCTTTTAAATAATGATTTTACGCAGTTGTTTCCTAAAAAATAATTAATAACCTATAATGTTCATTATAATATATAGTTTGATGTGTTTCATTTTTCTCCACTAAAGTGCATTCTTACAATATTGCGATTCTATTTGGCAGTAAATAATAATGATCTAGTTGGCAGTAGATGAACAAAAGAAGCATAACCAATTATTTCTCATTTGTTTTCAAACATCGCCGTTTACATTAAATATATAAATATTTTAAAATAACTATATTTAAATAACGATTTGTGAGTAAACATCTTAATTTTATTCGTTAAATAGTCCTAACAAAAGCCATTCTTGATTTCCAAATCCTCTAGATAAATTGGAAATCACTCGTGGCGTTACTTATGAAAAATTATTAAATGGGCAGCTAATGACAAATGAAGGAATATTTGAAGAAATAGCAAAACCCAAATACCCAGGAACAATAATTCTTAGAAATAGAAATGAGATGCACAAATAAATTAAACATTACGCCCAATTTTAAACATGCATGCTACTATGCATTACAGGGACTCTTCTCGTCCCAACTTCTCTCAAAAAATGTTCATCTGAAAATATATAAAACTGTTCTTCTCCCAGTTATATTATATGGATACGAAACATGGCTCTTACTTTAAGGGAGGAAAAAAATATTAAGAGTATTTGAGATTAAAGTTCTCAGGAAAAATTTTAGACCAAAGAGAGATGAACAGACAAGCGAATGGAGAAGACTACAAAACAGTGAGCTAGGGTTATATGATATTTATAGGAAACTAGATATAATAAGAATAATAAGTTTCGTAGACTGCGATGGGCAGGAAATGTGGCACGAATGGGGAATGAAGGAGGGCATGGAAGCTTCTTGTAGGAAAACCAGAGGAAAAACTCCCAGTTGTTACACCAAGAATGAGGTGGGAGAATAGCATTAACTATGATTTGAGGGAAGTAGATTATACAGGGGACGACTCGAAAATATTGGCTCAGAATAGGGATGCATGGAGAGCTTATGTCTGCGTGGCATTTAACCTACCGTTTTGGTAGTGTCAGTAAGTTGAATTAAATACAAAAAATCAGGGTCCGACAGCACCAAAGAGCCAAAGTCAATTCGTTGTCACCGATTAACGATTATATGGAGTAGGAATAAATGTGAAAAAAACAGAATATAAAAATATGCTTAAAAGAAATGAGAAATATGGTGAATAAGGGATAATTTGCATCTACCATTTTTAATCGTAAAATCCGGAAGGTTAATATTGGAATTCGAATTGAAAAGTTAGTATATTAGCAAAACTTTACAATTTGTATGTGTATGTGTGTGTGCGCGCGTGCGTGCGCGTGTGTGTAAGAGACTCTTGACTTCCCAACTCTTTTCAAAAAAATGTTAAACTGAAAATATATAAAACTATTATTCAACCAGTTATATTATATGGTTGCGAAACATGGACTCTTACTTTAAGGCAGGAGAGGAGGTTACGAGTATTTGGCAATAAAGTACTTAGGAACAGACAGGTAAATGGAGAAGACTACATAACAGTGAACTACATGGTCTTTATAGGAAGTCAGATATAATAAGAACAGTTAAGTCTCGTAGACTGCGATGGGCAGGACATGTTGCACGTATGGGGAATGAAAGAGTTGCATGGAAGCTTCTTGTAGGAAAACCTGAGGGAAAACGCCCGGTTGGTAGACCAAGAATGAGGTGGGAGAATAACATTAACTACGATTTGAGGGAAGTAGATTATACAGGGAATGATTGGAAAGCATTAGCTCAGGATATGAATGTATGGAGAACTTATGTCCGCGCTGCCATGAACCTACGGGTTCGATAGTGCCAGTGAGTAAGTAAGTAAGTAAGTAAGTAATCACTTCCAACTTTAAAATAATATTTATTCATTTAATCACAGGCCTAAATCGACACGGCCATCTTCCGAAACGGAAAAATAGACTTTTCTCCTAAGATGACGCAGTCTTACATTTCAAAACAGTATTGAATACAGCCTAGTATAGGCCCTACTCATGTAAAATTCAAACATGTCTCCAAGAATAATTACATGTCATTCAACACAAGGCACGCGTGCCTCGATTAGCCGAAATCAATTCGTTGTTGTCGCTGAATAATAATAATAATAATAATAATAATAATAATAATAATGATAATAATAATAATAATAATAATAATAATAATAATAGGCCTAATAATAATAATGATAATGATGATGATAATAATAATAATAATAATAATAATAATAATAATAATGCTTGCAGCTTTACTAGAGAATTCTAGGTGTGGTTCCTTCCCGTTGCTTTCCACACCAGTGAAGGATGATGATGATGATAATGATAAGGTTGATGACGATGATGGCCATATGATTTTGGGGACCGTTTGGGCCTTAAAGTTTTCCTGACATTTGTCTTACAGGTGAGGAAAAAGCCCGATAAAAATCTCACCCAGAAAAACTGCCCCGACCGGGGATCGAACCCGGGCCCGCTGCGTGACAAGACAGCACACTACTTCGAGACCACAGCGATGGAAATAATAATAATAATAATAATAATAATAGTAATGATTTATTTTAGCTGGCAGAGTTAAGGCCATAAGGCCTTCTCTTCCACTCAACCAGTGAATAGTAGAATCAAACAAAAATTGCGTACATATTACAATTTTAAGATATTATTAAAATACAGACTAATCAAAATACAATGATGATGTAATCTAATACTTGCTAATACTAACAAAAACATGGAATATAATAAAATTAAAATGATATAAAATAAAGTAAGTAGCTTCCTAGATGACTATTAATGGAATGCTCTATATAGTTGTTATGTAGTTAATGTTTTCATTGTGTGGAACTTAAGATATCAGTTAATTTGTATTTAAATAATGATAGCGATTGACAGTCCCTGACATGACTGGGAAGTGAGTTCCATGCTCTAGTCATAGATATTGTGTAAGATTCAGAGTATAGACATGTCCTGTGTTGTGGTATCAAAAGTAAAGAAGAGTCTTGTGATCTTGTTCCTAAATTGTGATGAGTCGATACGTTTTGAAAACGTGTTATTAAATAACTTGGTAAATATGTGTGCAGAATTTGGAATATAGAAAGAATAAGAATGTAGGAAGTAGGGACGGAGCAATTAAGTTTTGTCCCGTGTAATTTGTTAATTGGAATTATTGATATACTGTATACTGACATAAAGGTATCATGCTTTAACGCAGAACAACGAAACATTCCCTGATTCGAGTCTCCATAGAGGAAGGAATGTTTTCTTGAAATTTTGGCCGGTATTTTCCACCCGCGATCCTCTGGACTAGAGGCATGGCACATAACCACTAGACCACCGCGGCCCACATACACTAATACGCTTTGTAAGTACAGTTTATATATATATATATATATATATATATATATATATATACTTGCTAATACCCGGCGTACGCTGCTACGCCTAAATAAATTAAGTTGAATAAGGCCTAGTTGAATAAGGAATAATAATTATTAATTTATATCATTTTTTAGATACCCCGTGCTGATTACCCAGCATTGCCCGGGAATCTACGTATCCCGATGTATTTGGCATTAATGAGCTGAAAGACAAAATTCGTTATTTCGAGTTATCCGTGCTGCTGCTCTGCTTGCCCGGGAATCTATTTATCCCGATCTTTTTGGCATCACTGAAAGACAAAAATGGTTATTCTGAGTTATCCGTAAAATATAAAGATATGCTGTCGGGGGGGGGCTTTTTTGTAGAGTTTTTCGAGATATTCAATTCTGTGTAAATTAATGTTGTGTATTTGTTGTGGTTTAGACTGCGTAAGCCATTTAAGCGTCAAAAAAGGATTTTTATCACGTTTTTCACTACATAGGGTGATTTTTAAGGGTGTAGGAGTTGAATATCACAACTCTCTTATAGCCTATGTTCATCCCGGGAATCTGCTGAACATTTTGCAAAAAAAAAACATCGCAATCGGATCAACGATATGGCCGCGCATAAAGTACGAACAAACAAACAAACATTTTTATATATATGTACAGATTTTCAATGTTTACAGATATTTATGTGCCTAAAGTTTTATTCGACTTATCCACTCGTCTCTATTCATCCACTCCATGTTCTCCAGTCGTCTTATTCGCATTCTAGTTCTTATTCTTGCATTCATGAGGTTTCGAAGTCTTCCTTTCTTTCTTCTTCCAGGTGGACACATTCCAAGTTTTTCTGAGTAATCTTTCTTCTTGCATTCGTCGTATATGCCCGTACTAAATGAACTGCTTATATGTTATATCTTAAATGATCCATCCATCCATACTAATTCTGCCCGAGGGCAGGTCTTTCACTGCAATCATAGCATTTTCATGCTGTGCTTTGCAGCTTTACTGGGGAATTATAGGTGTGGTAGCTTCCCGTTGCTTTTCATACCCGTGAAGGATGGTGTTGAATAATGATAAGGATGATGATGATGGCCGGATGATTTTCGGGGACCGATGGTCCCTAAGCTTCCTGACATTTGTCTAACAGGTGAGGAAAAACCCCGAAAAAAACCTCATCCAATAGCCTGTCCCGGCCGGGAATCGAACCCGGACCCACTGCGTGACAAGGCAGCACGCTACCTCGAGACCACAGCGGTGGACATTTTATATGATATACTATTGAATTTATTTACTAGTAATATTAATTTTTTCTCGTATAACTGAATTTATATTTTATTTTTCCAATTTTGAACATTTTACTATTCTCCTCAAGAAATCCATTTGCATCGTCATAAGTTTTTTTTTCTAAATGTTTGTTGATTTTCCATGTTTCAGCAGACTACACAAATAATATAAATAATCTTCTTCTTTATTAGAAATTTCTCTACAAAACGGTAATTTTCCTACAACCCATTGTAAGTTTTACCCCTCCATAAATCCCTATTCTCTGATCACTCTCCTGTTTATCTTCTGGACACCATACATCTATGCACTTCATGAATCCACTGTTGTTTTGGTCTCCCCTCCCTTCTGTTTCTTTCCAATTCAAAATGTAATATCATCTTAGGTATCTTGTCATCTGACATTCTCTTTACGTAACCAAACCATTTCAGTCTTCTTTCTTGAATAACTTGTAGAACATTTTTTTGAACATCCACTATTTGTCTGGTTTTAGTATTTCTAATTTTGTCTCTTCTTGAATATCTAGAAGCTCTCCTCCAAAAGTTCATCTCTGTCACCAATAGTTTATATGCTTGCTCTCTGCATAATGTCCACGTTTCCGCACCATACAATAGTATACTCACCACCAATGAACTACAAATAAGTTTTTTAGTTTTGTTCAGAATGTTTCTACTCCATAGCACCCAACATTCCAATTGTTTAATTAGAATTAAAGAAAAATGTAAATCAAGGATTTGTTTATCTCAAAATTAGAAGATATTTGAGAAATAAGACTACAAGCGAAACTCAATTGAAATTTTACAAAACAGTAGCCGTTCCAACGTTAACACACGGGTCTGAGACTTGGCTTTAACGATCTCTGATAAACATGAAATTGAGACAATAGAAATGAGGTTCCTGAGATCCGTTCCAGGTGTAATTCTCAAAGAGATAAAAAAAAGAGAAGTCAAGATATCAGAGACGAATTACAGGTATATAATATAAACGAGGGAATACACAGAAATAAGTGTAATTGTTTGATCATGTACAAAGAATGCCAAATAATCGTTTATCAAAGTAGCTGCTTCATTATAGACCTCTAGGCTGAAGAAATGTAGGAAGACCAAAACGATATTGGAAGGACGACTTGTAACATATTGTGCAGCGGGGAGCGGAACGGGGCAATAGGCCATTACCTTGAAGATGATGTTTATCTCAGAATTGCTTGATTCTTCCGACTCTAATATTGATCCCAAATATTTTAATTTGTTAACTGGTCTTAATTTATCACAAGTAATGCCACGAGTGATTTCCAAATTTATCTAGACAATTTGGAAATCAAGAGTCGCATTTGTTAGGATTATTTAACGAATAAAATTAAGCTGTTTACTCACAAATCATTATTTAAATATAGTTATTTTAAAATATTTATATATTTAATGTAAACGGCGATGTTTGAAAACAAATAAAAAACGTTGTGTTTCATTTGTTTATCACTGCAACCAGATCACATTTATTGCAAAATAGAATCGCAATATTGTAAGAATGCATCCTAGTGGAGAACAAATGAAACATCATTACAAGTTATTAATTAATTTCTGATGTCGTATGATGTAAATATGTAAATTATATTTTTCTGCAACGTTAATACCTGGGAAATAATACGTTTAAGAAAGTGCAAACAGTGGTTTATTTTTTTAAAATCGTATAATCAATTACTACTAATGGTTTTCTATTATAGAATAGAATAGATTTAGAATAGAATAGATTTATTTAGCCTGGTGGAGCAAGCAGAATCTGGTTACATTCGTGCACTATATATACGATCTGGGATCCACTTGATAAGATGAAAGTGATAAAATCGAGGTGAAAAATGACTGTGATTGGTTGTAAATCAAAATTCATTGAAATGTGGTTGGTCATTGACTGCCATTTGGGGCATGAGTTAAATAGTCATTTCCAATCTCCAATCTTTCATCCATTTGCAATGTAGATGTTAAATATTCTGCTTTATTGAAATTAATTTTTAATCTATATTATGTATAAATAATGTTATTTAATATATATATATATATATATAATGAATTCAATGTATTGTCGAGGCGAAAATGAGTTTAAACAATATAATATTTATCTCTATGACATATTGTACTCAACTTATAAAAAAACGTTGCCACGAAGCAGACAACCAGAAATATTATTTAAATGCGATATAACATTATAACTTGTATTTTCACTGCTGCAGAAATGTACATTTTACAAGATCTATGTGCACATTCATTGTGCCGTAATAAATATTTTGACAGCCCTATCATGAGAGCCAATTGAGATCCTCAGAAACTATCAGTTCACTGTTTATATCTGCTTTGCCTCATTTAGCGTGACCCTAGATTTAATAGCGTCGAAGTTCTACAATTAGTTTGTTTTGGCATCATTCTAAAACTAGCTAAGAAATAAATAAAAAAAAAGAGCATCAAATACGGAGGTGGCGTCATGAATTACGAGTCTGGACGAGCATGCAAAGGAATTCCTCAGTCGCCATATTCAGTCGACATAACCTCAACTGTATACAATGTGACAGCAGAGCCTCGGAAGTGTGAGATTTATCGTCAACTTACGTTCCAAGCTCCTTTATTTTTCTCTTCCTCTAGAACAACTTTGAAACTTTTTTCAGTCATTTTTAAAGAGAAGGAACTGTTGTAACATCTGGTACCACTTAACAAGAAGATTCGACTTATAAAAAAGAGCGCTAATTCCATGACACGTGTTATCTTGTCTCACCTGACTGATTGGATTTAAGATTTATACTTGGATAAAAAAAAAAGGCAGTTGTAAAATTCACTAGATCTTACGGGCCGTGTAAGTTATTTTTCTACACTGATTCGTCGTAATCATCAATCAAGCAGTGTTTATCTGAGTTGTTTAAACATTTAGAAAGATTCTTTGAGGAAATGTTAAGTTTGGAGTTTTCATAGCTAAACGCTGTGGTTGATAAACTTTCTAATCGTTTATCAATTTATTATTCACAACTTATTTTTAAAAACTTCGGGTTTTCCTGGCTGAATGAACTTCAGGAACAGCCTATAAGTTAGGCCCTACAACAAGATTTGCACAAGAAAAAATCAGGAACAGTGTATATTATTCTTAAAAATAGAATCTCACAGTGGATCAGAGCCGCCCAAACTTACTTGTATCGCTGGACAAATGGATGAAACATCAAGATGGTGCGGCCCATAGCCCTATTATAGCTGTTATGATGATGATGATGATAATGATTATTATTATTATTATTGTTATTATTATTATTATTATTATTATTATTATTATTATTATTATTATTATTATTTGGAATGAGAAAAAGAAGACTGGAAGAATTGGAGTGGATGAATACGATGAGTGAAGAAGGAAAATAAAACTTTAGGCACAGAAGGATGTGTAAACATTGAAAATCTATGTATATAAATAAATACAATTATTATTATTATTATTATTATTATTATTGTTATTATTATTTGGAAATTTGGAATGAGAAAAAGAGGACTGGAAGAAATGGAGTGGATGAATACAGATGAGTGGAGAGGGAAAATAAAACTTTAGGCACAGAAAGATGTGTAAACATTGAAAACCTATGTATATAAATAAATACAATTATTATTATTAGCATTATTAGGCTATTATTATTATTATTATAATTATTATTATTATTATTATTATTATTATTATTATTATTATTATTATTATTATTATTATTATTATTATTATTATTATTATTATTATTATTATTATTATTATTATTTGGAAATTTGGAATGAGAAAAAGAGGACTGGAAAAAATGGAGTGGATGAATAGAGATGAGTGGAGATGGAAAATAGAACTTTAGGCATAGAAAAATGTGTAAACATTGAAAATATATATATATATATAAAATTATTATTATTATTATTTATTATTATTATTATTATTATTATTATTATTATTATTATTATTATTATTATTATTATATTTATTATTATTATTAGCGGGAATAGATTTGCTACTTTTCTTGTTGTGTCGTTATAACATATTTCACAAGTTCTTGTTCTATTACCGATAGACTAGTAATAGGCTATAGGCCTACCCTTAGCATATTTTAATTTATCATATAAAGATTTATTAAACACACTGTGTACATTATAATACAATTACTGAAAGTTATTATCGTCTGCATAGAATTTTAGAGGCTTTCTTCTTGCTATGCAGTCAATAAGGTGGTATTATTGACATAGCTTGCAGAGGCACTGGTTCGATGCGAGGTGGAACTCTTTTATGATACGATTACATACTCTGTAGTGGAATACATGTGTGGCGGTCCTCGTGAACACGTGTCTTAGGGAGAAGTTTGGTTCCTTCCATTCTTCGGTGTTCATCGCTGGGGTCAGGAACAATCCGCGGTCTATATCCTCTGTTTTTTCTGGTCTCTCTCTGATGTGTGCTTCGTAGGCTGGGGTGTTTGGCAGGTTGTATTTTGACGCTATTTCTCTGATGAAGAAGTCAGTCTTGGTTGGATGGTAGACTATATGAGTCGGGAGCTCGTTGACCTTGAAACCTTAAGTACTCTCCGGAGGTAGGCAATTTTGGCCATTTCCAGTCTTTTCAGATTTGCTATGGTTAACAGAGTCCAGAATGTGGTGATTGCAAAGCACGATATTGGTGATACCTTAATATGAAATAGTCTTATAGCTGTTTCGATTGACAGCTTTTCGACATTTCGAATGTCAAATGTGGCCTTTATTGCTGAGTTGCATCTTTCCTGGATGTGCTTGGTGAATGATTTTCTTGTGACTTGCAACGTTAGACCGAGATACTTGTAGCAGTTGGCTAATTCTAGTTGGGCATTTGCATACTTGAATTTGCTGTCCCTGTTTACGTTTTCTCCTCGTCTGAATTTCATAGGCCTAATCTTAGTTTTGCTTGTGTTAACTTCTAGTTCATTCCTGTGCGCCCAGTCGTGTAGTTTATCCAGGCTAGTCTGAAGAGCTACGTTATTTCTGGATAGGATGACTATATCATCTGCATAGAGGAGGACCGTGGCTTCCGGTGATGCTACTTCTTGGACTACGTCGTGGGTTAGCAAGTTGAAGAGGAATGGGCTGAGAGCATCCCCTTGAAGCACTCCGTTTGTTTGTATTATCTGGTCATATTGGCTAACTTCGTCGTTTATGGTTAGTAGGTTGAAAGCCAGTAGGCCTATACTTTCGATTAGTTTCTAGACTGGGTTCTGTTTTCCCAGTATTCTGGAGATTTTGTCCAATAATATGTTTCTATTTACGCTATCGAACGCCTTGGAGAAGTCTATGAAAGCCGCGTATACGTGGCCACCTGCGGTGCTTGTTGCTTCCCAGATGATGGATAACACTCTCTCGATGGATTGTATTGTGGATTTTCCCGTCACGAATCCGTATTGTTCCTCAGGAATGAATGTGCTGGCTTGGGGAAGGATACGTTTTAGTATAATCTTCGTCAGAATTTTAAAAGGCGCACATTCCAGTGCAATTCCGCGGTAAGCGTCGGGTGAGTCTTTTGGCCCTTTCCCTTTATACAGCATTAGAAGATCGGACTCTCTCCAACTCCCTGGTATGATGCTTAAGTCAATGCATTTGTTGATCATCGCCGTCCAGGTTTCGAGAGTTACTGGTAGAGAGTCCATTAGGACTTCGTTTGTTAGGTTGTTTTAATTTATTAGGCCTATATTGTTACAGTTCTGCAGGGAACGGATAAAAAGTGATGGAAGCCCTTATCTGACCCGCGGGCCGTAGTTTGACGTCCCTCCAGTAGATGGTTTCAATACGTAGGCTATGAAATACAGTTTAGAGTCAGCTTTCCCACTTAACTTTCTATCATATAATATAATCCCTACTCAAGTCATCTACAGACTCAGATTCAACAGAATCTAGGTTTGTTTTGAAAATGCTGTATTCTCATGTAGGCCTAATTGGTCTAATGGTCACGAGTTTCATAAAGAGGAGTAGGCCTATATGTTACCAGCCTCATGTGCTAGTGGCCAGATCTTCAGAGGACAGCTTATGGGGTCCCGCATTAGTTTCCCGAGTTAACCACAGAACAGAAATATTTTCCTAAAGGGTTTTTTGTAGGTGGTGATGCCCGTGATCGACCATGGTCTGAATTTAGGATAAGATCTATGTTTAAAGACTCGCTATTGTTTATATATTATCATTCATTCGGCCTTATATTATTCAGTTTTATGTGTTTCGTTTTTTTCGACCTCCACTGGGTAAATGTATGCATATATTTACAAAATTGTGATCTTAGTGGGTTATCGCTGATTGCGATTCCTATTGGCCCAATAAATAATATCATCATGGTTTCCAACATCGCCAGTTTACATTTATAAATATATAAATATTTTAAAATAACTATATTTAAATAATGATTTGTGAGTAAACAGTGACTTAAGTTTATTCGTTAAATAGTCCTAACAAATGCCACTCATTGATTTCAAGAAAAGCCTCTAGATGAAATGGAAATTCGATCCTGAAGGGTACTTATGTACTATTTAACTCATGCCCCTAAATGGTAGGCATATGACCAATCGCATATCATGAATTTTGATTTACGACCAGTCACAGTACGTGGTTCACCTAGAGATTTATTCAACAAGTTTATCATATTAAAGAAAGTTACCTTTTATCAACATTCTGAATAGGCGGGGGCCACAGAACATTATTTTGCAAGTGACGATACACTAAGAAGACCACCCCCAAAAATCACCAAACAGTGACCACACACCATCACCGACAACCCGCATTACCGCGGGGGACGGGAGGAGGAAAAGCAATGCAGATTGTCTATATAGTGCTACGATATATGTGAGGCTACAGATAGGTACTGCTTGCAGGATATAATAGAACGGACATTCGTAGTGAATGCTTATACCACCATCAACAAAGCAAACCACTGTTTGAGCTTTTGTAGAACGTAATTATTTCCCAGGTATTTACGTTCCAGAAAAGAATAATAATTGACATCATAGGCTAGGGTATCAAAAATTAATTAATAACCTATAATGTTGGTTATAAACAGTTTGATGTGTTGCATTCTTTCTCCACTAGGGTGCATTCTCACAATATTGCGATCCTTTGCCAATAAATAATATGATTCGGTTGCAGTGATGAACATATGAGCGTAACAAACGTTTGTCATTTGTTTTCAAACATCGCCATTTACATTAAATATATAAATATCCCAAAATAACTATATTCAAATAGGCCTAATGATTTGTGAGTAAACAGCTTAATTTTGTTCGTTCAATAGTCCTAACAAATGCCTCTCTTGATTTCCATATCCTCTAGATAAATTGGAAATCACTTGTGGCATTACGTATGATAAATATAAGATAGCCTATATATATAGGCCTACTATTTTTTAAAAAAGTACTTCCCGTGTAGTACACGATCGCTTCCTTTTATTTTCATAATTATTTATATGTGGTCACTAGAAGCAGCGACTTTGGAACAGGTAGAATTGTTTTTAAATTTCACTTCACAACGGTTTACACAAATAATTACAAGGTTTTAATTACTCTCATGTCATACATTGCCAATTTAAGTGTTAATTATATTTTATGGTAAAAATTGCTAAAACCAAACATGACGATTAGAGGCCACTTTTTAATTTCGGGTTTAGGTAAACCCGCATTTATAATGGTCTGATTTCGTTGAATTTGGCGAATAGTTTCTCGATTTATTTTAATAGTTTATACTGAGTTTCGTTGTGAAATATTGAAGATTGTGACCGCTAGAGCGATTTTAAAATATTTGAATTCCTATATCTAATGATCCGAATTTGCTGATTAAGGAACTCAACCTTACTTATTTTTAAATTAATTACTATGGGCGACTGTATGCCAAGTTTGGGATACAAAAATTGCGACAGTTCGACCGTTAACGGACACACACACACACACATATATATATATATATTAGTCGTGTTATTTTTGCCGTCTATTTGATATCCTAGGATAGCTGAACATATTAGGCCCATATGTAAAAATTCTACAAAAATTATTTTCGTGAGAACGACCTTCGGAATTCGCTCAATTTGTATAAATATTTGCTTAAATTTTATAGAGGAACTTTGGGTAATTGGACCCTTATTTTGAATTTGTTGCTTTGTTTTCTTTTAATTAAGGGATTTGAATTTGTGGCAAGAAGTAATAGACTCTTAAGTACTAAAACATACGATTAATAGTAATAACTGGAAGGCGCACAAACGTGCACATGAGTCTATTACCAACATAGGAACCCCAAACGAATGGTACCTACCCCTCTAAGCTATAATGAATAACATGTACATTTGGAGTGGGGATGATGACTTTATGGGAGGAGTCATCGCCCTTATAAGGCGAGGATGCATGTGAAAACTCTCTCACACTCATACGTTCTACAAGAAACAGGTCCTACAGCAAACGTTCGCGACCTTTAGTAAAAGTGATATTAAAAACACGTGGGCTTAAGTAAAATCATCAACTCCACTCCGAATTAGTGAGGTATAAAACATTGTAATTCCATAATTGTATATGCAAAATTATTCAATAAACTGAAGTAATAAGTTTATAATATAAGCATCCCTGAGTTATCATATTCTACCCTGAGCGAACCGGCACAAATTATATTTAATTACAGTGATTATCATTAGTGTTGTAAGTATGAAATAGCATTGTTATTTTATTCAAATATGGAAACATCTTCATAATTTATAAACTTTTTACATTACAAGAAAGGTCCACTTTAACCTCCATATTCGGGTAAAGTGGACCCCAGAGTCCATCCTAGCCTTTAGACTATTTTAAGTTTATTTACTCTATTAATTTATACAGACAGACACAAATTAATCTGAAAGTATTTATGGCTGATCATAATTAAAAAGCGTTGATATTTATTTAATGTTTTGAAAAATTCTGGCCAGAATCATCAGAAAATCAATAAATAATAGTTTTAAAAAACTAAAACAACACGCTTTAATTTTCACTGCTATCATAGCAATTTTATGCAATGCTATGCAGCTTTACTAGAGAAATATAAATGTGGTAGCTTCCCGTTGCTTTCCACACCGGTGAAGGATAGTGATGATAAGGATGATGATGATGATGGCCGGATGATTTTCGGGGACCGTTGGCCCTAAGCTTCCTGATATTTGCCTTAAAGGTAAGAAAAAACCCGAAAAAAAACTCACCCAGGAGCCTGTCCCGACCGGGAATCGAACCCGCCCGCTGCGTGGCAAGGCAGCACGCTACCTCGAGACCACAGCAGTGGACTGTATATATATATATATATATATATATATATATATATATAAACTGGAAGAATAACAGTTATATATATATATATATATATATATATATATATATATATATCTGGTTTAACGTAACTTAAGTAAATAATTGAAATCAAAAGCTCCATTTAAATCGTTATATGCAAATAGAAACATTTGACATGTAGGACATTTTTAACTTTAAATGTTTATACTATATTATAAACAAGAGAAGGCGAATTTTCTGTTTGAAAAGTTGAGATAATTGAAATTGATATAAAACAACACTGTGAATAAAGACGCCATGTTTCAACGTCAGAAAACACCAGTGAATCGCATGAAAACACTCACTGGGTATTATATTTAGAATAACAAATTTATCTGGGCCTCATTTTCTTTGTTAACATAAATTAGTTTAATGTGACTGTGATTTTTATTGCTTAGAAATGATGATTGCTGCAAATTATTCCGTTGCCAAGAATTCTGTGTCAGGTAGTTTAACTTCTTAACGCTAGATATCATTCTATTCGTTTTAACTAGCACGTAGAATTGGGCTGTTATGTCTCTTGCCAACATTCGCAAACTGGTGAAGTGATCCATGGCAGACAACATTTGTAATTATATAATAATAATAATAATAATAATAATAATAATAATAATAATAATAATAATAATAATAATAATAAATAAATGGAATTGAAACTAAAGCCAATAAAAGTAGATGCAAAAAAATGGAAACAGCATTTCGGCTTACTCACAACATTTATAATAAAAAATGCATATCTTTACATACAAAATTACGACACTATAACACTGTAATTAAACAAGAGTGCAGAAACATTAATTTTGAACAGAAAAAAAATATATCGAAAATATAGTGAAAAAAGAATGCAAAATTTTAAGAAAAGATTTAGGTCCACAAGTCATAGGTGAAGCATTTAGACTCAGAAGTAAAAAGGAAATAAAAATATATACAGACATTCATAGTAATATTAGAAAACGAAGGTTAAAGTTTTATGGCCATATTAAACGAATGAACTCAAATAGGCTTACAAAACAGATAATGGAATTCTACGAAAACAAAGTAAAGCTCCAGTGGATACTATGAAGTGGACTGATGAAGTCAAAAAGGACTTAAAACTCGCAGGAATTACTAAAGAAGATATCCCAAATAGAGATATATTTAGAATTAAGGTGAATAAGTGGCAAGTTGACCAAGAGGACAAACCGAAGAAAAAAACTGGAACAACTTGAACAGATGAGAGAAAACAAGCTCATAGAAAAAGAATGAAAGAAATTTGGCCTCATAGGAAACGCCTCTATGTACCTTGCGTAGTCCTACATGGGCTCATCCGCAATTAAAAAAAATAATAATCTATCTATAATAATAATAATAATAATAATAATAAAATAATAATATAATAATAATAATAATAATAACAATAATCATCATCATCATCCAGTATCATGGCAGCTGCCGCCGTCTTCCGGAAACCAAACGCCATTCCTCTCTGTCCATCCATTGAACTTCCTCCAATCCTCTAATATTCATAGCCACTTGTACCCCTTCTATCCAAGTTTTCTTCGGTCTTCCTCCTTTCCATTAGGATCCATTCGATAACTTTTAGGCAATGTTTGCTCGGGCATTCTTTTGCGGCTCCTCTTGTACACCCATAATTTCCCTTAGGCCTATTTCTTTATATCGTATTGTATCCATTCTAGCAATAATAATAATAATAATAATAATAATAATAATAATAATAATAATAATAATAATAATTTGTTATTTATTCTGGCAGAGTTAAGGTCATAAGGTCATCTCTTGCACCCAACCAGCACAAATAAACAATAGTATATTACGATGCGACGTTGGGAAGTGGTTTTTACAGAATCGAGGAAAATGTTTAATAACTGAGCGATAGCGAGGGTTTTAATTTCCGAGATTCTCTAAAAACACTTCACAATCGTGCGTTGAACATTATTTTTTGCGCGATGGTGTTTTCAAAATAATAAGTAATAGTAAAATAATAAAATTTTTCTTGGAAATATTTGCGTTCATTATAGAAAATTCACTAACGTTAACAGTGTGGGCAACGTTTATTAATTGAAACTAGACGAGGCCTTCAGATCAATTAGTGATGAAAAGGGGTCAAGTACGTATTTATTGTTTTATATTTTTTCAAATAAAGTTCAGTTCATTTAAAATGCAGTGATTTGTTTTTCGTATAATGTATACTTTGGGTTGAAGGAGTCCCTCAGGGGTCCCCATCTAGGGGATATGTGGATGGGCCGTCCTATGAAACGCTGGAGGGAAAAGTTTGTATAGAATCGTAACTGGCCTTGGCCTAATAATAATAATAATAATACTTTATTTATTCTGGCAGAGTTAAGGCCATAAGGCCCTCTCTTCCACTACAAATACAAATAAATATTCGACAAATATAGATATACACTATACTAATTATAAACACTTAAAGATACAATAAATGTAACAATGTAAATGTCATGTACAAACAACATTTTATAGGGTAATAACAATAATGATACGATAATATTAATAATAATAATAATAATAATATAAATATGATACATTATACGGAAAACACCAATTAATATATATATCTTACACTGGATAATAATGAAGTCGAGTTTAGAGCAAATATAAATTTAGATTTCTTTTAAAAGATGCCAATGTCCGGCAGCCCCTTATTTCTTGTGGTAGGGAATTCCAGTTGCGAGAAGTGGAGATGGTATATGACATGGAGTGATGTGATGTCCTATGTTGAGGTATTACTTGCCGTCCGCGCCTATGTTGTGATCTTGTGTTTAAGTTATGGTTTGAGGATAGATACTGGAAACGGGATGATAAATAATTGGGAATCGAGGTATGTAGGATCTTAAATAGGAGAATTAGACAGTGCGATTTTCTTCTCTCTTTTAGATGTAGCCATGACAATTCGTGGAATAATGGAGAAATGTGATCGTATTTTCGAACATTAAATATGAATCTGATACACATATTATGGACACGCTGCAGTTTGTCCGACAATCCGTCACTTATGTCAGTTAGTAGAACGTCACAGTAGTCAAAATGCGGCATCACTGAAGTTTGGATTAAAATTCTTTTAAGAGTTGTAGGAAGAAAATGTTTAAGTCGCTTTAGGGAATGCATTATGGAGAAGATCCTTTTAGATGTTTGTTTTACTTGCTCATGCCATTTTAAATTAGAATCTAAGTAAAATCCCAAGTTTTTAACGACGTCGGTATAAGGAATTTGTTCATTATCTAATATGACAGCCGGCATATTGCCATTGTTTATGAGGTGTAATAGCCTTGGATGTCCGATAATTATTGCTTGCGTTTTGTTTACATTTAGTTTCAGTCCATATTGTCTGGACCATAAAGATATATGCCTGAGGTCAGTGTTTACTTTGTCAATACATTCATTAATTTCGTCAGGCCTAAAGTGTGTGTAAATCTGTAGGTCGTCGGCGTAAAGATGATGCTTGCAGTTTTGCAGTTTCTTGGTCACGTCATTAATATAAATCGAGAAGAGAAGAGGAGCGAGGACGCCGCCTTGAGGTACCCCTTTCCTCACCAAGCGCCAGGAAGAAATGCGATTATTAACAGAAACTGATTGCTGACGATTAGTGAGGTAAGATGCAAACCAATCAAGGCAGTTTTCCGACAGATGTAGTGTCTTTAGTCTCGCTAGCATTAAGTCTATATCTACTGTGTCAAAGGCTTTGCTGTAGTCGAGTAGGACTATTGCGGTGAGTTTGCTTTTGTCCATTGAGTCTCTTATGTCCTCTACAATGTCAAGTAGTGCAGTACTTGTGTGATGTCCTGTTCTAAAACCAGACTGATGTTCATCAAGTAAGTCGTGTGTGGTGAGGTAGTCTGTTAACTGTGAGTGTATTATGTGTTCCAGTGCTTTAGATAAACAGGGAAGAATACTAATTGGTCTATAATCATCGAGTGTTGTGGGAGTGTTTGATTTCGGTGTAGGACGAACTAGAGCCATTTTCCAGAGTCTGGGATAAGTCCCAGTCATTATAGAGGCATTAAAAATGTGGGTTATTGTTGGGAGAATAATGTCTATTATTTTTTGCAGGAGAGTTATCTTGGAAGGAAGAAGAAGAAGAAGAGTTGAAGGAGAAACACAGCATTGTGGAATATTCCTAATAAGCTATAGAAAGAATTATTATTATTATTATTATTATTATTATTATTATTATTATTATTATTATTAAAAGTGAGTGTGAAATGTTTAGTGAATTGACATTATTAAACTCTTTTACAATCAATAAATTTACGACCCAACCTCGCTTGCTCTTTCATGCCTTATTATATTATTGTTAACTCATATAAATGCTGTTGAACGTTAAATGATTGCCATAATTGTTAAATTGCAAATTTCACGGATTATGATTTATATCGTACGCTAAATCCATTACTTTTATTTCGTCATCATCATCATTATTTCAAGTATAAGGTCAGGTTTTGCGATCTCAAATTATCTCTTGTGAGTTGATCCAGAAGTCTCTTCTACTTGCGATGTGTAGTGAAGCAAATTGCTTTTATTTGAACGTGAGAAATTTTGAGAGATGTAAGTCGTTGTTGCATTAATCGGACCTGGCAATGACAAACAGCGTTCCCTCGTAATTAGGCAGCATTTAGCGCGCAGTTTGTCTTAAAGAGGGCAGCACCGCACCTAATTAAAGATGGCTGACTACTTTTTGATGTAAAAAAACAGGATGTTAATGAATTTATCTTTCAGACGGTTAACTATTGCTATGCGTTCCCAAAATATACCAGAAGAGGTTCTAAACTCTGGGTTTTTAGCTCGCATAATGTGGCGTTAAAATCACTGTGCTTTACGTTGTTTTAGCAATGTAAGTAGCTTATGTTAAACATAGGCTTAATTCTGGAAATGCATGCTGTTATGCATTACAAGGACTCTTGTCGTCCCAACTTTTCTAAAAAAAGACATTAAATTGAAAATGGATCTTCTTCTTCTTCGTCACGGTTTAGGCTTATTTACTAGCCTGTTCCGGCTCCAAATTGCTGCTTTTTGCATCTTCTCTTTGGTCTTCCCAAACTTCTTCTTCCTCTTGGTGAATAGTTGTATGATACTTTTGGTATTCTGTTCTCAGTCATCCTTGCTAAGTATTCTTTCTAGTTTGTTCTAACCCGTAAATTTTTGGTATGAACAATGAGCGACTCTTCCTTTACCAGGTAAATACTAAATACATTTAGAAATGCCATATTTATCATAGATTTAAATGTTTGAAAATATATTACGTGTTGTACTGTGTATTTCACTGCTGCTGTATTTAATTCCTCTAGTTTTAGTTTGTCTTATTTCTGTGTTGTATTTTTTTTTGTCTGTTCTTTGATATCCTGCTATTGGTCGGAGGAATTTCATTTCAGCAGCTTGTATTCTGGCAGTTTGTTGTGTTGTCATTGTCCATGTTTCGGAAACATATGTAGGCCTAATAATAGTTAGGGCCTACTGCCATTGTCTTGTAGAATTTCATTATAGAGTATTTTCTGGCTTTATTTTTCAAAGTTACTGAAAAGATATAACACAGTTATTTGATCAGTTATATGAATGCGAAACATGGACTCTTACTTTAAGTGAGGAGGAAAGATTTCGAGTATTTGAGAACATAATTTTTAGGAAAATTTCTGGACCAAAGAGAGATGAACAGACAGGTGAATGGAGAAGAATATTTAACAGTAAGTTATATGATCTATAGCCTATAGGAAACCAGACATAATAAGAACAGTTAAGTCTCGTAGGCTGCGATGGACAGAACATGCGGCACGAATGGGGAATGAAAGAAGGCCATGGGAGCTTCTTGTACGAAATACAGAGCGAAAGCGCCCAGTTGGTAGACCAAGAATGTATTCACTAAATAGTATTTTAAAATATCACGCGGGTTTTCAACTCTTTGGATAATTCATTCCCCATTGCTACACTTACTCATGGCACTATCGAACCCATAGGTTCATGGCCGTGCTTTTTATGATTTTTACATTTTCTTCTTAGAGACTTTACTTTTACCAATATCTGTTTATTATCAAATATATTAATTGATATAGAGCACCCCACGCTTTTGATGGTAGAATTATTTTCTTTTTGTAGATAACTCTAGTTTTAATTCTATAGGCCTATGTGTTGGAGATGACTTTTTTGTTCATCACTTTAATTTTATCCCAACCGTGTTGGAAATTAAAATTATGTTTCATTTTTTTAGTTCGGTTTTCTAATAAAGCGTGTTGTTTTAGTTTTTTAAAACTATTATTTATTGATTTTCTGATGATTCTGGCCAGAAGTTTTCAAAACATTAAATAAATATCAACGCTTTTTAATTATGATCAGCTATAAATACTTTCAGATTAATTTGTGTCTGTCTGTATAAATTAATAGAGTAAATAAACTTAAAAAAGCCTAAAGGCTAGGATGGACTCTGGGGTCCACTTTACCCGAATATGGAGGTTAAAGTGGACCTTTCTTGTAATGTAAAAAGTTGATAAATTATGAAGATGTTTCCATATTTGAATAAAATAACAATGCTATTTCATAGTTACAACACTAATGATAATCACTGTAATTAAATATAATTTGTGCCGGTTCGCTCAGGGTAGAATATGATAACTCAGGGATGCTTATATTATAAACTTATTACTTCAGTTTATTGAAACTGGACATTTCTGAGCTAGTATATTTTATTCAAACTTATAATAACACATTTTCATTTTGGAGCCCAATTGTATATTGACACCCAACTTATAGGGAAATCACACAAATCTATGGCCCTCTCCCCCTAACCTTCATTACCTTTCTCTACTCATTACATTATAATCCAATTTTAATTTTGGTACATAAAAATCGGTTCCCTATATCTAACGTATGCAATCAAATTATCACGATCCTAAGATCTAGCCGGCTATCTGAATGCATCTTTACCCGGGAAAGTGAAAGTCAGAACTATCGATTATAGGCATAATAATAATAATAATAATAATAATAATAATATAATAATAATAATAATAATAATAATAATAATAATAATAATAATAATAATTTGTTTATTATTCCGGCTTTTACAACGAATATACATTTTTCCGGTACCCATGTTCACAGTTAACTACACATTTGTTTCAACACATTTTTCCATTCCTGTCTGTTCATCTATATATCTTCTTCTGTTTCCCATTCCCTCTCAGCTTCATTGATTCCCTGAATCCACGTAATAGTTGGTCTACCCTTCTTTTTCCTTCCCTGTGGTTTCCAATCCATGATTATCTTAGGTAGTCTTCCTTCTTCCATTCTTCTAATGCGTCCGTACCAATTTAATTGTTTCTTCTTTATAAAATCTAATATTGACTATTGTACCTGCATTTTTTCTTTTATATATGAATTTCTGATTTTATCCTTAATTGTTTCTTCTTTATAAAATCTAATATTGACTATTGTACCTGCATTTTTTCTTTTATATATGAATTTCTGATTTTATCCTTCCTGGATATAATAATTAGTAATAATAATAATAATAATAATAATAATAATAATAGTAATAATAATAATATAATAATAATAATGATAACTATAGTAATAGCCTTATTTTACCTGGTAGAGTTAAGGCCTTAAGGTCTTGTCTACCACTCAACATGGTTAAAAAATACAAAAATGATTTTTACATCTAGTTATAATAAAAATAAATATCACATAGTATGTCTAAAATATAATTATTATTTACAAAATATTTTGATTCAATCTAGATTTAACGAATCAAATATAAAATATGACAATATGATCTAAAGATTTCTGTAAGGAAAACGAAGACCATGGATTTTAGAGGAAGAGATCCAGTGAGATCCAAAATTATTTTAGAAAATCAAAGTATAGAACAGGTGTCTAGTTTCAAATATTTGGGCTGTGATGTTGGCTACAATGTGGAAAGAGATATTGACTCCAAAATAAATAAATTTCAGATGGTATGTGGAACAATACAGAGAACATTCAAAAATAAAATTAGAAAAGAAACCAAGATAAAAATGTGTAATGTTATGGCGGTTCCCACAATATTGTATGGATGTGAAACTTGGGCTCCAGTGAAAAAACAGAAGGATAGAATACAGATGGCGGAGATGAGGTTCCTAAGACAAGTTAAAGGATGTACAAGACTTGATAGAATAAGAAATGAGGATATAAGAGAAGAATTGAAAGTACAGCCTTTATTGGATAAGATCACGAATTACAGACAGAAATGGATTGATCATATGGATGGAATGAGTAAGGAGAGATATCCAGTGTTAGCAAGAAATTATCCAGCAAGAGGAAGACGTGATGTTGGAAGACCTAGAAGACATTGGGCTGATGCATTATGAAGTCTGAACGGGCAATTGCCTAACCTCTAGAGTGATGATGATGATGATGAAGAAATATAAAATATGACAAGATATAAAAATGAGAAAAGTTAATTATTTAACAAACAAGTAATTGTATAAACGTGACTTAAAAATACCAAGCGTGCGGCAACCACTCATACCTTGAGGAAGGAAATTGCAGGAGAGGGCAAAGGCTACTGTGAAAGAAGTAGAATAAGAGGAAGTGCTATGAAGAGGGATTGTTGGCAGGCTGTTATCTTGTGACCTCAAGTCTGTCCGCTCTTTAAGTGAACCTCATCAAAATAAAAACCATGTCACCTGCTAGCTTTTAGTAGTTCCCTTCATTAAATTAAAAACAAGTCCTCTATACATACTTGTTATTCTTCGTGAATGAAAATAATAATGTTCAAAGCATAGAAAATATTCTAAAATATACCTAATCAATAATAAATAATTACAATTTAAAATAGTTTATTACATATGGGTGATGCATTTGAGTCATGCTTCAGTTGATTCTCATGAAACAAAATGGCTGAGAATGTCGAGTCTTCTGTTGCTGTGTCGTTGTCAACCTGTCAAAAGTGACAGTAAGTTAAATGTGGCGCGAATGGCGGAAGGATACAATTGGCGTTTGTTGATGTTAGAATCACTCTAATAGGGGATAAGGTATAGTGTCAATATTGTAGTAAGAAGATAACTTCTCAAATCTGGATGCCAGGTAACTAGGAGTGTAGATATTCAGAAGGTTGAAAAGAAGTGAAAGAGAGTGCAATTTACGTATGTCAGTAAGCATATGCCCCTAAGAGCTCCAGCTGCCGATCACAAAATAATGCCACTCTAATTAAAATTACGTAGGCCTATATTGATCAAACTCTCATGTTTATACCCCTAAGTTAGTTACTTAAATATTTAAAACAAACTAATTAACTTACTAGCATGATCCAATCCGTAGGTTCATGGCGGTGCAAACATAAGCTCTCCATACATCCATATCCTGAGCCAATGTTTTCCAATCATCCCCTGTATAATCTACTTCCTTCAAATCATAGTTAATGTTATTCTCCCACCTCATTCTTGGTCTACCAACTGGCGTTTTCCCTCTGGTTTTCCTACAAGAAGCTTCCATGCACGTCTGTCATTCCCCATTCGTGCCACATGCCCTGCCCATCGCAGTCTACGAGACTTAGCTATCCTCATTATATCTGGCATCCTATAAAGACTGTGTAGTTCATTGTTATGTAGTCTTCTCCATTCACCTGTCTGTTCATCTCTCTTTGGTCCAAAACTTTCCTAAGAACTTTGATCTCAAATACTCGTAATCTTCTTTCCTCCCTCAATCATAGTTAATATTATTTTCCCACCTCACTTTTTCCTTACTCGCTAAATGATTTTCCACTGATTTTCCTACAATAACTATATGTGCCCTTCTTAAATTTCCCATTCGTACAATATGTCCGCCCGTTGCAGTTTAAAAGAATTAACTCTTCTCACTACATCTGGTTTACATAAAGATCTACAGCTCAGTGTTATGTAGTTTTCTTTGTTCATCTGTCAGATCGTATCTTTTTGGCCCATAAATTTTCCTAACAACTTTATTCGCAAATATTCGTAATATTTTATTTTCCCTTAAAATAAGAGACCATGTTTAGTATATATATATATATATATATATATATATATATATACACAGGATGAACGGTAATTACTCCGACAAACTTCTAGGACTGATTCCTGACTGGAAATGAAGGAAAAAAGTCCCGGCACACAGTACATAGCATAATCCGCATCCACGTCACAACAGATGTTCAAAGTGACCTCCATGTGATGCAATGCACGCGTTCACACGTCGTATCATGGGTTGCCTCACTCTTTCGCATGTTCCGGCCTCTCTCCGAATAGCGTCATAGGCGACGTGGAAACGCTGTTGAAGGATATGCGCATCAGGAACTCGTTCAGCATAAAAAACGATTTTCAGATACCCCCAGAGGTAAAAATCCAGGGGGTTTAAGTCCGGTGATCTAGCAGGTCATGCAACAGGGTTAGTGAATAATGACATTCGTCAGTGCCATCTACCGTGGCAACGATGCATTTATGGAAAATTATTCAACGGACATTTTTTCCTCCATTTCCAGTCAGGTGTCGGTCCCTGCAGTTTGTCGGTGTAATTAAAACTCATTACAAATTAACCTCCTTTTTAACATTCTGAATGGGTCATAGCATTATTTTGCAGTGACTGTCCCTCTAAGAAATACGGCTACCAGATTGCATATATAGTGCATGAATGTCAGCACAAAGCGCATGCGACAGATAATATAAAAACATTTGTAACAATTGATTATACCACAAAAACAAAAACCAAAGAAACAAAAAGAAACCACTGTTTGCATTTTCTTAAACGAATTATTTTCCAGGAAATGACGTTGCAGAAAAATATAATTGATATGTTTACATCAAAGGACATCAAATTAATTAATACCTATAACGTTGGTTATAAATTTCTCCACTAGGGTGCATTCTTACAACATTGCGATCCTTTGGCAATAAATAATATTATGATCTGGTTGCAGTGATGAACAAAAGAAGCAAATGAAGCTTACCAATCGTTTCTAATTTGTTTTCAAACATCGCCGTTTACATTAAATACATATATATTTTAAAATAACTGTAGTTAAATAATGATTTGTGAATAAACAGCTTAATTTTATTCGTTAAATAGTCCTAACAAAACCCACTCCTGATTTCCAAATTCTCTAGATAAATTAACTCCTGACTCCATGAGTCGTGAATTTATCGATAATTTGGAAACCACTCGTGGCATTACTTATGATAACTTTATATTGCATAGTCTATATATATTAGGTATCTATCATATTTTTTATTGTATGTATAATTTAACCCTGGTGAAGTGGAAGAGAAGATCTTACGGTCTTAACTCCATCAGGTAATATAAATAAATAAATAAGTAAATAAAATATATTTAGTTTTATTAGTATTTACTTAAAATGTAATTCTAATATTATTTATTTATTAATTAAATAAAAATGAAACGTAGTTTTATTTGATTTTCATATTTTATTTTCAACACCAACTCAATTGATTATTACTTACTTACTTACTCACTGGCACTATCGAACCCGTAGGTTCATGGCAGCGCAGACATAAGCTCTCCATACACCCCTATCCTGAGCCAATGCTTTCCAATCATTCCCTGTAAAATCTACTTCCCTCAAATGTTAGTTAATGTTGTTCTCCCACCTCATTCTTGGTCTACCAACTGGGCGTTTTCCTTCTGGCTTTCCTACAAGAAGTTTCCATGCACGTCTTTCATTCCCCATACGTGCAACATGTCCTGCCCATCGCAGTCTGCGAGACTTAACTGTTCTTATTATATCTGGCTTCCTATAAAGACCATGTAGTTCATTGTTATGCAGTCTTCTCCATTCACCTGCCTGTTCATCTCTCTTTGGTCCAAACATTTTCCTAAGAACTTTATTCTCAAATACTCGTAATCTCAATTGATTATTATTATTTATTTAAATTAAAATATGAAATCCCTGATTTTTACAATACTTGTAGACCATAAAATTCATGTGCTGATTGAGATATTATGGAACAGATAACAAGATGCTTATGATCTATCTGAAATATTTATGGTACAAAAGAAATGGCTGAATGAGTAAATGAGTGTAATCAGGAGAGGAATGATGGGTGTAATCAGGTTGTTTGTCAGCGGTGCAAGATCTCATTTGGAACGTAAGAAATGTGTGCAGCTAGACAGCTCTTGGCACTTTGCCCCTAACTCCCCCATAGTCTTGTTATCCCACTCAAATAAGAGAGCCAAAAAATACGAAGCCACTCATGTGAAATTATACTACCTTTTTTATCCAAACATGTTGAAAAACGTAGTATTTGACATGAAACTCGTTGTTATTTGTTTAGATCATTATTACTTATATTTGATAAAATGACAACGATGATTATGGGCATGTCCGCGAGAGGGTGTTCGATTAGAGCTATCTTAAAATTGTCAAATTATTAGATGAAATCCATTTAATAGTATGTTAAAATGCGAGGTTGAGAAGTGTTTTTTTACAGAAGGGAGGAAATGATTAAAAACCGAGCGATAAGGAGGTTTTTAATTTCCGAGATTCTGTAAAACACTTCACAAACGTGCGTTATATATTATTTTTTGCATGTTGGTGTTTTCAAAATAATAAATAATAGTAAAATAATAGCATCTTAGTTGGAAATATTTGCTTTCATTATAAACAACTGACTAACGTTAACAGTGGCCAATTTAGCCTATATACGCTACATGCCGAAAATAATTTAATTGAGACTACAGCAGGCCGTGACACCAATCAGGTATAAATTGGAGGCAAGTGCGAATTTATTGTTTTATATCGTTTCAAATTAAGTTGAGTCCATTTAAAATGCAGTGATCTGTTTCGTATAATGTACACGTATTAACACTAACTTTTGGTTATATTTTTGTATAGCCTATAGGCCTACATTGTACGTAGTAACATATAGGCTACATAAATGACACTACCGCACCAGGTAGGAAATTTGTAATATTACGGTGCAGTTATTTAGTTTGGCAACCCCGAAATGTAGGAAATTGAACTTTCAATCATGGTCGCCATTGCTGTAAGTACGACAGAACACACTATCGCGCAAAAATGATTGTTGAGACGTACAATTGTTTAATTTCTCCTTAGGTACGAAATAGTTAATACAACTTATTAAAACTTTTTGCGGTTAAAAAAAAACTATGGGTGCTAGGACCAAATGTGTATATAAGTTATATATTTTCAATCAATTGAAAAAGAAGCCCTACTTTTAAAACATTTGGAAAAACCTTTAGAATTGACAATTTGGGAGAAGATATAGACATATTCAGAAGAACAAATTTAGATCCATGAATTTCGAGATTCCTGATGAACGTGACCTCATCTCAAAGTTCGTCAAATCAACACCAGATGGCAACGTTATTGATAGAGATTCCAACGTCCAACGAAAATCCGATAAATGTCGGTTGAAAATGAGAGAGATCCTTCTCTCGAAAACCAGTTCCCGTGTTTGAAGAAACATAAAATATGAGGTAAGGTGTTAAAAAATGACTCATTAATTTACGAATTAAGAACCTCATAATGTTATTTCCCATATTTAACTATGAACAATCTAAACATATATCTATATACACCAGTAGTAGGCTATACGAAACGTCGTGCCTCAAGAAAATTGGACCACGGCCATTTAGTCGGGAAGACGACCAAACAGGAATACCGGCCGTGAAAGCCTATATTTTTAATGAATTCCTAATTCTGGCAGGATACTGTACAACGAATGCTTCGAGAAATTAAAATTGATGTTCAAACTCGCTCATATTTTATTTTATTTTCGAGAATCAACATTTTAATACAGTAATTATAAAAATTCCACTCAATTGGTTGCGTCTGCGCACACCCTTCCAACGAGGTTAATAACGACTGCACGATATGGGGACGGCCAGGTGCTCGCCCTTCCGGTAACGTAAATATAAGCTATAATTATAAGCGTTTGAGGGTTTCTCGGCTATTGAATTTCTAAAAATATTCATTGTCAAATTTACTATTAGTTATTCGTACAGAGAGATGTCAGTTTCCAGCCATGTGTAGCTGTTGAGGCAGAATAGATTTTCTTATTACGAATATTCCTCAATATAGTGTTTCTCCTTCAACCCAAAGTGATTTGTCGCCAGAGATTCCTGTCTAAAGCATCTTCTTCTCTCAAATCTATAGCTTCCACACTTCTCCTCACTCCTTCTATCCAACGTTCCCTAGGTCTGCCTCTTCCAATTCTTCTATTAGCTTTCCAATCGAGAATCTTCTTTGGTATTCTATCTTCTTCCATTCATAAGAGGTGTGAATATCATTTCGAACATTTTTCTTCTATCTTTTTTTCTAATATGTTTCCAGTCCTATGTAACTGTAGAGACAAAATAGATTATTCTACTATCTAGCCTATTATATAGGCATACAGACGAATTCGTGTAGCAAATGGAGCATTTGTGCAGTTATACCCCATGTGGGAAACAATGAACATCTCTTTGAAGACAAAACTTAGACTGTTCAACACCAACGTAAAATCAGTCCTCAACCATGGTTGCGAAACATGGAAAGTTACGGAAGCAACAATTTTTTTATTATATATGACTTCCCTCATTAGAGGATTGCCACAAGGACAAAGTGATACAGACAATTAATTTTCTAAATTGATGAAATACATTTTGTAAATACATTTAAAAAATTTCAAATTGTAATTGAAGTATAGGCTACATACTATAAAGTAGAAAGTTTGTAAATATGGTTTCTCAAAATTGAAATTATCGGCCGCGGTGGACTAGTGGTTATGCTCCTTGCCTCTGGTCCCGAGGGTCGCGGGGTTCAAACCCGGCCGGGGTCGATGGATTTTTTTAGGACGGAAAAATCCAAGGAGCAAGTCCTCCGGGAGGGACTTTAAGCCGTGGGTCCCGAGTCTGAAGATTTTCAGGCTCGTTAAAAATGCTTAAGCCTGAGTGAAAAGGCCTCTAAGCAAAATTTACCGAATTTTCCCGTCCTAGTCATATCTTGATTTTCTAGATGTCAGTATGAGGCGGAACGCTGATCACGTACCACTCAAAATGACATCTATACGAAAAAAAGTGTAACTAAATTAGTATACTTCAAATTCTTCCCTGTAGTGGGAGAGCGCCTAAATCTCTGTAAAGGGAAAACATGGGCTTACAAAAAAAAATTGAAATTGATCCTCTAATGGCAGCGATGGCAATTTTAGAAAGATACACCCTGTCCAAATCTAAGGAATTCCAAAATTTAGGTAAGAATCCTGGTATAGTACCTCTTGCCCCGTTCATCAATCCTGTGACAGTTATACTATTTAATTGGCCTTTATCTTTGTAATAGTCAATTGTTGGCTCATATATGGCTTTCTTTTCACAGTCAAGTTGCAGATGTTTGTAAACAAATGTCTGATGCGTATTTTAAATATAAGATGGCCGGAAATAATATCAATTGAAGAACTGTGGAGAAAAAGCAACCAATCTCCAATATGTCACCAAATAAAACAAAGGAAGTGGAATTGGATAGGCCACACATTGAGAAAACCAGACGGAGCCATCGAGAAGACTGCACTAGATTGGAATCCGCAAGAGTAAGAAAGAGGGGACGACCTAGGAAAACTTGGAAGCGATCAGTAGAGGAGGAAGCAGAGGAAAGAGTGAAAAGCTGGAGACAAGTGAAATGACTGGCTTGAAGCAGAGTACACTGGTGGAACTTTACTGCTGCCCCATGTTCCATATAGGAACTACAGCAAATAAATAAATAAAATTCAGAGTTAACAAAAACTACCAACACACTACCACGGGATTATAGGCCTAAATAAAAACATGTAAAATGTTCTGGGGATTGTAGTGCAGATGAAGGCGACCATTTATCTTAATTTAGAAAACAGAAAACAAAGTAGACAAATTCCTGTTGAAAATCTGATGTCATACCTCAGGAATAGGGCCTATGTGAGTTTTAGTCATAAGTAATGCCACGAGCGATTTCCAATTTATCTAGAGAATTCGGAAACCAAGAGTGGCATTTGTTAGGACTATTTAACGAATAAAATTAAGCTGTTTACTCACAAATCATTATTTAAATATCCATTCATAGTAATTCTGCCCGAAGGCACGTCCTTCACTGCAATCATAGCATTTTCATACTTTACTAGGGAATTGTAGGTGTGGTAGCTTCCCGTTGCTTTCCACACCGGTGAAGGATGATGATGATGGCCATATGATTTCGGGGAACGTTTGGGCCTTAAAGTTTTCCTGACATTTGTCTTACAGGTTTGAAAAAATCCCGATAAAACCCTCACCCAGAAAAACTGCCCCGACCGGGGATCGAACCCGGGCCCGTTGCGTGACAAGGCAGCAACGCTACCTCGAAACCACAGCGGTGGACTATATTTTAAAATATTTATACATTTAATGTAAACGGCGATGTTTGAAAAGAAATGAGAAACGTTTGTTATGTTTTACTTGTTCATCACTGCAACGAGATCATATTATTTATTGCCAAATGATCGCAATATTGTAAGAATGCACCCTAGTGGAGAAGAAATGAAACACATCATTACAGGTTATTAATTAATTTTTTAGACTTATGATGTAAATATGCCAGTTATATTTTTCGGCAACGTTAATTCCTGGGAAATAGTTTGTTTAAGAAAATGCAAACAGTGGTTTCTTTTTTTTAATTGTATAATCAATTGCTACGAATCTTTTTCTATTAGGCTTGTATCTCGCAAGCAGAATCTGGTTACATTCGTGCACTAAGTATACAATCTAGTAGCCAAATGCATTCTAGAATTCTTACATCTTAATAGGCTATATAAATTGTTTTATTCAACGTATTTCTTAGAGAGTCAGTCACTGCAAAATAAAAGTATGGCCTATTCAGAATGTTAAAAAAGAGCAGCTTTCTTTAATATGATAAATTTATTTGATAAATTCCAGGTGAAACACGACCGTGATTGGTTGTAAATCAAAATTAATTGAAACACGATTGTCATTGACTCCCAATTTGGGGCATGAGTTGAATAGTGAAATTAACGCAACAAGCAATCTGTAGGCCTACGAACTAATCTAACTTGTTATGTAGGACTAGTGCAATTGTTCACAATCGTCACGTTATCAGTAGCCGGTGGGATTCGAGGATGTCCGTCGCCGTGGCGTAGTCGGTAGAGTCCCTGCCTTCCACTCCGGCGACCCGGGTTCGATTCCCGGCGGGATAGGGGATTTTAAATATCCACCTTGGGTCTGGGTGTGTGTCCTGTCTTGTGTTTGTATGTGTGAATATGATAAAAAGGTTAACAAAGGTAAAACAAAAAGGAAAAACGGTTTAAACGAAATAAAACGACAAAGAAAGAATTAAAAAAAAAGAGGAATCGACCTGTATGTAAACTCAAACACTCCCTGTTCCGCACCGGGACTTCCTTTCACTAGGAGTACTGTATATTGTCTCACCCCGCGGTTGCATAAAATTCCTATGGGTTTTCCATTGAATAACACAACATTGTTCACAGAACATTTACAAATACTCTTTATTTACTTAATTAAATTTCACTTGTTCTTCACAAAAAAACTTGTTTCACCGTGTGCTATACTCGCCGACAGATGCATATAATACAGTTTCTTGCCTTCACCCTTGATTTGTGTTTGAAAAATCTTCTTTAATTAGTTATAATCATGTAGAGCTTTCAAAACACGTTTCATCTTCGGCATGTCATTTGATAGGCCTACTGATGTTGGCGAATAAATTGTATAACGGGTTCTGGTCTGTAGGTGTGTTTTCGTTTAGCATTTTGGCGCTATTCTTTGCTTTTCTTAAGATTTCCATATCTTCCATCATGCTAATTTTGTTTTGTTATTCCCTTTGTGTGTGATTGTCATGGTATATCCGAATGTTAAACTGATGACTAGAGACCGGATGTTAGGGAAAATGCCTACAGTTATTTATTATAGATAGCCTATTGTAAAAGTGACTTCATATAAGTTCATACCGACAACCCTAGACTTTTCCATGAAGTTCATTTTGCCTATGAATGCCTATTTCAACTTACAATGCCTATTTGTCATTTTTCTCGAAATTAACTTACTATTTCAATGAAATTATTTGAAATGGACAAACTTGATGACCCATATCATTGCATAAATACCTTTAATTGACTGGCAATATTATTTTTGATGTTGGTAACACTGTAATCAGTCTGTAGTCCTCGTTCACAGACAGGTGCTTCAAAGACAAAGTTGCGCGACAAGAGTATGTGTTTAGAATAGCATTTCACGATGCCTAAAGAAAAAGACAAACTGTGTAAAATTTCAGTGAATTGCGCGAAGAAGTGCCGTGTTTAGCAGCACTTAGGTCTACAAACTGCAAAACATAAGTATGCTCTTTGTAAAAATGCATAACAAGTTGCAAAATCATCTCTGATATCTTCGCGTGCTATTGATAGCATATGTTTATAATCTTTACGTAAGACTGTAAAATTTGATGTTGTAGTCCATTTTTGTAAGAGCCTACTTTGATTTTTAGTGCCTATATTAATGATTTTTAATGCCTTTTTTCCTGCCTATTTTGAACTTTTTAAGAGCCTAACATCCGGACTCTGCTTTTTGCAGACGATCAAGTAATAATAAGCATCAGAAAATGCTTTATAACAATTCCTTTATACACAGTCTCAAGAAAATCCTTGAGGATGCCAGACGCAGTCTCTGGCGAAACGTCGGGGAACTACAAGCCTCACGACCACGGTCTACGGCCCGAAAATCTTCATCAAGATCATCATAATTCCTTTATACTTTAAATAACATCTCTCTAAAATACAATTTAAGAATATCTACATCTAAAACAAAAATATTAGCTCTGAAAGGAAAATGTGCTTTAGAACAAAAACAGTGATAAACAATGTAATTGTAGACTAAGTTCAGAATTTTAATTATTTGGGATGTCATTTAGGCAATGACAGAAATTTAGATAAACACACTAAAATACAACGATTCAATTATCTATGTGGCACAATTAAACGCACTTTATTGAATAAGACTAGAAAAGAAACTATTTTGAAGTTTTACAAAGTATTGGCAGTTCCATCTCTTATCTATGGATGTGAAACCTGGACATTAACAAAGGCAGATAGTAAACAAATAGAGGCTGCTGAAATGAAGATGTTGAGAGCAATAGCAGGATACCAAAGGACCGATAAAAAGAAAAAACGAAGATATAAGTACAGAACTTAATATATTTAATCTCTGCGAAAGATTAAAATATTATCAAAATGCTTATCTTCAGCACGTATTACGAATGAATGAACAGTGCATACCAAGAAGAATGTATAATTATAAACCAAAAGGGAGAAGAATGTTGGGAAGACCATTGAAGAGATGGAGGGACCAATTCGACCTGTAATGAGATCGGAACAAGCCATTGGGCTTAATACTTGTTGTTGATGATGATGACATCCGGACTCTACAGATGACTCTTGATGTCCCTGTACCGGTACACAGTTAATGCACAACTAACCTGCTTCGACCCTCGAAACGATTTATTATGCGAAGGTATGAGTTGTAGCCTATAACAGTAAGCTACATGATCTTTATGGGAAACATAATATGAATTAAGTATGATGTACTGCGATGGGTAGGACATGTGGCATGAATGGGGAATGTAAGAGGTGCTTGGAAACTCCTCATAGGAAAGCCAGAGGGAAAGCGCCCATTAAGCAGGCCAAGAATGAGGTGGGAAAAATTAATTATACAGGGGACGCTTGGAAAACACTTCAAGATGGGATGTGTGGAGACTTTATGTCCGCGCGGCTATGATCCTGTGGGTTCAACACTGTCATTGATTTAGTCAGTTATTGACACTCGTGAATCTACTCGTACTTTTAAAGTAGACCAATTGGACAATGTTATACATCAACTGGCTAAGTGCCTTTTTTTTTCTAAATGAGATGTTGATGTAATTTGTTGCACTGGCTCATGAAGTAAGTGCACGCACACTTTTAGCCCCAAAACTTTAAATATAGCCTTGTTATTAAAGAAAAATGTAAACGCCGCGCCGTCAGTCCTATCAGAGATTCTATGTTTTGCACCAAATGGCTATGAAATCAGATCTTCGTAAATGATAATCAATATTTTGCATCATGCAGCTAAGCGCCAAATGTTCTCAGTTTTATATTGTTGATGTATAACTGTCAAATAAGGAAAAATAACTTGCTTCTTCTTCTTCTTCACTTCACAGGCTAGGCAAATTGCCTGTTCCTCCTCAAGTTGTTCTGTCCATCTTTTCACTGGCCTTCCTACATTCCTTAAATCTCTTGGCTTGTAGTTAAATGCTGCTTTTGGTAATCTTCCTCCATTCATTATATCTAGGCTACATGTCTAAATAATTTATCTTCATGTTATTTGATTTTAGCCTATCATTCAGTGGAGATATATATATATATATATATATATATATCCATCCATAGTAATTCTGCCCGAAGGCAGGTTCTTCACTGCAATCATAGCATTTAAATGCTATGCTTGCAGCTTTACTAGGAAACTGTAGGGGTGTGGTAGCTTCCCGTTGCTATATATATATATATATATATATATATATATATATATGAATATCAAAGTTTTCGGCATGATCCCACATACCATTATCAAGGAATTAATGGCATGTGGGATCATGCCGAAACGTCGGAATCAGTGGCCAGAGACCGAACTTGAATCCAAGACGCGGAAAACCCAAGAAAACTTTCATATTCATACTTATATCTGCAATATAACATATATTATTTAACTCTGTTCTTATATCTTCATTCTTTATCCGATCCAATCATGTACAGCCTTCTGTTCTTCTAAGGAAGTTCATTTCTATGCTTTGTATTCTACTTTGTAATTTATTGGTCATTACCCAAGTTTCGCTCCCATAAAGTAATGCAGGAACTGCCGTTTTATAAAACTTCAGTCTAGTATTTTTTCTTGGTTTGTTCTTTAATGTTTTTGTATAGTTCTGCATATCATTTGAAATATTGACAGTTTCATATTTATGTCTCTTTAAGTTTTTGTATTTATAGTAAAATTACAACCAAAATAATTAAAATTTGTTACTTGTTGTTAGAGGTTTGTTGTCTATTAGGAAAATAACTTGCAATATCCAATATTGTTTGTTTGGCGCTACAGTAAATAGTGAATATTGACTTAAACTTTAAACGTAGGCATACCTGTATTTTTCTCTAAAGTTACATAATGGCGCATAGCATGTTGATGTATAACGCCGTCCAATTTATTAATTGTGTAAGTTAATTTCCAATTTTATTGTATGTAAATGTTGAACTTGTTTGGTAAACATAGGCCTATAATTTTTTAAAAGCAAATAAACTGACATAGGCATACAACAAAATTATGCCAGTATTTAAATCTTCAAAGCGAAAGGGACAAATCCTGATACATTAATTTATAGGCCTGCAAGTAATTAAGTTTTGGTTTTCTGGTGGATAATTTATAATTTAAGCGAGTATAATAAATGCATTGCATGGTTTTCGCGGAATGTCGCCCAATAGCGTCTACACTTATCTTCAATCAGAATTTTAACGTTGAATCTGGTTCTCCTATTAATTTATTATGAACTTTGAATAATTATAAAGAATCAGCTGTGTAGCAGACTTTTTAAATATAAGTTAGTGCTTCCTACGTTATAATAGTAACTTCCTGCTCGCGGCATGTGTATTCTATTGTTCTCCCGTGCGCTTTACAACATTCATTTGTTTTGAATTGATACGAAAACTCACTGTTGTTTCCAAATCCGTTCTCCAATACACCCAAGGTCATATTTACTTTTTATTAGATCTTAAATTTCTCTTTCATATATTTCATTGAGAAAGAAGATAAAAGCCTGTATTTATTTATATACATATTTTCAATGTTTACACATCTTTCTGTGCCTAAAGTTTTATTTTCCTTCTCCACTCGTCCGTATCCATCCACGAGTTCCGAGGTCTTCCTCTCTTTCTTCTTCCAGGTGGATACCATTTCATTTTTTATGGATAACCTTTGTTCTTGCATTCGTCGTACAAGTCCATACCAATTTAATTGCTCGCATCTTATTCAATGTACTATTGAATATTTAATATTATGTCCACCGCTGTGATCTCGAGGTAACGTGCTGCCTTGTCATGCAGCTGGCCCGGGTTTGATCCCCGGTCGGGACAGTTTCTATGTAGACCTAAATTAAATAGCATACATATTTGTTTTTCTTCTTCTTCCTTTGGCTCCATGGTCCTCCAAGAACCTTCGCCTCCTTCATAACAACTGCGCATTTTTCTCTATTATGTACTAGCTTTCTGTCTCCACCATTGCACTTTCAGTTGTCTTAAGTCTCCATATTTGTTTTTACATTAATTAAATAGAAATGTCTTTATATGTTTACGAATTTAGGTATCTGTAGTGGTTTAAGACACATTTGTTTTTTTCATATTTCTACATATTTGTAGGATGTAGTAGGCCTACATATAGGCCTATTTTCATATTTAAAAAAATATCACATATCTTTACTTAACCGAACTTTTATTTTAAATAAATGCCGCGTTTTATGGTTTCAAAATTATTCTTATCGGATAATTATTTAAAATTTATTTCACTAGCATCTGCTTTTAAAATCTGGATTTATGAATTTCTATGGGTCGTTGAAAATAAGTTGTGTTCTATGCGCATTATTTTCCTTATTGCTGAGCCTCGGCGTTTGCCTCGTCAATCAACCCCTTGTGACAATAGAATTAATTATTATTATTATTACTATTATAAATATTATTATTGTTGTTATTATTATTATTATTATTATTATTATTATTATTACCATTATTATTATTATTACTGGCCGATAGCGAGGAGATACTAAAGGCCAACACGCACACACTATTGAGTAACACTAAGAAATTAGGACTGGAAGTAAATAGGCCTATCAGTAAAACTAAATGTATGGTCACACGTAGAAATACATTATATAATGGAAATGGACAGCTAATGACAAATGAGGGAAATTTTGAGGAATTGGCTGAATTAAAATACCTAGGAACAATAATCACAAATAGGAATGAGATGCACAAAGAAATTAAACATAGGCTCAATTCTGGAAATGCATATTATTATGCATTGCAGAGACTTTTGATGTCCCAACTCCTTTCAAAAAACGTTAAGCTGAAAATATATAAAACTATTATTCTACCAGTTATATTATATGGGTGCGAAACATGGACTCTTACTTTAAGGGAGGAAAGGAGATTACGAGTATTTGGGAATAAAGTTCTTAGGAAAATTTTTGGACCAAAGAGAGATGAACAGACAGGTGAATGGAGAAGACTACATAACAATGAACTACATGGTCTTTATAGGAAGCCAGATATAATAAGAAGAGTTAAGTCCCGTAGACTGCGATGGGCAGGACATGTTGCGCGTATGGGGAATGAAAGACGTGCATGGAAACTTCTTGTAGGAAAGCCAGAAGGAAAACGCCCAGTTGGTAGACCAAGAATGAGGTGGGAGAATAACATTAACTATGATTTGAGGGAGGTGGATTATACAGGGAATGATTGGAAGGCACTGGCTCAGGATAGGAATGTATGGAGAGCTTATGTCCGTGCGGCCATGAACCTACGGGTTCGTTAGTGCCAGTGAGTAAGTAAGTAAGGAAGTATTATTATTATTATTATTATTATTATTATTATTATTATTATTATTATTATTATTATTATTATTATTATTATTATTATTATTATTATTATAGTACAAAGTGTTATGTTGTATCGTGCAGAGACGTGGACTTTAGGTTGACAGCAAGCAAAACAATTATTGACAACAGAGATGGATTTTTGGCGAAGGGCATCAAGAAAATCAAGAAAGGAGAAAATTCTGAACCAGAAAATTAGAGAAATAATTAATGATAGACATAATATTATACAAGTGATAGAAGAACGAAGATTGAAATAGTAAGGGCATCCGAAGAGAATGGAGAATGATAGAATCCCAAGAATGATGCTGGATTGGAATGCTGAAGGCAGGAGGAGGAAGGGGAAATCCAAGGAACAATGGATGGATGAAGTGAGAAGAAACTTGATCAGCAGAGACCTCAAAGAAGAAGATTCTGATGATAGAAATTTGTGGCGGAGAAAAATGCATATGGGCTGAAGGATAACTACTGTAATGCAGAAAAAATCCTTAATAAATTATTATTATTATTATTATTAGAATTGTTGTTGTTGTTGTATATTCATTGTAAAAGCCGGAATAATAAAATTATAGTTATTATTATTATGCTTTACCGAGGTTGTGAAGGTACGCGAATATGTGGAGGCAGAAAAAATTAATCAATTGGACATTTCTATGAAAATAAATTAAACTAATGTAAAAAAACTTCTTTCATAATAAAGAAATCGATATTAACGCCCTTGTTATAAAGGAAATGTTAGGAAAAAAAGAGAAAATAATAAGTAAAACTTAACAAGAAATGTCAGTCTATGACGAACGAGTAACATCGGCCTATAACAAGGAGGTAACGTTTGAGAACCTTATTCGAAGTGTGTTGCGACTTGCATCGCAACAGTTAGCCGGTGCGGCTGGCTCAGTCGTACTGGCGTGATCTGCATCGACTACCGATGTAGTTCACTTGCTCTCCACATGGAGGCGCCTGAATACAGCACTAGACATTTTATGTTGGCCATACTGTTTTGCTGCAGCCTTTGCCATGGCTACCAACATCGTCGGTGTTGTGTCCAGGTCTAGCGTGTTCACGTGTGACTCGCTCTTAATCTGCTTCAGGCCATTGACGGCAACGGCCCTCTTAAGGGGTCTAAACTCCGCTCAGTGTTAGCTGGGCCATCGTGGGCAGTGGTATCGTTTTGATTATTGGAGGTTGAATACCTCACTCAGTGTGTGCCAGGCCGTCGAGGACGATGGGCCTGTTTTAGTTAAGAAGTTTAGGAACTCTTTACTCATTGTGTTGTAGTCCGTAGCCTATAGGGCTACGGTTGTATCTTGTTGGAGGTTAAATACCTCGCCTGTTGCTAACTAAACCATCTAAAGGTACGTACACATATGCGCGCCGCGAACACGAACGGCGCGCGCGCCGCACCATGTTCGTCAGATTTGGACGGGGTTTTAAGGTGCTCGCGAACGTCGCGCGCGTCTCTCACCACGAACCACTCATTGTCGGTTTTTTCCACAAACACTTTGATGGTTCGCTGTTTAGATTTGGACGGGTACCTGAGAGGTTCGTTGTTTTCGGTGCGCACCTATTATTTGAGTATGGAGTGGTCAGAGGAAAACATGTTAAAACTTATTGACATTTATAGAAGCAAGCAATTATTGTGGGATCCTCAACATAAGGATCATTTTAAAAAATCATTGAAAGGAGATGCCTGTTTTTTTTCAATGTGTTTTTTTTTCATGTGTACTGTAATTGTATGAATAAATTAGAATTATTTAGAAAACATTATTTATTTAAGACGTTCATTTCATAATATTATGCATGAAGTATCACAAAACAATACACTATATAAACACATTTATTACTAATTATTTATTTATTTCTTCCAAGACTCCAAAGAGCAAGATTGTTCATGTTAAGGGGCAATATACAAAAAATAATGGCCATAAAACAATTAACAATAAAAACAAGAAAACAAATTCAGGCATAAGTTTAAGTAATACAAACTACTATAGAAGCACAATATAGGCTAATACACATATAAATACAATATTTAAACAGGATAATATTAATAATAATAAAATTAACAAAATTAACTAAGAAAGCAATGAGAAAAAATATTTTTAATACAGTTAGAAAATTGTTTAACATTCGTGAAATGTTGATATTCAATAGGTAAGTTATTGTAATGGTTGATTAATGCATAACGAATTCCTTTTATACCTTTTTTTTTAGAAACTAGTATCTTTGTGCAATAAAGTACAACCTCTAGTATAATAATCATATACATCTTTATTAAAAATTAAGGCCATGTTATGGTGAGATAGATTCTTAATAATTTTAAACATATATATATATATATATATATATATACAAATCATATATTTTTTTAAATTCCTTTAATGCTATAATATTTGAAAAAGTATAAATAAAGTTATAAGATGTAATAAGTAATAAGCGTGACCAGACGCCCCGATTTTGGCGGGACAGTCTCGATTTTTAACAATTTGTCCCGCGTCCCGCGGCATTTAAAAAAAAAGTCTCTATTTTTGGGAAAGAATGCAGAACAAGCGGGAGAACGGAAAGGGAATAGACATGGTTGGTTACACCTGCTCTGCAAAATGTCTACTGAAGGTTTGTGGGTTTCCTATGGATCGCAGGAGGTTCGTTGAAATTAATAATTTCGACGAACATAACACGCGCCGCGCGCATATGTGTACGTACCTTAAGACGACGGCATTGCTTGTAGGCCGAGGCTTTGAATGCCTCGTGGTCCCTCGTTCTAAAGAATCTGAGTATTCCGACCAAACACGTTAAATTGTTTCTAATATTAGTAGTGTAGTATTCGTAATAAAACTTAAGGGTGTGGTATACTAAGCGTCGCAAAAAAAATTCATAAGTAATGCCACGAGTGATTTCCCAATTATCGACAAATTCACGACTCATGAAGTGAGGAGTGAATTTATCTAGAGAATTTATAAATCAAGAGTGGCATTTGTTAGGACTATTTAACGAATAAAATTAAGCTGTTTACTCACAAATCATTATTTAACTATAGTTATTTTAAAATATTTATATATTTAATGTAAACGGCGATGTTTGAAAACAAATGAGCAACGTTAGGTACACTTCATCTGCTTCTTTTCTTTATCACTGCAACCAGATCATACTATTTATTGCCAAAGGAACGCAATATTGTAGGAATGCTCTCTAGTGGAAAAAAATGAAACACATCAAACTGTATATTAATTCATTTCTGATCATGTTTCTGATGTAAATATGACACTTATATTTTTCTGGATTATTACCTGGGAAAAAATACATTTAAGAAAGTGCAAACAGTGGTTTCTTTTTTTGGTAGTATAATAAATTGCTACAAATGTTTTTATATTAACTCATGCAAGCGCTATGTGTTGACATCCATGCACTATATATACAATCTGGTAGCCGTATTTCTTACAGAGTCAGTCACTGCAAAATAATGGTCAGACCTGTTCAGAATATTAAAAAGGAGGAGCTTTCTGTAATATGGTAAATATAACACTGATAAATATTTCGTGAAACACGACTCTGATTGGTTGTAAAACAGAAATCATTGAAACGTGATTGGTCATTGACTCCCATTTGGAGCATGAGTTTAATAGTCAATTTAATTTCTTATGCCACTGATGCACTAAACACTTTTAAACATTTTGTAACACTTTTAAACACGTTTTAAATATCTTCCAATGTTGCAATGATCTTTTTTTTATATTTATATATTTACGTAAAACATGATGGTGCTACATTGCTTACTTGCTACTTTCTGCTATTTTCCCTCCTCTTCCTATGTTGTTCCAAAGTTGCCACCATCAACGACCCAAAATACTCCAGATGTTGTTAACATCACTTCCACGTTCCCTGGATTTCACCCACGTTAGAGTAATTGATTTGTGTTACAGTAATTGATTTAGGTTTGGTTAGCTTTTAGGTTCCTTGCTTTTTAAATGTGATTTGATACGTAAAATAAATTACCTCTTCATATCTGTTATTCTATGAAAAATTCAAAATGTCGGACGGTTACCACGTAAAATCATATTTCCACTAGTTCATATCGTGTTAATTATACATTTTTAGACAAGTTCTGGGAATTTTGTGTCAATGTTGGTCATATTTATTTCACATACATATACGGCCAACTGCTGGAGGTTGCATTTATCTTTCTGGGATTACATGGAGCACTAGCGCATGCGCACTGCGATTCTATAGAACGAGTGTTCTACAATTTTTTTTCTGGACATAAAAATCCCAGCGACCTACCAGAGGACCTTTCGACAGTTAATTCTAAATTTAGTCGTGTTGCGGGTTTGTTAATTCGATCAACAAAGGGTCTTGGATTCAAATTCTGGTGCAGACCAATTCTGAGCATGATTTTCTTTTCTAATTTCCCAAAATCTTCATGACATATTTGGGTTAGAATGTTGTTACCAGAACCCATTTTCATAATACTGATAATCACCATTTTATAGTATCATAAGTAGGGCTCAGAAGTTGAGGACCTATAAAAGACCTTTAAAAACCTAAGGATATCCTATAAGAGACCTAAAAAAGTGGAAAAAGGACGTAAAAAGTGTTGCAGTTACTAACGAGTGGATAAAGACAACCTCGCTGCCTGTACCCTCTGCTCGAAGTATTTTTTCACAAAATAGCAACTTCTTAGAAAATTTGAAGTTGAAATACAATAGTTCAGGTGGTCATTTGGTTGGTGGTTAAAAGTAACGGGATATTTTGCGAGGGTTCAATAGCTTCTCGCGGAACAAAATTGTTTGGAATTTGAAAAATCTTTAGAAAGTAAAATTACATAGTGTTATTGAAAGACTTTGGAATTTAAATTACATTCAGCAGACTCTTGAATTTTATAAATGGCAGGGGCCTACAAATATAGTCAAAAGAAGTTAAAATTGCAAAAAAAAAACTAAGACTTAAAAAAAGGTCAAAAAAGGGACCAAAACACATCGGAGAAAGGAGAAAAAGGACAAAGCCCATCATTTTCTGGCCTATAATAACCCAAAATATATTTATATCTTATCTTCAGGTAGTCCCGCGCCGTAGCCAAGCGGTTAAGGTAGGAAGCCTTGGCGCAGAGCTACGGGACTTGCGCTGATTCGAGTCTCCATGGGGGAAGAAATTTTCTCATGGTATTTCGGCCAGTGTGGGACCGGTGCCCACCCAGGATCGTGAGGCAATTGGGTAGCTACAATAAGTAACGGCTCCAGGTTGAGGAACCAGCTATAACGGCTGGGGGACTCGATATGCTAACCACATGTAACCCCTACACTGGCTGTTGATCATCTACCTCTGTGATTGACACATGTGGATGTGAAGGGCCAGCAGCCGGCTGGTAAAAGGGCAACCGCTGAAAAGTGGAAAGACCCTCAATCGGAATCTTCAGGTAAAGGTAAAGTGATCTCACTACAGACCTCAGGAAGCCCTTGGGGTAGTAGGAGGTTATGGCTCCCACTTTTTCTAGACAATCGGCACTTGATATCATCCGGGTTGTCAGCCCTGCGTAACGGCCGCCTTTACCCCCAGAACAGGTGCTGGTACTCATTTACGCTAGAGGCTGAGTCGACCCCATGGCCATAGAGCCGCCAGAAGGTTTGGGTCAGTTTAAAAATCCCGATCCCACCGAGATTCGAACCCTCGACCTTCCGGCTTGTAGCGCACTGCCTTAACCACTACGCTACGGCGTGCCCGTCGTCTTCAGACATAAAATTTAAAAAATCCTTAACTTCCGAGCCCTAATCATAGGCCTAAATATTTCAGTGTCTTCGGAAAAGGTTTGACAAACATGATACAGCTAACATTAAACAAAGGAAATGTTAATAGATTGGAATTGTTTTGAGATGGAAAGATGGAAATATAGCCTAGGTCTAACAAAAACGGGTATGGTATGGAATCCGCAAGGAATGCCCAGAAAAAAGTGGAAGAGGCAGAATTAACTGCCGGAACATTCTGGGAAAGGAATCATAGCAATTGAGGGAAGAATTGAAGTAAAGTAAAGATTCTGGCAAGGGAAAAAGTATGTTGGCGATCTTTCGTGGAGGCCCTATGCTCCTCGGAGGAGTGTTGAGAATTACTGCTGCTAATATTACACTTAAACATCGTAGACAAGTTATGATGTTAAATGTTAAATAATAATGAGAGAAGAATATCATGAAGGGACCCCAGGCAGTGGCCCTGTCGTTTAAATAAACATTTTAGAACACTCTTATCACTCGAATTAGACTACTGTATTCTGACAATTAATTTTGATGTGTTGTTTACGTTTTACATAAAAGGAATTTAACGAGATTTGCATAGAGTGAATCGGGGTAAGATGGTAATAAGGGAAAGATGCCTATTTCTTTGTAGTTACATATTCCATCGAGAGAGAATGCTACGTGTTTGACTTGCTTGTGCATTGAGACATCTGTGTTTGTGGAAAGTAGAGTGAACACTTTTGTCGGGTATTCTTGCTATTAGAGAAAAAAACAGGAAGGAGTTCATTTTTCTGCAGTGAAGTTATTGCAAAGGTAATTATAACATTCATGTATCTCTTTAATTTGTTATAACTGTACAAAACCTCACAAATATGATGTACTGTAGATTCCAAAATTGTTATTGTCAATAAGAATTGACCTTGATCTGGCACATTAGTTTACAAAACGACATTAGGCATCTTATCCCGTTTCTTGGGGAAGATGACTAAATATTTTCGGGGTAAGATGCCAACTAACTAACTAACTCACTGGCACTATCGAACCCGTAGCTTCATGACCGCGCGGACATAAGCTCTCCATATATCCCTATCCTGAGCTAATGTTTTCCAATCATCCCCTGTATAATTTACTTCCTTCAAATCATAGTTAATTTTATTCTCCCACCTCATTCTTGGTCTACCAACTGGGCGTTTTCCCTCTGGTTTTCCTACAAGAATCATCCATGCACATCTTTCATTCCCCATTCGTGCCACATGTCCTGCCCATCGCAGTCTACGATACTTAACTGTTCTCATTACATCTGGCTTCCAACTTCTTACGAAATGTAAATAAATTTTCATTTTATTATTTAATTACAATAATTCTGTAGAAAAGTAAAATAAAACATTAATTAATTAAATATCTCAATGAAACCATTTCTAAAATTAAATCCTTAGAATAAAAGTGATGCTCATTTGAAAGATACAAAATTGTGACAGAAAAAAAAGAAGGGACAACGAAACAAAAGAAGAAGAAAAAATTAAAGTGCTTGTGTTGTTTATCATGATCCTGCAGGACTTCAGGTTGATTGGGTTGAATGTTTTATGTAGAAGAAGTGGCTTCATGAGTCTCGCACACAGCAACAAAATCTGTGTAAATACTTGTGTTGATGGTTAAAAAATTGAGATAAGTTATATTTAGACCATCTTCTAAAATTGGTATGATATTAGATCCCACAATCCGTTTTGAGACTCATAGTGGCCAACCTGAGGAAGTTGGCTCTGAAAAGAAAGCCATATATGAGCCAACAATTGACTATTACAAAGATAAATACCAACTAGATAGTATAACTGTCACAGGATTGATGATCGGTGCAAGAGGAACTATACCAGGATTCTTAGCTAAATTTTGGAATTTCTTAGATTTGGACAGGGTGTATCTTTTTAAAATTGCCATCGCTGCCATTAGAGGATCAATTTCAATTTTAAGAAACCATCTTTACAAAATGTTTACATTATAGTATGTATACTTCAATTACAATTTGAAAATTGTTTAATGTGTTTACAAAATGTGTTTCATCAATTTCGAAAATTAATTGTCTGTATCACTTTGTCCTTGTGGCAATCCTCTAATGTGGAAAGTTGTATATAATACATTGATATAATATATTTGCAATAATTATAGTTCAAAAAGTCCACCGCTTTGGTCTCGAGGTACCGTGCTGCTTTGTCACGCAGCGGGCCCGGGTTCGATCCCCGGTCGAGGCAGTTTTTCTGGGTGAGGTTTTTATCGGGGTTTTTCCTCACATGTAAGACAAATGTCAGGAAAACTGTAAGGCCCAAACGGTTCCCGAAATCATACGGCCATCATCATCATCCTTCTCATTATCATCATCATCATCATCATCATCACCTTTCACCGGTGTGGAAAGCAACGAGAAGCTACCACACCTACAATTCCCTAGTAAATCTGCAAGCATAGCATGAAAATACTATGATTGCAGCGAAGGACCTGGGCAGAATTTTCTAAGGATACATAGTTAAAAACTTAATAAAAACGAAAACTAAATAAAATAAACACATTAGTATAGGCCTACGTGATAATTACTTTGCCATCTGTAAAATTAAATTTGATTGATAAAACCACTTGGGTTACATATTTTCAAAATTTATGGTCCATCTCCCAGACTAATTTTGATTTACCCATATCTCAGAACGATGAATTTCTATATATCACTGAAGCAGAACTTGACACAGCTTTAGAGTCCTGTAAAAATAATAAAGCACCTGGTGAGGATGGACTTCATATAGGATTGTTTAAATATTCTGACAAAACTCTTAAACAAAAATTTCTGCACTTACTAAACAAAATAATCTTGGGAGAAGACCTGCCTTCATCTTGGCAGAAAGCCATTATCATACCAATTTTTGAAAACAAATTCTTCACTACATTCCTCGAGGCAGAAGATCTGTTGGTCGACCTTTTCGGAGATGGCGGGAGACCGTAACGGGCCACTGGGCCTAATACTTGAAAGGACGATGATGATGAATATTATTTTCATAAATAATTTAATTTATTAATTGTTAAAAGAATACTATGAGTAGCCTAAAATTAATAGAAATTGTTCAAAATTTCTCATCAAATTGATTTTATGTTGATAATTTTTATTATATTTTGGAATCTTGGAACGTATTCCCAATATCCCCATACAAATGGCCATTCGATATTCACGGTTTCTGTATTCGCGGCATATTTACAGAACATATCCCCCGCGAATAATGAGCTTTTACTGTATACCATTTCAAATATTTCATAGAATTATATATTTCTATATGAAACTCGTAAATGTATGTAGGTGCCTATAATATCTAAAAGCTGCAAGCAAATACAATGTTAGGCATCTTCCCCCGATCCACTCTGTTTATCGTAAAATATAAAACAATAGCATATTTTTACTATAGAGTACAACATTGAATTAGTATCGAGCGTGGCATTTCTTGATGCAGAAACAATTGAAAGCTATTAATATTTTTACTATAAGTTAAGCATTTTTTTTTAAATTTTCCATATTGGAAATAACATTCAAATTATCGACATCTTTATTACTTTAATGTGCTCTTTGTTATGTGAAGAAACCATGTGTACTGTTTTATAAGTCTCTTGCCTCCATTATGTCTATTAATTGCGATATTAATCGATAAGCTACGTGTATCCGACGATATAAAATTTTTCAACAACACAATCACGACTTTAAGGTCATTTAATGGAATGTTTGTGTGCTATTTTTTAAAAATAAAATCGTATTTGCGTCTTCATATAGTAGCTTACTCTTTATCTACTTTTGTTCTTATTACATTTTTTTCCACTATTACCTGATTTTAGAGGTGTAATACTTTTTTTTATATTCAACCAATTTCATACCTATTAGGAAAGTATTGCTTATTGCATAAATCTAAATAAATTGCTACTAACTTCTGTTAAATATAAAAATTGCAGATTTTTTAGATTTCATGTTACAATAATGGAATGAAAGAATTTTAGGAGCAATGAAAAAGCCTACAAAAACAACAATAAAATGCATCTACAAATTAAGAATAAAACACTACTTTTTTTTAGATTTCATGTTACAATAATGGAAAGAAAGAAATCTAGGAGCAATGAAAAAGCCTGCCAATGAAATACCTTCAAAAAACAACAGTAAAATGCATCTACAAATTAAGAATAAAACACTACTTTTTTTTAGATTTCATGTTACAATAATGGAAAGAAAGAACTTTAGGAGAAATGAAAAAGCCTTCAAAAAACAACAATAAAATGCATCTACAAATCAAGAATAAAACACTACGTTTTTTTTAGATTTCATGTTACAATAATGGAAAGAAAGAAATCTAGGAGCAATGAAAAAGCCTGCCAATGAAAAAGCCTTCAAAAAACAACAGTAAAATGCATCTACAAATTAAGAATAAAACACTACTTTTTTTTTAGATTTCATGTTACAATAATGGAAAGAAAGAACTTAGGAGCAATGAAAAAGCCTTCAAAAAACAACAGTAAAATGCATCTACAAATTAAGAATAAAACACTACTTTTTTTTTAGAATTCATGTTACAATAATGGAAAGAAAGAACTTAGGAGCAATGAAAAAGCCTTCAAAAAACAACAGTAAAATGCATCTACAAATTAAGAATAAAACACTACTTTTTTTTAGATTTCATGTTACAATAATGGAAAGAAAGAAATGTAGGAGCAATGAAAAAACCTTCAAAAAACAACAATAAAATGCATCTACAAATTAAGAATAAAACACTACTTTTTTTTAGATTTCATGTTACAATAATGGAAAGAAAGAAATCTAGGAGCAATGAAAAAGCCTGCCAATGAAAAAGCCTTCAAAAAACAACAGTAAAATGCATCTAGCTACAAATTAAGAATAAAACACTACTTTTTTTAGATTTCATGTTACAATAATGGAAAGAAAGAAATCTAGGAGCAATGAAAAAGCCTGCCAATGAAAAAGCCTTCAAAAAACAACAGTAAAATGCATCTAGCTACAAATTAAGAATAAAACACTACTTTTTTTAGATTTCATGTTACAATAATGGAAAGAAAGAAATCTAGGAGCAATGAAAAAGCCTGCCAATGAAAAAGCCTTCAAAAAACAACAGTAAAATGCATCTACAAATTAAGAATAAAACACTACTTTTTTTTAGATTTCATGTTACAATAATGGAAAGAAAGAACTTTAGGAGCAATGAAAAAGCCTTCAAAAAACAACAATAAAATGCATCTACAAATTAAGAATAAAACACTACTTTTTTTTAGATTTCATGTTACAATAATGGAAAGAAAGAAATCTAGGAGCAATGAAAAAGCCTGCCAATGAAATACCTTCAAAAAACAACAGTAAAATGCATCTACAAATTAAGAATAAAACACTACTTTTTTTTTAGATTTCATGTTACAATAATGGAAAGAAAGAACTTTAGGAGCAATGAAAAAGCCTTCAAAAAACAACAATAAAATGCATCTACAAATCAAGAATAAAACACTACGTTTTTTTTAGATTTCATGTTACAATAATGGAAAGAAAGAAATCTAGGAGCAATGAAAAAGCCTGCCAATGAAAAAGCCTTCAAAAAACAACAGTAAAATGCATCTACAAATTAAGAATAAAGCACTACTTTTTTTTTAGATTTCATGTTACAATAATGGAAAGAAAGAACTTAGGAGCAATGAAAAAGCCTTCAAAAAACAACAGTAAAATGCATCTAGCTACAAATTAAGAATAAAACACTACTTTTTTTTAGATTTCATGTTACAATAATGGAAAGAAAGAAATGTAGGAGCAATGAAAAAACCTTCAAAAAACAACAATAAAATGCATCTACAAATTAAGAATAAAACACTACTTTTTTTTAGATTTCATGTTACAATAATGGAAAGAAAGAAATCTAGGAGCAATAAAAAAGCCTGCCAATGAAAAAGCCTTCAAAAAACAACAGTAAAATGCATCTAGCTACAAATTAAGAATAAAACACTACTTTTTTAGATTTCATGTTACAATAATGGAAAGAAAGAAATCTAGGAGCAATGAAAAAGCCTGCCAATGAAAAAGCCTTCAAAAAACAACAGTAAAATGCATCTACAAATTAAGAATAAAACACTACTTTTTTTAGATTTCATGTTACAATAATGGAAAGAAAGAAATCTAGGAGCAATGAAAAAGCCTGCCAATGAAAAAGCCTTCAAAAAACAACAGTAAAATGCATCTACAAATTAAGAATAAAACACTACTTTTTTTTAGATTTCATGTTACAATAATGGAAAGAAAGAACTTAGGAGCAATGAAAAAGCCTTCAAAAAACAACAGTAAAATGCATCTACAAATTAAGAATAAAACACTACTTTTCTTTTAGATTTCATGTTACAATAATGGAAAGAAAGAACTTAGGAGCAATGAAAAAGCCTTCAAAAAACAACAGTAAAATGCATCTACAAATTAAGAATAAAACACTACTTTTTTTTAGATTTCATGTTACAATAATGGAAAGAAAGAAATGTAGGAGCAATGAAAATACATTCAAAAAACAACAATAAAATGCATCTACAAATTAAGAATAAAACACTACTTTTTTTTAGATTTCATGTTACAATAATGGAAAGAAAGAAATCTAGGAGCAATGAAAAAGCCTGCCAATGAAAAAGCCTTCAAAAAACAACGGTAAAATGCATCTAGCTACAAATTAAGAATAAAACACTACTTTTTTTAGATTTCATGTTACAATAATGGAAAGAAAGAAATCTAGGAGCAATGAAAAAGCCTGCCAATGAAAAAGCCTTCAAAAAACAACAGTAAAATGCATCTACAAATTAAGAATAAAACACTACTTTTTTTAGATTTCATGTTACAATAATGGAAAGAAAGAAATCTAGGAGCAATGAAAAAGCCTGCCAATGAAAAAGCCTTCAAAAAACAACAGTAAAATGCATCTACAAATTAAGAATAAAACACTACTTTTTTTTAGATTTCATGTTACAATAATGGAAAGAAAGAACTTAGGAGCAATGAAAAAGCCTTCAAAAAACAACAGTAAAATGCATCTACAAATTAAGAATAAAACACTACTTTTTTTTAGATTTCATGTTACAATAATGGAAAGAAAGAAATGTAGGAGCAATGAAAAAGCCTTCGAAAAACAACAATAAAATGCATCTAAAAATTAAGAAAAAACACATTTTTTTTTTAGATTTCATGTTATAAGAGAAAATATAGAACTCTAGGAGCAATGAAAAAGCCTTAAAAAAACAACACATTCTTCGCAGTAAATCCATATAGCCTATAGACGTACTGATATTGAGAATTCATTGACAATAAATAGTTTGGTGAAGGTCTTAAGAATTTCATAATATTTTTTTTGTAATAATAAGAATATCCAGATTATATAACAATATGATTCAATTTCTTCGCTGTATTTCATTACAACTACAGCCGACAAATAGCATAACGCTTAAATGAACCTTATTAACATCAGACACATGAGCATAGAAGTTTCCTGCAATAAGGTATCGCAGACTAAGACAAATGTCTGAAACTGTGTTTGTCTAATTCATTTCTAACTCACTCACTGGCACTAACGAACTCGTAACCGTGAATATGGAATGATAACACTGAGCAACGAAAAAAGAAACTTTTTTTTTGTCTCAGAAAGAAAAAAATATGTGATTCTGATAGTATTTTTTCTCCTGAATTCAAATATGTTATCGGTTTTTCTCCATCACGCAAGGTTTCCGAGAGACAGGAATTTATAATTTCAAACACTTTAATATTTTCTACATTCGTAACTACACAATATTCGAACATTCCGACGTTCCTAGAAAGTAAGAAATTACTACTTTCTGTTATATTTCGGCTGTGGAGCATCCCTCTTGATGGTCCAACAATAATCAGCCAGCATATTAGGATTACATTTGCCTTGATATCTCTTTTCCATAGCTGAAATCTCCTGAGTTAGATCATTTGGTTTTATTTTACAATGGACAAATGGACGAAAAAACGTTTATTAAAAAAATAATTATTTAAATCCATTAATTGAAATTGAAATAAAAAAAATGTGGACGATGGGGAAATTCCAAATACATATGAAAACACGATAAAAAAACTGCATTAAGTACAACTATTGGTACTCATGAGAGACCAAAATCATGTTGACCAGTGTTATTTATATAGATATAGGCCTAAGCTTATAGGGGATACGTTCCAAGGTTCAAAAATAAAATAAAAATTATCAAAATAAAATCAAATTAATGAGAGATTTTTGAGGTTTTTATTAAATATTATTATCAGGCTTAGGAAAGGGCTTAAAGAACTTAGTAATTTTTTCCTGTTTTGCCGCTTTCAGAAGATCTTTCAATTCAGAATGGTATTCAGCTGTGAATTCAGCGATAAAATTCCTTATTTTATCTTCGAATTTGTTTTTAAATCGTACAGTTGATTCATTAACATCGAACATCGTGATATAGACGTAAACGACTCGCCAAGGCGTATAAACGCATTTTGACTACTGTGACGTTCTAGTAACTGACATAAGTGACGGACTGTCGGACAAACTGCAGCGTGTCCATAATATGTGTATCAGATTCATATTTAATGTTCGAAAATACGATCACATTTCTCCATTATTCCACGAATTGTCATGGCTACATCTAAAAGAGAGAAGAAAATCGCACTGTCTAATTCTCCTATTTAAGATCCTACATACCTCGATTCCCAATTATTTATCATCCCGTTTCCAGTATCTATCCTCAAACCATAACTTAAACACAAGATCACAACATAGTCTCTTGCTTAATATACCGCAACACAGGACATCACATCACTCCATGCCATATACCATCTCCACTTCTCGGAACTGGAATTCCCTACCACAAGAAATAAGGGGCTGCCGGACATTGGCATCTTTTAAAAGAAATCTAAATTTATATTTGCTCTAAACTCGACTTCATTATTATCCAGTGTAAGATATATATATATATATATATATATATATATATATATATTAATTGGTGTTTCCCGTATAATGTATCATATTTATATTATTATTCTTATTATTATTATTATTATTATTATTATTATTATCGTATCATTATTGTTATTACCCTATAAAATGTTGTTTGTACATGACATTTACATTGCTACATTTATTGTATCTTTAACTGTTTATAATTAGTATAGTGTATATCTATATTTGTCGAATATTTATTTGTATTTGTGCTGGTTGAGTGGAAGAGAGGGCCTTATGGCCTTAACTCTGCCAGAATAAATAAAGTATTATTATTATTATTATTATTATTATTATTATTATTATTATTATTATTATTATTATTATTATTATTATTAAACGGTCAATCATTTATATTTTTACATTAAGCGGCAACACTACTTTTTTCCGCTTCGGAACTAATTTTTCTTTCCTTCCACTCGACATTATAAATTGGGAACAAAGCAGAAGACACACGTGTTATTCAAACAAAATTATTGCAATGAATGGCAAGTTGCAGCAAGGAAACACTGATCGTGGCATTTATCTATAGACATAGCGGCACGTGAGATACGGCGGCGGCGGCTTTTAACAACGAACTTTATAGTTATTGGCAATAAGGTTTGTTTTACTTTGATATTTATTTGTCCCTTTGGTTAGAATCGCTCATTGTAAAAGCTGCCTTGGCACTTGCCTGCAGTAAAAAAAAAAAAAAAAGTTGCCGATACGTTAATAAAGGATACTGATCCTCTTAATATACCGACTTGATCCGCGAATAAAGAAACTTTTAACCGCAACCCGCGAATAATGAAAACGCGAATAACAAAACCATGGATAAGGAGCTCTTACTGTACGGGGTGAGTCATAAATATGGCTATACGTTTGATCGTGTTGTGTGATGAAAATATTACCATTACAGGAAATATGAAATTACCGTTCGAAAGGCAATTATTCAAATTACAACAACGGAATAAAACAAAACAGTGTAGAACTTACGTCATTAGTCAAAATGGCGTTGAATATGCAACAGCAAATTACAATTGCTGCATGGACAATAACGTATGCTAATGATCGTGAGGCCGCAAGACGGGCAAGACGTAAGTTTAACGTAGCATTGCAGCCGTCGACTGTGGGGAAGTGGAGAAAACGACTGCTGGAAACGAGAAGTATGCAGAAAATGGAACCTCCTGGAAGGCCTCGCATTAGCACGGATGCAGAAACAACGAAGAGAATTGTGGAGGTGTTCGACGCTAGCCCACAAAAATCAACCCGCCAAGCTGCACGTGAGCAGTGATTAGTTTTGTTTTGTTCTATTGTTGTAATTTGAAGGATTCCCTTTCCAATGATAACATCATATTTCCTTTAATAATAATGTTTTCGTCACAAAATGCGATCAAACGTATAGCCATATTTCTGAATCACTCTGTATATAGGCTTATATTAATTCTGAAAATTTATAATAAATAGCTTCTAGCTTCCCACTTAGGTTTTCGAGGAGGGTCCAATGGAATGGGAAAACAGGTTGATGTCAGAAGTAGGCCTATAAGTGTTTAAAATGACAATATAAATTGTAATAGTTAGTATGGACTTTCTTACCTTTCTGTTCTTCGGATACTGAACTGTTGGTCTCAGGATCAGCTTCACCAGTGAGAGTTGTGGACACCACTTCAGCTCTCTCCGCAACACAAGCACTCTCAGAATCTTCCGCAGGAGACTGCAATGCAAGGTCATCCATATCTTCCTCTAGCAGAGTTTCTTCATCCTCGTCCTCGTAAAGTTCTTCCCCGCAGTATCCAGTGGGTAACCCCACCGACGAAGAATCAGCGCTTACGATGGACGTCACTTCCGAACTCCTATTGTAAACTCCTTGTTGTGCTTCTTCGTATTGATGAACGATTCTTGTGTTGAAATGCAAAAATTGGTCTTCTGTCACTTGTTCATCTCCATCGCCGATTCGAAAACAAATGTCTGAAGATCTGACAGACAATAGTTTTTCTATTGAAAATGAATCTGATGGCTTTTTAGGAACTGATTGAGTTATTGTGTTTCCGTCTTTAGAATTACTTGCTTCGCTTAAGAAAGATGTTTCGCTATCGGCCATATTGTTCTATAGAGGCCATAAAAGTTCATTTGGTCTCAATTATCACTGAGCCGAGACGGGTACAGCAACCTATAGTGTCTGGTTATTTGTATTTTATAGGCATTACTAATTGTAATGGAAAATAGTTCTTAGTCTAACGAGAAGTATTACTTTGCAAGTCATTGCTCTCGTACAGTCACTACTGCAACCTAAAACAAATAAGTTAGAACTAGCTTAAATCCAGAAATCAGTAGTTTGAATATTTTAGCCAAGTCCACAACTGTGGTCTCGGGGTAGAGTGCTGCCTTGTCACGCAGCGGGCCCGGGTTCGATCCCCGGTCGGGACATTTTTTCTGGGTGAGGTTTTTATCAGGGTTTTTCCTCGCCTGTGAGACAAATGTCAGGAAAACTTTAAGGCACAAACGGTCCCCGAAATCATATGGCCATCGCAATCATCATGCAATCATCATCATTCATATTCATCTTAGGTTAAGCTTAGGATTAGGGACTCTCCTGGCGCACCATTATCATCATCATCATCACCCATCATATCATCGGGGCAACGTAACCCCGCCTTCCAGGCGCCCAAACTTCACAAGTGAGTTACAAGTAGGCTACTCCATTGCCAGGAGAGAAACCAGGAATGTCGAAAGACCACCCGGGGCATTTGAAAAAAAAAAAAAATTAGCCAAAAAACCCTATAATCGTTCTTAAAAGTAACTAACTCGCTGGCACAATCGAACCCGTAGATTCATAACCGTGCGTTAGTAAGCTATCCTCAGCCAATGTTTTTCAATCATCTCTTGTATAGGGCCTAATCTACTTCCCTCAAATCATAATGTTATTCTCTCACTTCATTCGTGGTCTACCAACTGGGCGTTTTCCCCTCTGTTTTCCTACAGAAAGCTTCCATGCCCCTCTTTCATCACATAGTCGTGCCACACGTCCTGCCCGTAGCAGTCTACGTTAGCCTACTTAACTGTCCTTATTTTATGTAGTTTAATGTAAAAATAACGTAGCCCACTGTTATATAATCTTCCCCATTCGCCTGTCTATTCATCTCTCTTTGGTCCATTAACAAAATATATTTTTTCAAAAGTATTAATTTAATAATCGGCCGTGGTGGACTAGTGGTTATGCTCCTTGCCTCTGGTCCCGAGGGTCGCGGGTTCAAAGCCGGCCGTGGTCGATGGATTTTTAGGACGGAAAAATCCAAGGAGCAAGTCCTCCGGGAGGGACTTTAAGCAGTGGGTCCCGAATCTGAAGATTTTCAGGCTCGTAAAAAATCCTTAAGCCTGAATGAAAAGGCCTCTAAGCAAAATTTACCGAATTTTCACGTCCTAGTACTACCTTGGTTTCCTAGATGTCAGTATGAGGCGGAACGCTGACCACGTACTACTTAAAAGGCATCTACACGAAAACAAGTGTAACTAAATTAGTCTGGTTCAAATTCTTCCCTGTAGGGGGAGAGCGCCTAAATCTCTGTAAAGGGAAAACATAAGCTTACAATACAATACAATTAATTTAATAGGCTAATTTAAAGGATTATTTCAACTTCCACACTTTCCGCTTCATCGAATGTGGACGATTTATACAAGATATGTAGACATCTTAGAAAGTATACAGGTAGTAGATGTAAGGAAAATGAGTAGTCTATTTTACTTAAGGAACTGCTCTCCATAAATTATCAGTAGCCTACTAGTGGTTATCTTCCGTGCCTCTAGTGCCCAGGGACGCGGGTTCAAACCCGGCCGTGGTCGATAGATTTTTTAATATGAAATAATCCAAGGAACAAGTCCTCTGGGTCCCGAGTCTAAAAATTTCAGGCTCATAAAATAACCAAAAGCCTGAATAAAAAGGGCTCTGTGCAAAATATACCGACCGTTTCCCATCCGATAATACCTTAGTTACCCACTAGCTGTCTCGAGATGCTAGGCCGACGCCATATCACTCGCTGACATCTATGAGTAAACGAGAGAAACTATATTAACTTAGTAAGTAAGTTCCCATTAGGGAGCGCCCTAACCCCGTAACAGGGAAGGAAAGGGCTTAAGAAAAAAAGGAAATGTTTAGAGCTGGTCGCTAAGTTAGAGACCACAAAGGTATGTTCACGTTTAATTCTTCGTGTTTATTTTTAAACAATAAATTAGACAAAAAGTAACGGTCAGGGGTTAAAAAGATTGCGTAAGAAAAACTATAGGCCTAGGCCTATATCGTACTTGTTATCTTAAGTAATGCTACAAATGATTTCCAATTTATCTAGAGGTTTTAGAAATGAAGAGTAGCATTTGTTAGGACTATTTAACGAATAAAATTAAGCTGTTTGCTCAAAAATCACTATTTAAATATAGTTACAGGTATTTTATAATATTTATATATTTAATATAAACGGCGGCGTTTGAAAACAAATCAGAAATGTGTGGTTATGTTTACTCACTGCAACTTGAACAAATTATTTATTGCCAAATAGGATCGCAATCAGCGATAACCCACTAGATCGCAATGTTGTAAGAATGAACCGTATTGGAGAAAAAATGAAGCACATAAAAATGTAGCTACAGTATAACAAGCATTAGGCCTATAGGTTATTAATTTATATTTTTAGTATACAACTCGATAAAATCATTATTTAAAAACTCAATTATTGAACACGTAATTATCAAATGTGTATTTCGAAGGAATCTGTTCATTATTTGCTATATTCAACGTATTTGTGGGAGAGTCAGTCACTGCAAAATAATGCTCTGGCCTGTTCAGATTATTAAAAAGGAGGAGCTTTATTATTTTGGTAAACAAAATTCGATAAATAGCGAGGCGAACCCGACTGTCATTGTTTGTAAAAAAAATTCAGTTAAACGTGATTGGTTATTGACACGCATTTGGGGCATGAGTTAAATAGTCAAGGTTAACAATAGGTCTAGGCCTATAGGTAGACTATGTTTAAGATCTACTATTGTAACCGGGTTAGTTAGCTCAACGGCAATGTTTAAGACTCGTATTCGGGCGGTACCAAATTCAAATCTGGGATTTTCTCATTTTCAACACAAAAAACATAGTGTATTGAAATTTTAATACCATGATTATTTCTACCGTTTTATTTACTGTATGCATAACTCATTTCATTGCTATTTAATGAATTTGCATAAGACAAATGAATACAGGCAACATACACCAGAGGTTGCCACGCATTTTACACTTTTAAGTCACGTTTATAGGCCTACTAGTTGGCCTATTTGTTGTTAAATATTTTATTTTTCTCCAAAACTAAATTTGTTTTATGTTATTGGGGCCTAATTTTTTTTTATTTTGCTATCTTATACATTTTATATTTCTTTCGTTAAATCTAGAGTAAACCAGATATACAGGGTGTCCCATTTAAACCTCTCACATTTTAATTAATCATAACTAACAAAGTCTGTTTCAAACAACAAAACTTTATAGAACTTACATTTTGCAGATGATCAATTGTTAATTGCACAACATTATGAAGATTTAGAATATTTGACTAGAAAATTAATAGAAGAATATGAAAAATGGGGATTAAATTTGAACATGAAAAAAAAATTATCAATTGGTGAACCAGAACAAAATTTAATTTTGGAGACTGGAGAAACAATAAAATATTGTAGTGAGATCACATAGGCTATTTAGGAATTAAAATAAAAAAATGGGAGTTATGAAGAGGAAATATATAGGCCTAATAATATATATAATAAATTAAACCGATATCAAATGAAGTGCGGCACCATAAGATGAACTCTCCGAAAGACTCGAAGAAAAACTCAGCTCAGGTTTTATAAAATTATGGCTGTTCCTGTTCTTTTATTCTGAATCTTGGGTAGGCCTCTTAAAAAAATCTCACACATTCAAGCCACTGAAATAAATTGTTTTAAGATCCGTAAAAGGATGTACACGCATGGATAGATTAGGGCCTACATAATGAATCAACAAAAAATGAACTGGAGATATTTTCAATACACGATAAACTAGAAGAGCACAAACACCGATGGAAATAACATTTAGACAGAATGGACAATACAAGATTACCCAAAACGATAAACACCTACAAACCTCATGGAAACTTTGGGACGGCCAAGGAAACTATGGACTTGAGACTGGAACAGGTCGCATTGGCCTAATCCTGGAAAAGAAGAAGAAGAAGGAACTCTTGTCGTCCCAACTCTTTTCAAAAACCGTTAAACTGAAAACACCTAGATATAAAACTGTTATTCTAACAGTTACAGGCCTATTATGCATGCGAAACATGGACTCTTTAAGGGAGGAAAGAAGATTACGAGTAGATTTGAAAATAATGTTCTTAGAAAAATGTTTGAACCAAAAAGAGATAAACAGACAGGTGAATGGAGAACACATCATAGCACTGAGCTACATGGAATTTATAGGAAGCCAGGTATAATCCATCTATAGTAATTCTGCGCGAAGAAAGGTCTTTCACCGCAATCATAGCATTTTCATGCTATGCTTTGCAGCTTTACTAGGGAATTATAGGTGTGGTAACTTCTCGTTGCTTACCACACCGGTGAAGGATGATGATGATGATGATAATGATGATGATGATGGCCGGATGATTTTCGGGAACCGTTGGGCCCTAAGCTTCCCAACATTTGTCTTACAGGCGAGGAAAAACCCCTAAAGAAACCTAACCCAGGAGCCTGTCCCGACCGGGAATCGAACAAGGCAGCACTCACCTCGAGACCACTGCGGTGGACTACAGGTATAATAACAGTTAAGACTCGTGGAACACATCATAGCACTGAGCTACATGGAATTTATAGGAAGCCAGGTATAATCCATCTATAGTAATTCTGCGCGAAGAAAGGTCTTTCACCGCAATCATAGCATTTTCATGCTATGCTTTGCAGCTTTACTAGGGAATTATAGGTGTGGTAACTTCTCGTTGCTTACCACACCGGTGAAGGATGATGATGATGATGATAATGATGATGATGATGGCCGGATGATTTTCGGGAACCGTTGGGCCCTAAGCTTCCCAACATTTGTCTTACAGGCGAGGAAAAACCCCTAAAGAAACCTAACCCAGGAGCCTGTCCCGACCGGGAATCGAACAAGGCAGCACTCACCTCGAGACCACTGCGGTGGACTACAGGTATAATAACAGTTAAGACTCGTGGACTGCGATGGGCAGGACATATGGCACGAATGGGGAATGAAAGAGGTGCATGGAAATTTATTCTAGGAAAATCAGAAGAAAAACGGTCAGTTGGTAAATCAACAAAGAGGTGGGAGAGTAACATTAACCATGATTAGAGAGAAGTAGGTCATATAGGGATGATTGAAAAGAATCAACTCGTGATAGGGATGTATGGAGAGCTTATGTCCGCGCGGCCATGAACCTACGGGTTCGATAGAGCCAGTGAGTTAGTTATAGTTCTCTGTGATAGGGCCTATGTCAGATGTTGTATATTCTCTCCCATTAATCGTGAAACAACTGTAAAATTCTGCGCACATAAAATTGGTTTTATTGCTCCATGCTTCCAGATCGCTGCTCTATGTAGCTAAGTTATGTGTACGCCTTACAACCTTTAACCCCAGTAAAAAAGAATCTCACATTGCAAAGTATTGTGTTCCCTTGGTTACAGAACACGTGTGTCCATTTGTAGCTCGAAATATTGACTCTTAAAATAACGCCGATCTAGACGGATTTGATGCCGCGATCTTTTATTACTTCGGCGAGCTTTCCATACCGGCTGAACTACAGTAGGCCTATATTGTTTTATTTTACCCTATGTTATTAAAAAAAACATTCCTAGACTACGAGTAATAATAGATTTCAAAAACTGAATTTACAGGTAACTTATGCAGTACAGTATGAGACCAAATTAAAATTAGGCCTATAATATAAAATTATAACCTTGTATGTCCATCTCTCCAACTTTGTAAAATATTAATTCTCTATAGGCCTTTCGGGACTAGTCCCATCATGCTCATTCTGCTGATGATTGGACTAGTCCCGAAAGGCCTAATAGAGAATTAATAGGCGTAGTTTACCAAGTTCAGGAGATGGACCTGCAAGGTAAGAATTTTATAATTTTAATTTTGTTATTTTAGAAAAGAAATGACAAAATAATGGTACTGTACATCAACTATAGGTCTATGTAGACTTCAAAAAAGATATGATTCAATTAAGAGGGAGAAGTTATAGGCCCCTATAGTATCTTTGCTGGAGTTCGGAATTCCTAAAAAGTTAGTTAGACTTATACGAATGTGTCTAAATGGCTCAAAGAGTAGGGTGCGTGTAGGCAAACTGTTTTCAGACACTTTTCAAATCCAGAATGGGTTGAAGCAAGGAGATGCACTATCTCCTCTACTATTTAATTTTGTACTAGAGCATGCCATCAAATCTTTAGAAGATGAGGAATGCCTACAAATCAATGGTATTAATAAGCTGTTAGTTTATGCTGATGATGTAGTACTATTGGCCGATAGCGAGGAGATACTATTGAGTAACACTAAGGAATTAGGACTGGAAGTAAATATCAATAAAACTAAATATATGGGCACACATAGAAATGCATTATATAATGGAAATGGACAGCTAATGACAAATGAGGGAAATTTTGAGGAAGTGGCTGAATTCAAATACCTAAGAACAATAGGCCTAATCACAAGTAGGAATGAGATGCACAAAGAAATTAAACATAGGCCCAGGCTCAATTCTGGAAATGCGTGCTATAATATATTGCAGAGACTTTTGATGTCCCAACTCCTTTCAAAAAACGTTAAACTGAAAATATATAAAACTATTGTTCTACCAGTTATAGGCCTATAGGCCTATATATGGGTGCGAAACATGGACTCTTACTTTAAGGGAGGAAATGAAATTACGAGTTTTTGAGAATAAAGTTCTTAGGAAAAGTTTTGGACCAAAGAGAGATGAACAGACAGGTGAATGGAGAAGACTACATAACAATGAACTACATGGTCTTTATAGGAAGCCAGATATAATAAGAACAATTAAGTCTCGTAGACTGCGTTGGGCAGGACATGTTGCGCGTATGGAGAATGGAAGACGTGCATGGAAGCTTTTTGTAGGAAAGCCAGAGGGAAAACGCCCAGTTGGTAGACCAAGATGAGGTGGGAGAACAACATTAACTATGAGGGAAGTAGATTAAACAGGGAATGATTGGAAGGCATTAGCTCAGGATAGGGATGTATGGAGAGCTTATGTCCGTGCGGCCATGAACCTACGGGTTCGATAGTGCCAGTGAGTAAGTAGGCCTAAGTAAGTAGGGCTATTAATACCATTAGGCTAACTATTTTAATTTTGACTATTTAACTCGTGCCCCAAATGGTAGTCAAAGACCAATCACGTTTCAATGAATTTTGTTTTACAACCGATGAAATCGTGTTTCACCTCGGTCTTTATCGATTTCTCTTTATCAACTCCTGCTTTTGTTATGAAGAAACATCCTCCTTTTTAATGTTCTGAACAGCTCAGAGCATTATTTTTCTCCAATAAATACATTGAATATAGCAAATAATGAGCAGATTCCTTGATTTTACTGAGTTTTTTACTAAAAAAAATAAATCAATAACCTATAATGTTGATTATAATATCTTACAGTTTGATGTGTTTCATTTTTTCTCCACTAGGGTTCTTACAAAATTGCGATCCTATTTGGCAATGAATAATATGATCAAGTTGCAGTGAATTACATAACCTCATATTTCTGACTTGTTTTCAAAAAGTTACATTAAATATATAGGCTAAATATTTTAAAATACCAGTAAATATATTTAAATAATGACTTTTGAGTAAACAGCTTCTTTTTATTCGTTAAATAGCCCTAACAAATGCTACTCTTGATTTCCAAATCCTCTAGATCAGGGCCGCCCAAACTTTTTAATGTTTTTTTTTAAAGTGTTTGAAACCTACTGATGTCAATGTAGGTTTAAAGACAGTACTATTTATTTAATAATCAGAAACGTAATAGCCTATGAGAAATTATTTCAATGTGTAAGCATTTTGTTTAATTTTGGTAAATGAATTTATGAAAATGATTAATACAGGAAGCTAATTCTAGAAGCAGCCAATATGAGGCGTTGACATTTGTTTTATCTAAGAGTAGTTTAGTATGTATTGTAAGTTAACCTGGTAAGATCTCTTAATTAGAAATCACATATCACCCACAACACACCACGGGCACTTGCTTGCTCACTCACGCACTGAACTGGAATATAATGAGATGCATGGCAGGATGGGGAGGAGTCTTACGATACTAGTTCGCCGTAGCCAATCGCAACACAGTGGGCCGGCTTTCACTTAAACTCCCTGTTTAACATAATACACTGACAAGAAAAGTGGAACATCTCCCACACGATTCAAATTATAGAATTAGTTTCATAGGATGCAGGATAAATTATTTTAATAATTCATATTTTAAACAATAAATAGAGGCATAAAGTGAAATTTTGGTGAACACGTGTCAAACTCAACCAAATTGAAATTACACAATTTAATTCGCAAAATCAGGACTGAACAGTAGGTACTTAGGAAAATTTTTGGACCAAAGAGAGATGAACAGACAGGTGAATGGAGAAGACTACATAACAATGAACTACATGGTCTCTATAGGAAGCCAGATATAATAAGAACAGTTAAGTCTCGTAGACTGCGATGGGCAGGACATGTTGCACGTATGGGGAATGAAAGACTTGCATGGAAGCTTCTTGTAGGAAAGCCAGAGGGAAAACGCTCAGTTGGTAGACCAAGAATGAGGTGGGAGAAAAACATTAACTATAATTTGAGGGAAATAGATTATACAGGTAATGATTGGAAAGCATTAGCTCAGGATAGAGATGTATGGAGAGCTTATGTCCGCGCGGCCATGAACCTACGAGTTCGATAGTGCCAGTGAGTAAGTAAGTAAGTAGGCCTAATAGGCTATAGCACCGAAAATTGGATAGCGTACTCAATTCTTCCTCGTCACGTTTTAGGCTTTTTGCTAGCCTGTTCTGGCTCCAAATTGTTCCTCTTTCCATCTTTTCTTTGGTCTTCCCAAACTTCTTCTTCCTCTTTGTGAATAGTTACAGGCCTATGCTGCTTTTGGTACTCTGTTCTTAGAATATATCCTTACTAAGTGTTCTTTCCAGTTTGTTCTGCATTTCACTATTCTTGTGTTTAATTCTTCTACTTTTATTACAAAATAATTGGCATGGACACCTTCTTAGAATGCCAAACAATAGACTACCTCTGCAGCTATTGAACTACAGACCCACAGGGCGAAGAGACCCAGGAAGAACTAAGAAGAGATGGAGGGATCAATTTCTATCCTGAAGTGGAACAGGCCAATGGCCTAATTCATGCCTGCAATTGATGATGATGACTTTTATTTGCTGTATTATTTCTGTGTTGTAGGCCTATTTTTTGTCTGTTCTTTGATATCCTGCTATTGGTCTGAGGAATCTCATTTCAGCAGCTTGGATTCTGACAGATTTTTGTGTTGTCACTGCCCATGTTTCGGATCCATTAGTAATAATAGCAATTGCCATTGTCTTATATAATTTCATTATAGAGTCTTTTCTGGCTTTATTTCCTAAGTTCTTTTTAGTGTTCCTGTTACATAATTAAACTTAGGCCTATTTAGTTTGTTATTTATACCGGCATCTGTTTCCGTTGTATAGCCTATGATATTTCGCAACTAAATTCTAAAACTAAATCAAAATTGTAAGCGACAGAGATTAGATTTTTACTTCCGCTCCTAGGTTTGACAAAAATGGATAAGCAAAGAAACACCGATAGGCCCTATATGAGATAATTTAGACTAACAGGCCTAGTCCAATATATAGGCCTAGATGAAGAAATTCAGAATTATCAAAGCAATTGGTTACATGTCCAAAGAATGGGCCCATCTCGCTTTCCTAAATTAGCATTATTAAAATATAAAATTATGGAATATTCACCTGAAAGGTCCGTCTCCTCAACTTAATTAACTATTTAACTGTAGGGCAGAATCCTGCCGATGATGGGACAAGTCCCGAAAGCGCTACAGTTAAATAATTAATTAAGATGAGGAGACCTGCCGATGATGGGACAAGTCCCGAAAGCGCTACACTTAAATAATGAATTAAGTTGAGGAGACCTGCCGATGATGGGACAAGTCCCGAAAGCGCTACAGTTAAATAATTAATTAAGTTGAGGAGACCTGTCGATGATGGGACAAGTCCCGAAAGCGCTACAGTTAAATAATGAATTAAGTTGAGGAGACCTGCCGATGATGGGACAAGTCCCGAAAGCGCTACAGTTAAATAATTAATTAAGTTGAGGAGACCTGTCGATGATGGGACAAGTCCCGAAAGCGCTACACTTAAATAATGAATTAAGTTAAGGAGACCTGCCGATGATGGGACAAGTCCCGAAAGCGCTACACTTAAATAATGAATTAAGTTGAGGAGACCTGCCGATGATGGGACAAGTCCCGAAAGCGCTACAGTTAAATAATTAATTAAGTTGAGGAGACCTGTCGATGATGGGACAAGTCCCGAAAGCGCTACAGTTAAATAATTAATTAAGTTGAGGAGACCTGCCGATGATGGGACAAGTCCCGAAAGCGCTACAGTTAAATAATTAATTAAGTTGAGGAGACCTGCCGATGATGGGACAAGTCCCGAAAGCGCTACAGTTAAATAATTAATTAAGTTGAGGAGACCTGCCGATGATGGGACAAGTCCCGAAAGCGCTACAGTTAGCCTAAATAATTAATTAAGTTGAGGAGACCTGCCGATGATGGGACAAGTCCCGAAAGCGATACAGTTAAATAATTAATTAAGTTAAGGAGACCTGCCGATGATGGGACAAGTCCCGAAAGCGCTACAGTTAGGTAAATAATTAATTAAGATGAGGAGACCTGCCGATGATGGGACAAGTCCCGAAAGCGCTACACTTAAATAATGCATTAAGTTGAGGAGACCTGCCGATGATGGGACAAGTCCCGAAAGCGCTACAGTTAAATAATTAATTAAGTTGAGGAGACCTGCCGATGATGGGATAAGTCCCGAAAGCGCTACAGTTAAATAATTAATTAAGTTGAGGAGACCTGCCGATGATGGGACAAGTCCCGAAAGCGCTACAGTTAGCCTAAATAATTAATTAAGTTGAGGAGACCTGCCGATGATGGGACAAGTCCCGAAAGCACTACAGTTAAATAATTAAGTTGAGGAGACCTGCCTATGATGGGACAAGTCCCGAAAGCGCTACAGTTAAATAATTAATTAAGTTGAGGAGACCTGCCGATGATGGGACAAGTCCCGAAAGCGCTACAGTTAAATAATTAATTAAGTTGAGGAGACCTGCCGATGATGGGACAAGTCCCGAAAGCGCTACAGTTAAATAATTAATTAAGTTGAGGAGACCTGCCGATGATGGGACAAGTCCCGAAAGCGCTACAGTTAAATAATTAATTAAGTTAAGGAGACCTGCCGATGATGGGACAAGTCCCGAAAGCGCTACAGTTAAATAATTAATTAAGTTGAGGAGACCTGCCGATGATGGGACAAGTCCCGAAAGCGCTACAGTTAAATAATTAATTAAGTTGAGGAGACCTGCCGATGATGGGACAAGTCCCGAAAGCGCTACAGTTAAATAATTAATTAAGTTGAGGAGACCTGCCGATGATGGGACAAGTCCCGAAAGCGCTACAGTTAAATAATTAATTAAGTTGCGGAGACCTGCCGATGATGGGACAAGTCCCTAAAGCGCTACAGTTAAATAATTAATTAAGTTGAGGAGACCTGCCGATGATGGGACAAGTCCCGAAAGCGCTACAGTTAGCCTAAATAATTAATTAAGTTGAGGAGACCTGCCGATGATGGACAAGTCCCGAAAGCGCTACAGTTAAATAATTAATTAAGTTGAGGAGACCTGCCTATGATGGGACAAGTCCCGAAAGCGCTACAGTTAAATAATTAATTAAGTTGAGGAGACCTGCCGATGATGGGACAAGTCCCGAAAGCGCTACAGTTAAATAATTAATTAAGTTGAGGAGACCTGCCTATGATGGGACAAGTCCCGAAAGCGCTACAGTTAAATAATTAATTAAGTTGAGGAGACCTGCCGATGATGGGACAAGTCCCGAAAGCGCTACAGTTAAATAATTAATTAAGTTGAGGAGACCTGCCTATGATGGGACAAGTCCCGAAAGCGCTACAGTTAATAATTAATTAAGTTGAGGAGACCTGCCGATGATGGGACAAGTCCCGAAAGCGCTACAGTTAAATAATTAATTAAGTTAAGGAGACCTGCCGATGATGGGACAAGTCCCGAAAGCGCTACAGTAAATAATTAATTAAGTTGCGGAGACCTGCCGATGATGGGACAAGTCCCTAAAGCGCTACAGTTAAATAATTAATTAAGTTGAGGAGACCTGCCGATGATGGGACAAGTCCCGAAAGCGCTACAGTTAGCCTAAATAATTAATTAAGTTGAGGAGACCTGCCGATGATGGGACAAGTCCCGAAAGCGCTACAGTTAAATAATTAATTAAGTTGAGGAGACCTGCCTATGATGGGACAAGTCCCGAAAGCGCTACAGTTAAATAATTAATTAAGTTGAGGAGACCTGCCGATGATGGGACAAGTCCCGAAAGCGCTACAGTTAAATAATTAATTAAGTTGAGGAGACCTGCCTATGATGGGACAAGTCCCGAAAGCGCTACAGTTAAATAATTAATTAAGTTGAGGAGACCTGCCGATGATGGGACAAGTCCCGAAAGCGCTACAGTTAATAATTAATTAAGTTAAGGAGACCTGCCGATGATGGGACAAGTCCCGAAAGCGCTACAGTTAAATAATTAATTAAGTTGAGGAGACCTGCCGATGATGGGACAAGTCCCGAAAGCGCTACAGTTAGCCTAATAATTAATTAAGTTGAGGAGACCTGCCGATGATGGACAAGTCCCGAAAGCGCTACAGTTAAATAATTAATTAAGTTGAGGAGACCTGCCGATGATGGACAAGTCCCGAAAGCGCTACAGTTAAATAATTAATTAAGTTGAGGAGACCTGCCTATGATGGGACAAGTCCCGAAAGCGCTACAGTTAAATAATTAATTAAGTTGAGGAGACCTGCCGATGATGGGACAAGTCCCGAAAGCGCTACAGTTAAATAATTAATTAAGTTAAGGAGACCTGCCGATGATGGGACAAGTCCCGAAAGCGCTACAGTTAAATAATTAATTAAGTTGAGGAGACCTGCCGATGATGGGACAAGTCCCGAAAGCGCTACAGTTAAATAATTAATTAAGTTAAGGAGACCTGCCGATGATGGGACAAGTCCCGAAAGCGCTACAGTTAAATAATTAATTAAGTTGAGGAGACCTGCCGATGATGGGACAAGTCCCGAAAGCGCTACAGTTAGCCTAAATAATTAATTAAGTTGAGGAGACCAGCCGATGATGGGACAAGTCCCGAAAGCGCTACAGTTAAATAATTAATTAAGTTGAGGAGACCTGCCGATGATGGGACAAGTCCCGAAAGCGCTACAGTTAAATAATTAATTAAGTTGAGGAGACCTGCCGATGATGGGACAAGTCCCGAAAGCGCTACAGTTAAATAATTAATTAAGTTGAGGAGACCTGCCGATGATGGGACAAGTCCCGATGGCGCTACAGTTAAATAATTAATTAAGTTGAGGAGACCTGCCGATGATGGGACAAGTCCCGAAAGCGATACAGTTAAATAATTAATTAAGTTGAGGAGACCTGCCGATGATGGGACAAGTCCCGAAAGCGCTACAGTTAAATAATTAATTAAGTTAAGGAGACCTGCCGATGATGGGACAAGTCCCGAAAGCGCTACAGTTAAATAATTAATTAAGTTGAGGAGACCTGCCGATGATGGGACAAGTCCCGAAAGCGCTACAGTTAAATAATTAATTAAGTTAAGGAGACCTGCCGATGATGGGACAAGTCCCGAAAGCGCTACATGTAAATAATTAATTAAGTTGAGGAGACCTGCCGATGATGGGACAAGTCCCGAAAGCGCTACAGTTAGCCTAAATAATTAATTAAGTTGAGGAGACCTGCCGATGATGGGACAAGTCCCGAAAGCGCTACAGTTAAATAATTAATTAAGTTGAGGAGACCTGCCGATGATGGGACAAGTCCCGAAAGCGCTACAGTTAAATAATTAATTAAGTTGAGGAGACCTGCCGATGATGGGACAAGTCCCGAAAGCGCTACAGTTAAATAATTAATTAAGTTGAGGAGACCTGCCGATGATGGGACAAGTCCCGATGGCGCTACAGTTAAATAATTAATTAAGTTGAGGAGACCTGCCGATGATGGGACAAGTCCCGAAAGCGCTACAGTTAAATAATTAATTAAGTTGAGGTGACGGACCTTTCAGGTGGATATTCCATAGCCTTATTTTATATTTTAATTTTGAATAATATCTCAACGGAACACATCATGAATCTTATAAAATGATTAAATTAGCATTGCAGTATCAACGTAAAGGACGTCCAAATAAAGGAAGATCAAAATTAATATGACTGACTAACCACATCTTGAGATCTCGTAGGAACAGACTCAAACGACCTGAACCTAAATAATATCCTGATGATGGTGAAGATGATGATGATGATGATAGATAGATAGATAGATGGACAAATGGTCGAAAAAACTTTTATCAAAAAAAAAAATATTTAAATACATTAATTGAAATTGAAATAAAAAAAAACTGTGGGTGATGGAACAATTCCGAATATGCCTATATATTTGAAAACACGATAAAAAAAAACTGCATTAAGTACAGCTATTGGTACTCATGACACAAAAATCATGTTGACCAGTGTTACCACAAAAAATGAATTAGATGAAAAGGTTCGAGATTGGATTACAATGGGCAATAGATGCTTCTATGCATTAAATCAAGTTTTTAAGTCAAGATCAATAAGCAGGCTAGCAAAAATTAAAACAATATAAAACAATATTGAAAACGAATAGTTATGTTTGCAAGCGAAACATGGACATTATCAGAAAAAGATAAGTGCATATTAAATATATGCGAAAAAAAATATTAAGGAAGATAGGCCTATATTGAGCAGTATCCTACAGGAAAAAGATATATGGAGAATTAGAACGAACCAGATATTGAAAGAATTATATAGGGATTTAGATCTGGTAGGAGATATTAGAAGAAAGAGACTGGAATGGGCAGAACATGTGTTGTGGATGGAGTAAGAAAAAGGTGCAAGAAATATTTCAGAAAGGAAACTGGAAGGAAGAAGAAAGGTTGGAAGACAGAAAGTAAGATGGTTAGTTAAGGTTGAGGAAGACTTAAGACAACTGAAGGTGAAAAGATGAAGACAGAAAGCTAGTAATAGAGAAGAATGGGCAGTTATTATGAAGGAGGCCAAGGTTCTTAGAAGACTTACTTAAATATTTTCACTAAATAATAAGCGAAGTAAAAAAAAAAAAAGCTTGAAACCAAAGGAAGAAGAAGACTCCATGGCATAACAGGCCTAGAAGGCCCTTGGCCTACCAGCCGGCTGCTGTCATCACATCCATATGTATTAATCACAGAGGTAGACGATATAGCCAGTGTAGGGGTGACATGTGGTCAGCTTGTCGGGTCCTCCAGCCGTTATAGCTGGTTTTCTCAACCTGGGGTCGCTACTTGTTGTAGCTACCCAAATGCCTCACGATGCTGGGTCGATACCGATCCTATACTGGCCGAAATTCCATGAAAAAATGTCTTCCCCTTGGAGAACCGAGCCAGCGCAAGTCCTGTAGCTCTGCGCCAAGGCATCTTGCATTAACCACTCGGCTACGGCGCGGGACTAGTTGGGGTTCTTCTTCTTCTTTAGTAGGCGACTACAACCTCATTGAAGTTTTGGTCTCCTCAACAATTTTTCTCCACCTGGATCTATTCTGGATACAGACTGGCCAATTTCCAATTTTCATTTCTTATAGGCCTATATATTTTATAGCTGTTCTGGTGCATATTGGTTTCCATTTGTATATTCTTCTTACAAGCTTGTCTTCCTGCATTCTTGTCGGGGTTACCTAGACCAAATTAATTTAATAGGGCTTACGTTTATTTCCATAAACATGTCATAAATGGTATGCGATCAACATATCGACCCAATGAGACATCTAGCAGGCAACTAAGGTATTAAGCCTACTGGTATGAAAAATGTCGGTAAATTTTTCTTAGAGGCATCTTTATTCAGGCTTAAGGTTTTTTATGAGCCTGAAAAATCTTCAGACTCGGGACCCACAGCTTAAAGTCGGTCCTCACAGAGGACTCCATCCTAAAAAAAAAATCGATCGATTCTACAATAAATATACTAGGCCTAAGTAACTTTATGCTTAGGATCTAAGAGAGATGAACAGACAGGTGAATGGAGAAATCTACATAACAGTGAGCTACATGGTATTTATAGGAAGCCAGATATAATAAGAACAGTTAAGTCTCGTAGAGTGCGATGGGCAGGACATGTGGCACGAATGGGGAATGAAAGATGTGCATGGAAGTTTCTTGTAGGAAAATCAGAGGGAAAACGGTCAGTAGGTAGAGCAAGAATAGGTGGAAGAATATTATTAGCCATGATTTAAAGAAAGTAGATTATACAGGGGATGATTGTAAAATATTAGCTGAGGATAGGGATATATGGAGAGCTTATGTCCGCGCGGTAATGAACCTATAGGTTCGATAGCCAGTGAGTTAGTTAGTTAGTTAGATAGGCTATACTTAGAATCTAACTCTTAAGTTAGTATTTAGCCTATAAGCCTATAGATTAAGTCTAGTGTAGTCTGCATATGCATAGTTTTTTCATAACTTAGAATAAAAATAGGTTAATCGCTTATCCTCTAGTTCCAAAGGTCGCGGTTTCAAACCCGGTCGGAGTCGATGGATAATTTAGAATGGAAAAATCCATTGAGCAAGTCCTCCGGGAGGGACTTTAAGTCCTGGGTCCCGAGTGTGAAGATTTTCAGGCTCGTAAAAGATCCTTAAGCCTGAATGAAGAGGCCTCTAAGCAAAATGTACCAATATCAACATCCTAGTAATATCTTAGTTGCCTCATTGATTCGGTGTGTTGACCGCATGGCACCCATGACATCTATCCGCAAATAAGTTTACTAAAAAATTAACTTTGTCTATAGCCTAAAAGTTAAGAAGGTACAAAGTCACAAAGGAGAGGCTATGACTCAACAATGGGCTTTGCCATTATTGATAGGTTGATAATAAATCTTGGTAGGCCTATTAGGTATTGAACCCAAAATAGTCTAATTACATAGACTTAATATGGTATGGTGAAATTAAATGTTTCTTACCTCTCCTCATGTAAATCTTCTAAGTAGATCTGTTGGTGGACCGATGAACCAACAGAGGGAAGAAGAAGAGTTTCTTCCGATCGACATAACATCAGTCGCCAAAGAAGTACTGAAGATGAGACCGTTATGGTCTCGAAATCGCGATCTAATTAGAAGATTTTTATGAGGAGAGGTAAGAAACATTTAATTTCACCATAAATTAAACCTTCTTCTTCTTCTTCCTTCCAAGTATTAGGCCAAGGCCTGTTACGATCCTATAGAAAATTTTCCCTCCAGCGTTTCATAGGACGGTCCAGTGATCTTCGTCCTCTTGGTATATAATTATAAACAGCTTTGGGGATCCGATTTGAACTCATTCTTTCAAGATGGTGTTTCCAATTTAGTTGGTAAGTTACTGTTTAATATATTCCAAAATTGGCGTAGTCTTCAATTCTTTTAAGATATCGGTGTTCCTTTTCCGATCCCATCTGGTGTAACCTGCTGTTCTGCGCATGAATCTCATTTCACAAGCCGTTATTCTGCTGTTATGTTGTCTTTTTAGTGTCCATGCTTCACTACCATAGGTCAACACTGGTCTAGCCAAAGTGTTATATAAACGTAATCTGGTGTTTTTTTTTGTACAAGGGATGGTTTCATAACTTGATTAATAATTCCTAAACTTTTATTATTACTAGTAATTTTTTTTCAGGGATATCTTTTTCATCCCAGATAGAGAGATAATATCCAAGATATTTAAATTGATTAGATCTCTCTAAAATTTTATTCTGGAGACAGATTTTACTTTGTATGGGGTCATTCCCATGAAATGCCATAATTTTAGTTTTGTTAATTGATATTTCCATATTAAATTTGGCACCTATTTTTTGTAAATTATAAATTGATCGTTGCAAATCATTTTCGGAAAGTGCCAGTAGAGCTAATTCGTCTGCAAAAAGAATAGCATCGAGTTTGGGGTTCCTATTGATGGGTATATATCCTCGTTGTGTTTTCCTCCATTCGTTTATTAATTTATTCATATATAATGAAAAGCACCGGTGAAAGTCCACATCCCTGTCTTACTCCAGTGATGATCTTTTCCCAAGAAGATAATTTGCCATCTTGTTTAACAGAGATTTCATTATCTTTATAAATGTTGAAGATATTAGTATTATGTTGTTGTGGAATAAATTAAACCTCATAGTGATTAATTTCTATAAAAGTTTAAAAAAATTAATATAGTGTATTATTAACTTGTAATTAATGTCTATAAACATTCGCGTGGCAATAGCTGGAAAAACATAGGACTGTTATTAGTTACGTTCTTTTATATTGTCGCTAAAAGGTCAACACACACGACTCCATCGTGCCATAACTCACACGTTATGACAATATGTCTTTTATAATGCTCCATTTATTTTTAATGGTGTTTCTGTTCTCTTTTTAATGACTCTGCATTCTCAGCATCTTCGTGTAACCATTTCCCAATAAAATATCGATTTCTTTTAAACCTAAAGACCATATCGCCACTTTAACTGGATCGATAATCTCTGTCATTCTTATGAAATTGATTAGCCTATCCCTTGTGTTTAATAATAGGCCTAATACACAATCTTTCATGTTTTAAACAGGCTAAAACGGCAGGAAAATCAAGGCAAGAACACGCTTTATATTAGCTTGACCTGTATCTATCCATCTATCTACGTGACGGAATCTTTCAACGCGATTTTCACCCACTTAAAATCATTGGATCGACTTGAAACTTTGCATACTTATAAAGGACCCCTGACAATACAATAATTTAATGTTTTTTTTCTAAAATCCTGGCCAGAATTGTCAGAAAATAAAAAAAAGTGTCTTTGTATCTATGTAACGGAATCTTTGAAAACTATTTTGACCCACTTAGAAACATTGGATCGACTTGAAACTTTGTATACTTGTAAAGAACCCGTGACAATTCAATAATTTCATATTTTGTTTCTAAAATCCTGGCCATAATCATCAGAAAATCAAAAAAATTAAAACTGGTATAATAGGTTGCGGACTTGTCGACTTTTTAGTCAATCGTTGTAAGAGCTCAGTTGGTAGAGCGGTGAACTCTGTAGTGGTATATAATGTCAGTAATCCATAGGTCATTGGTTCAAATCCGGGTGGGAGGATTTTTTTCAGAAGAGTATTACTTTTAGCTCATACTACCATAGTATCGAATTTAAAGATATTTAGGCCCTACATTTTTATCTTATTCTGTAAAATATTAAAATAAAAAAATAAATAATAGTTTTAAAAAACTAAAACAACACGCTTTATCAGAAAACCGAATTAAAGAAATGAAAAATAATTTTAATTTCCAACACCCTTGGGATAAAATTAAAGTGGTCAACAAAAAAAATCACCTCCAACACATATAGAATAAAACTAGAGTTATCTACAAAAAGAAAATAATTTTACCATCAAAAGCGTGGGGTGCTCTATATCAATTAATATATTTGATAATAAACATATATTGGTAAAAGTAAAGTCTCTAAGAAGAAAATGTAAAAATCATAAAAAGCACCCCACGCTTTTGGTGGTAAAATTATTTTCTTTTTGTTGATAACTCTAGTTTTATTCTCTATGGGGGGCACGCCGTAGCGCAGTGGTTAAGGCAGTGCGCTACAAACCGGAAGGTCGAGGGTTCAAGTCCCGATGAATCAGGATTTTTAAACGGACCTAAACCTTCTGGTGGCACCATGGTCCTGGGATCGACTCAGCCTCTAACTGAAATGAGTACTAGATGCTTGTTCTGGGGGTAAAGGCGGCCGTCATGCAGGGCTGACAACCCGGCTGACATCAAGTACCGATTGTCTAGAAAAAGTGGGAGCCTTAACCTCCTTCTACCCCAAGGGCCTCCCAAGGCCTGTGGTGGGAACACTTTACTTTACTTATCTACGTATAGGCCTACTCGTACAAAAAAAAGTTCAATTTATGAAATATTCTAAGAAATTAATCCACGATTAAACTTTACAAAAATATATGTTAGTCCTAGGCCTATATTTAACATAAGACATATTTCGATTATTTAGGGTTAATTTTTAAAGTAAAACTCTAAAAATATTATGTATTAAGATTAATGTTGAGCCTTAGCCTCTCCTTTGTTAGAAATTACTACACCAAGGTAATTTATTTACCTTATTTACCCATATATGCCATGAATGGCATGCGGTCAACATAGGCCCTACTAACTCAATGAGACATCTAATAGACAACTAAGATATTAGGCCTACTAGGATATGAGGGCGGTAATTTTTTTATTCAGGCTTAAGGATCTTTTACGAACCTAAAAATGCTCAGGCTCGAGATCCACGGCTTAAGATCCCTCCCGGAGGACTTGCTCCTTGGATTTTTCCATCCTAAAAAAATCCGTCGACTCCTGCCAGATTTGAACCTGCGACCCTCAGCACCAGAGGCAAGGAGCATAACCACTAGTTCACTCAGGCCGAAGTATATTAAGATTTCATCCATCCATAGTAATTCTGCCCAAGGGCAGGTCTTTCACTGCAATCATAGCATTTTCATGCTATGCTTTGCAGCTTTACCAGGGAATTATAGGTGTGGTAGCTTTCCACACCGGTGAAGGATGATGATGATGATGATAATAATAAGGATGGTGTTGATGGCCGGATGATTTTCGGGGACCGTTGAGTCCTAAACATCCTGAGATTTATTGACAGGTGAGGAAAAACCCCCAGAAAACCTCACCCAGGAAGCTTGTCCCGACCGGGCATTGAACCTGGGCTCGCTGCGTGACAAGGCAGCACGTATTCAGATTAGCCTTATAATATTTTTCTCGTTTTTTATACAGGCCTAAGCCATTAAAGATTAAGTCTTTTATTTTATTTCTTTTATTTATTTTGGGCGAGGTAAAAGCGCGTTCTGTCTGATTATAAATCACGTTCTTTTAACAATGTTTTTTGGGCAAAAGCTATTCTCAAATGCTATTAATGTAGGCTACATTTAACAGAACAGAAGATAGACCTAATAGGATCACTTCTGTCTGGTATTGTAACAAAGAGAATGCAATTTGAGGAAATTGCAGATGTGTAGAGAGCAGCGTTGCTTATAGTCATAAAATCTAAAAATATCTTCTCAGAAGCTTGGAAGTAGTAGACTGGTTTATACAAATGCTCAAAGAACTATAATTACACTTACAATGTAATTTAGAATGTCACTCCAAATGTTAAAAACAATTTAAAGCAAAAATTAATAATGATTTTTTTTTCATTTTTAATAAGTCATCATCATCATCATCATCATCAACAAGGATTAAGCCCAACGGCCTGTTTCGATCTCATTATAGGTCGAATTGGTCCTTCCATCTCTTCAATGGTCTTCCCAACATTCTTCTCCCTTTTGGTTTATAATTATACATTCTTCTTGGTATGCGCTGTTCATTCATTCGTAATACGTGCTGAAGATAAGCATTTTGATAGTATTCTATTCTTTCACAGAGATTAAATATATTAAGTTCTGTTCTTATATCTTCGTTTTTCTTTTTATCGGTCCTTTGGTATCCTGCTATTGCTCTCAACATCTTCATTTCTGCATTTTTTATAAGTATGATCATAAATAAATGAACGAATGCAGAAAGAAGTATAATGGATGAGATTGGACACAGAAGGCTAAACTGGTATGGACACGTAACAAGAATGCAGGATGGAAGACTACCTAAAGCTGTCTATGCATGGAATATTGAAACAAGGAGCAGAAAAGGAAGACCAAGAACAACTTGGAAGAATAACAACAATCAAAATTCAAAGACGAAATTTGGTGTAACAGATGAAGACACAGAGGACAGAGAACGACGGAGAACTTTAATTAAGGGAAATTTGTGAATGTTTGTTGCAAACTGAAATATGTAAGTCCGTATGGATGTATGGAGAGCTTATGTCCGCGCGGTCATGAACCTACGGGTTCGATAGAGCCAATGAGTTAGTGAGTTGGTAATTTTAATAAAATGTATCACAATTTTTATTAATAGCTTAAATAGGGCCTATAGGTCTCGCGCCGTAGCCGAGTGGATAAGACAAGAAGCCTTTGGCGCAGTCATTTATGATTTTTTTTTAAATTCATGTTTATTACTAAGATTGGTTGGTTTTGTGCTTTTCGGTGTTCTTTTACGAAATTTCCTCAAATATGCATTATATTTAAACAAATTTATGTAAGAGCGTGAATATTAATAAATTCTATGTTGTTTAGATGTTTATTGTTGTAATTCCCATTGATATGGCACGATTGGGAAATTAAAGACTTGCATGGAAGATTCTTGTAAGAAAATCAGAGGGAAAAGGCCCAGTTGATAGGCCAAGAATGAGGTGGGAGAATCAAATTAACTATGATTTGAGGATGGCAGATTATACAGGCAATAATTGGAAAACATTAGCTCAATGATGAGGAAAATTCTCAAAATGAATGAATGACCGTAAACAATTTCGATTAAGTGTTTCGACTAAGTCATATCGAGGCTGGATGATTCAGTCTGAGGTCGAAAATTAAAAATAACGGAGATTCAGTTCAAAATTTGAAGACTCCACATCTTATAGGACAAATATCTCAGGTTGAGAACTGTAATAGTAGGCTATATTACGATGCGAGTTTGGGAAGTGGTTTTTACAGAATCGAGGGAAAAAACCGAGCAATAGCGAAGTTTTTAATTTCCGAGATTCTGTAAAACACTCCACAAACGTGCGTTGTACATTATTTTTTGCTCGATGGTGTTTTCAAAATAATAAATAATAGTAAAATAATAATATCTTTGTTGGGAATATTTGCGCTCATTATAAACAATTGACTAACGTTAACAGTGTGGGCCATGTTTATTAGTTCAAACAACAGGAGGCCTTGAGAACAATTATTGATAACATGGCCGCAAGTACGTATTTATTGTTTTATATTGTTTCAAAGAAAGTTCAGTTCATTTAAAATGCAGTGATTTGTTTCGTATAATGTATATTAACACTACCTTTTGGATATTTTCTGTAGGCCTATGTAAGTAAAAGCTACATAGAATCAATAAAATCAGAAAAAAAACAGCCCCAAAGCACCTTAAAATAGGTACAAGAAAAACTTGGTTATTACAAGTAGACTAGACAATATTGTAACCATAGGATCTGAAAATGCTAAACTTAGCCTAATATACCTATTTAGGCCTAATGAATTATGACAAGACACGTAAACTACGGTAGGCTACTTAATTAGAGTCAATAAATAATAGTTTAAAAAACCAAAACAACACGCTTTATTAGAAAAACGAACTAAAAAATGGAAAATAATTTTAATTTCCAACACGCTTGGGATACAATTAAAGTGGTCAACAAAAAAATCAACTCCAACACATCTAGAATAAAACTAGAGTTAGGCCTATCTACAACAATAAATAATTTTACCATCAAAAGCGTGGGATGCTCTATATCAATTAATATATTTGATAATAAACAGATAGGCCTATTGGTAAAAGTAAAGTCTCTAAGAAGAAAACGTAAAAACCGTAAAAAGCTCCCCACAATTTTGATAGTATTTTTTTTTTTTTTTTGGTAGATAACTCTAGTTTTATTCTAGATGTGTTGGAGATGATTTTTTTGTTGACTACTTTAATTTTATCCCAAGCGTGTTGGAAATTAAAATTATTTTTCATTTTTTTAGTTCGGTTTTCTAATAAAGCGTGTTGTTTTAGTTTTTTAAACTATTATTTATTTTTTAGTTTGGTTTTCTAATAAAGCGTGTTGTTTTATGTTTTTTTAACTACTATTTATTTTTTAATTTTTAGTTTATTGATTGTCATAAACCGGAATGTCATGAAAATGTAATTGCTTAGATATTTTTAGTGTCTAGGCACGAATATAATTAGGCTATATGTCTTTAAAATTATTATTATCTAACATTAGGCCCTATTATAATATTTTTGAATATTTTAATATAGGCTAGATAGCCTAAATAGTTACAGTTAATCGTATCCTTCACATATTTTTTTTGGATAAATTACCGTAAAACTGGGTTATTTTGACTCGAGGGGCAACTTTGACAGAATTGGGGCTTCTTAGACATTTTAAATTTCTTGCGTGTTTTGGGCTATTTTGACAACAATTCAGTGGTGTACACACATTTCCTTGAAGGCGCACGAATAATTAAGTTGTTTTAAAAGAGGATGTTAATTGTTGGAGACACATCTGTGTCAAGAACAATGAATTTCCAGCAAGGATAAAATTGTGATTTTCGATTTTACAGGGGTAAGGACTGGAATTGTTGTGTAAGATGCAAACTCTGGGTCTGTGGTATGTGTAACAGAGGATCGAACAATTCTCAATATGAATGTGAAATATATGAAGATGAGATGCGAAAATCTGTTTTTTTTTTAATTTTCTACTGTTGTTTCAAAAATTCATGTTTTCTAATTAATTCCTGATTGTCTAACTACAATAACTATATAATGTTTGTGTTCTATTGCGTGTCAGAATTGATAAAGAAGTTTAAGTTTATTTTGTCAAATTACAGTTATAAAAACATTTGTAGTAAGGTTGTTTACAATAAAAATATTTATAAAAAGATAAATTGGTGTCAAAGTAGTACCTACAGTGGGTCTACTTGGAATTATAGTGAAAATAAATGTGATGTCAAAGTAGCCCCAGCACATGGGCAAAACAGACCTAAACAAAACTCATTGTTGTCCTACTAAGTTTTTATTTGAGAACAGTACCAAATGGGATTTATAGTCTAAGGTTCTATTGATACAATAAATCATACATTCAATTTTTTCAGCATAAATCATACGAGTTAGACCTTAAAAACCTTCAAAAATCTGTCAAAGTAGCCCCGTTTTACGTACAATGTGGTAAGTTTACAAAATTGTCATTAATATTTTACAGAATAAGATAAAAATGTAGGCTAAATATATTTAAATTCCATACTATTTAAAATGGGGGGCACGCCGTAGCGTAGTGGTTAAGGCACTGAGCTACAAGCCGGAGGGTCGAGGGTTCAAGTCCCGTTGAGGTCAGGATTTTTAAACTGACCCAAACCCTCTGGCGGCACTATGGCCCTGGGGTCGACTCAGCCTCTAACGGAAATGAGTACCAGACGCTTGTTCTGGGGTAAAGGCGGCCGTCACGCAGGGCTGACAACCCGGCTGACATAAAGTGCCGATTGTCTAGAAAAAGTGGGAGCCTTAACCTCCTACTACCCCAAGGGCCTTCTGAGGCCTGTAGTGGGATCACTTTACTTACTTTACTATTTAAAATGGGAATAACGGAACTGTAAATAAGGAGCTCTTACTGTATTTAATTACTGTGAAAATAATATCATGAAATTGAAGTAACTTATGTTCTTAGTTACAGATATTCGGTTAATAGGATCAGCAGCATTATGTGACCTAACATAATAGGACAAACATAGACTTAGGCTAAATCAAATTTACTCATGTAGCTGCTAAACAGGACCGGCCGGTTTATTATTATTACACAGGAAACATAATACCAATATGATCCTATTACGACTGTACTGATAAATTATCCTAAAATCATATTCCCTTTAGGGCCAATGTCGTTTGCACTGTAAAATGAACAAAGCAATACGCATCTTAAACTCATAGGGCCTATCAACCAGATTGTCTGACAGTTATCACTTAAATCAGGATGTGACATGCGTAAAACGAACTAAGGGGCGTAGCCTTCAGAACATCCAACCTTATGATGTGCCAGCAAAAACGGTTTATATAGTTTCATATTATGACTACGTAAATCTGATTTTAGCTCTTCAGTAAAACAGTCAACCATTAGGCCTAATAAAAATGCAATAGTCCGAGATCCGGCTGCAAGATTACTACGTTCATAGAGTGTATGAACAAAATAAATTTTTTTCATAAAATTGTAAATTACTGAACACATTTTTGCCGAGTTGCCTATTAAAATTCGGCCGCCAGTATGTTTAATTAAAATATATTTTATTTATTTAGCCTATTCGAAATAATTTTATTCACTTGTTATTAAAATAAATTATAGGCCTAATCCAGTTCGCAGAAATCGTTGTAGGCCTATAGAGCTTCAAAAGTTTTGGTTGTAATTGCACACTTGGCCGTAAACCTCCTCGCGGCTACAGCAGGCTGTGACACGAATAAGTAATAAAATGGCGGTAAGTAGGGCCTACATATTTATTGTTTTATATTGTTTCCTCGCAGCGGGAAGTAAAGCCACTGCCCTTTATGTATAGGCCCTACTACGTAGAATGTAGGCCTATATACAAAAATATATCCAAAAGGTAGTGTTAATATACATTATACGAAACAAATCACAGCATTTTAAATGAACTGAACTCTGTTTGAAACAATATAAAACAATAAATGCGTACTTACCGCCATTTTATTACTGATTGGTGTCACAGCCTGCTGTAGCCGTGAGGAGGTTTACGGCCAAGTGTGAAATGGCAACCAAAACTTTTCAAGCTCTAGGCTATACATCGATTTCTGCGAACTGGATTATAATTTATTTTAATAACAAGTGAATCAAATTATTTCGAATAAATTAATTAAATATATTTTAAACATACTGACGGCCGAATTTTAATAGGCAACTCGGCAAAAATGTATTCAGTCATTCACAATTTTATGAAAAAAAATGATTTTATTCATACACTCGTTGAACGTAGTAACTTAGCTTAATCTTGCAGCCGAATCTTGGACTACAATAGGCCTATTCCCAAATAATTGTTAAAATGATCAATGCTTATTGAAATACTTATTTATTCTCTATCTAAACTATAGGCCTAGGTCCAATATTATTTACGCGAATTATGGGGAAAAGGTTATAATTTATTTAAAGGGAAATATAGGCCTACTAATTTTGGGAGAAAAATGCAAAATTTCAACAATATTTATAGAATATAGTAGCCTATATTTTAAAATGTATTTCCAGTTTATGTGTGTGAAGAGAGAATCCCAGTTGAGAAAACATTGACGAAGCAATAGGCCTACTAGGAAATATTTAAGTAACCCCTTTTATCTGGGTAAAAAAAATAAACAAATTACTGTTTTATAGTGGTGTTGTAATGGTGGTTTAGGTATAATTGGCAAGTGTTTTCTCCTTCAAAATGAGATTGATAAAAAAATTAAACTGTGAAATCAAATCCATGTTTAACAGAATTTATAAAGTGAACGTTGGTCCAAAAAGTCATAAATAATTTTAAATAAGTATAAATTTAACTTGGTTTCGAATTTCACCATCTGTAGGCGCTCAGGTGAAGAATGTTGTGCTCTTAACAATAGTATTCTTTGAAGTGGCTAAGGTGATTAATCTAACCCCATTGTCGTTACTATCTTCATGAAGACTGAATTTGTCTATTGTTGTCCTGTATCTTCCCGTACCATTTTTACATTAAAATCTCCTAAGACAATTTTCATATGATATTGTGAATAATCAATTGAGTTGGTGTTTACTTGATGAAAATCCATATCTATTAATTAAATAAAAATAAAACGTAGTTTTATTTCATTTTTATATGTATTATCTAATATTGTTGTATTGTTGCTTAGATTAGTTGGAACACAATTCATAATTTGTTAACATGTCTGAAGAAGGTACAGTGTACCGAAACAGCTGTCACTGAATTATATAATAAATATGAAAATCAAATAAAACTACGTTTTATTTTTTATTTAATTAATAGATATTGTGAATGACTATCAAATACTTACTTACTTACTGGCACTATCGAACCCGTAGGTTCATGGCCGCACGGACATAAGCTCTCCATACATCCCTATCCTGAGCTAATGCTTTCCAATCATTCCCCTGTATAATCTACTTCCCTCAAATCATAGTTAATGTTATTCTCCCACACCATTCTTGGTCTACCTACTGGGCGTTTTCCTTCTGGTTTTCCTACAAGAAGCTTCCATGCAAGTCTTTCATTCCCCATACGTGCAACATGTCCTGCCCATCGCAGTCTACGAGACTTAACTGTTCTTATTATATCTGGCTTCCTATAAAGACCATGTAGTTCATTGTTATGTAAGTCTTCTCCATTCACCTGTCTGTTCATCTCTCTTTGGTCCAAAAATTTTCCTAAGTACTTTATTCTCAAATACTTGTAATCTCCTTTCCTCCCTTAAAGTAAGAGTCCATGTTTCGCATCCATATAATATAACTGGTAGAATAATAGTTTTATATATTTTCAGTTTAACGTTTTTTGAAAGGAGTTGGGACATCAAGAGTCTCTGCAATAGCATAATAGCACGCATTTCCAGAATTGAGCCTATGTTTAATTTCTTTGTGCATCTCATTCCTATTTGTGAATTATTGTTCCTAGGTATTTGAATTCAGCCACTTCCTCAAAATTTCCCTCATTTGTCATTAGCTGTCCATTTCCATTATTTTATAATGAATTTTTCTACGTGTGACCATATAATTATTTAGTTTTATTGATATTTACTTCCAGTCCTAATTTCTTAGTGTTACTCAATAGTGTGTACGTGTTGTACTTTGGTATCTCCTCGCTATCGGCTAATAGTACTACATCATCAGCATAAACTAACGGTTTATTGATCAAATACTCATTCTAATTCCTCATAGAACTCTTTCTTGATCTTGTCATCCTTATCTTCTGTAGAACCACATACATTTACGATTACAAACTCATGCTTTAGCCTTTAGAATTATGCTTGATATCCTATCACAGACAAACTTTATATCTCGGATAGTGGAGAGGACCCTCCTTCGGACTAAAAAACCCGTTTTTGAATTCAGGTCTCACTGCACCTCCGTAGTAGGCCTATAATGCAAAGCTTTCTGATTCCTATCTTCTCCAGGTCATCTAACTTCCTGTAAAAAGACTATAGGCCCCTATCCAATTGAGATTTATCTAATTCCTGCATTAATATTCCTAATGTCAAACTACTGTATAATGTCCTAACATTCCATGTTCCTAGGAAAGTGTCCCTATATTTGAGCATTTTCCATGGATTCCTTGAAGTATTCCCCGCCCGAAGAGTCAAATGCGGAACTATTTTACCTCCGAAAAATGTTGTTCCAGTGGAACCCATATCCGCGTTTCTTGACGAAGGTATTTTTAGTCTGACTTACCGCTTTCGATCTGTCCGGCATAGATAACCCTTTCAGCAGCAATGCTTCCGCCAGCATAGCTCTCGGGGTCATTTGAGAACGCAAAGACGTTTAGTCCTATATCAATGTCTCTGCATTAAATAAATGAAAATAGTGGATTCTTGTATAATAAACTTTCCTGTCTTAATATTTTCCCCTTTATTTTAAAACGTGTAAAGAAAGATTTTGTTAGGGTGGAGAGATAATGAGGTCCATCTCCACACATGTGAATTAGCATAGATTTACAGCAGACAGACAGTGGCGCCTCTACGTGACACTTCCGGAGCTCGTTGCACATTCAGGGGCCTGGGAATAAAGTCACACCTGGTGCTGCTGGCCAGACCAACTGGTTCAGACTTCTCATATTACTTCCAAGAAATGCACATATTTAATTAGGCCTATTAAATACACGGGGCAATAAAACTTATTCATTTACTTGTTTCTAATTAAAACGAGTACTACTGTACTACAGTAAAGACAATCCATTAATAATTTTACTTACTTACTCACTGGCACTATCGAACCCGTAGGTTCATGGCCGCGCGGACATAAGCTCTCCATACATCCCTATCCTGAGCTAATGCTTTCCAATCATTCCCTGTATAATCTACTTCCCTCAAATCATAGTTAATGTTATTCTCCCATCTCATTCTTGGTCTACCAACTGGGCGTTTTCCCTCTAGCTTTCCTACAAGAAGCTTCCATGCAAGTCTTTCATTCCCCATACGTGCAACATGCCCTGCCCATCGCAGTCTACGAGACTTAACTCTTCTTATTATATCTGGCTTCCTATAAAGACCATGTAGTTCATTGTTATGTAGTCTTATCCATTCGCCTGTTTGTTCATCTCCAGTTCATCTCTCTTTGGTCCAAAAATTTTCCTAAGAACTTTTTTCTCAAAAACTCGCAATCTCCTTTCCTCCCTTAAAGTAAGAGTCCATGTTTCGCATCCATATAATATAACTGGTAGAATAACAGTTTTATATATTTTCAGTTTAACGTTTTTTGAAAGGAGTTGGGACATCAAGAGTCTCTGTAATGCATAATAGCACGCATTTCCAGAACTGAGTAATAATTTTACTATTGACTTTATTGTGAAATGCTGTAACTAGCAAAAAAAATTATTTTATCTTGTGCACAAGAACATAGGTGTTCAGCAAATTAAATTATAAACATTAACAGATGACCCTAACATTATGAGGACAAGATTGCCTAATCCTTGAAATAGCCTATTGATGAAATACAATTCAGTCAATACTAATAATAATAATTATTATTATTCTTATTATTAGGCCTATTATTATTACACAATGCAGCTCCTTCAACCCAAAATTATTTGTCGCCGGAGGTTCCTGTCTAAAGCATCTTCTTCCCTCAAATCTCTAGTTTTCATACTTCTCCTCACTCCGTCTATCCTACGTTTTCTAGGTCTGCCTCTCCCCTTCTTCCATTAGCTTTCCAATCAAGGATCTTTTTTGGCATTCTATCATTTTCCTTTCTTACGAGGTGTCCATACCATTTCAAACGTTTTTATTCTATTTTTTCTAATAGGCCTAGGCTATTTTTTTCAGCTTTTATAATTCCTCTTATTGTGCTGTTCCTGACTTTATCCCAGCTTTAAATTCTTGTCGATAGCCTCTAGAAATCCATTTCTGCTGCTAACAGCTTGTTGGTTTGTTTTCTACTTACTGTCCAGGTTTCGGACCCATATAATAAAATACTTTGTAACAGAACTTGAAATATAATTTTCTTCGTTCTATATAGGCCTATTATATTTCTATTCCAAAGCACTGAGTTGAACTTACCGGTATGAACGATTCTTCTTCCATCACTTATTGTTCTTTCAATTCCTGTAGGCTAGTTGAATTCTCATTTTTATTCAAAATAGATCCTAAATATTTAAAATGTTTAACATTACGATAGGCCTATTCTTCCTTAATTACATTTTAGCTCATCTGTTGTATCCAATGAAATATTGGCCTATCATGTTTGATTATAACTTATCTGTAGGTCTAATCCCCATTTTTTGTATTGTATCTCTAATTTCCTTAACATGAAAGGTGCATCATCTGGATCCTGAGTAATAACTAACTGATGATGATGATGATAATAATAATAATAATAGTAATAATAATAATAATAATAATAATAATAATAATAATAATAATAATAATAATAATAATAATAATAATAATAATAATAATCATAATCATCATCACTCCAGGGATTAGGCAATTGCCCGTTCCGACTTCATAATGCATCAGCCCAACGTCTTCTAGGTCTTCCAACATCACGTCTTCCTCTTGCTTGATAATTTCTTGCTAACAATGGATATCTCTCCTTACTCATTCCATCCATATGTAAAAGTAAAGTAAAGTGATCCCACAACAGACCCGGAGGTCCTTGGGGTAGTAGGAGGTTAAGGTTCCCACTTTTTCTAGACAATCGGCACTTTATGTCAGCCGGGTTGTCAGCCCTGCGTGACGGCCGCCTTTACCCCCAGAACAAGCGTCTGGTACTCATTTCCGTTAGAGGCTGAGTCGACCCCAGGGTCATAGTGCCGCCAGAGGGTTTGGGTCAGTTTAAAAATCCTGACCCCAACGGGACTTGAACCCTCGACCCTCCGGCTTGTAGCTCAGTGCCTTAACCACTACGCTATGGCGTGCCCGCATTCCATCCATATGATCAATCCATTTCTGTCTGTAATTCGTGACCTTATCCAATAAAGGCTGTACTTTCAATTCTTCTCTTATATCCTCATTTCTTATTCTATCAAGCCTTTTACTTGTCTTAGGAACCTCATCTCCGCCGTCTGTATTCTATCCTTCTGTTTTTTCATTGGAGCCCAAGTTTCACATCCATACAATATTGTGGGAACCGCCATAACATTATACATTTTTATCTTGGTTTTTTTTTCTAATTTTATTTTTGAGTGTTCTCTGTATTGTATCACACACCATCTGAAATTTATTTATTTTGGAGTCAATATCTCTTTCCACATTGTAGCCAACATCACAGCCCAAATATTTGAAACTAGACACCTGTTCTATACTGTGATTTTCTAAAATAATTTTGGATCTCTTCCTCTAAAAGCCATGGTCTTCGTTTTCCTTACAGAAATACAAACTATGATGAGTGGTATATGTTAAATAATAATAATAATAATAATAATAATAATAATAATAATAATACACATCTTTCTGTGCGTAAAGTTATATTTTCCGTCTGCACTTATTCCTATCCATCCACTCCATATCGTCCAGTCCTCTTGTTCTCATTCCAGTTCTTATTTGTTACATCCATGAGTTTCGAGTCTTCCTTTCTTTCTTCTTCCTGGTGGACACCATTCCAATATTTTTCTGGGTAACCTTTCATCTTGCATTCATAGTACATGCCCATATCAATTTAGTTGGCCGTGTCTTATATAATCTACTACTGAGTATCTAATAGACTCTATTATTTTTTTCTCGTATGACTTTATTTAATAATAATAATAATAATAATAATAATAATAATAATAATAATAATAATAATAATAATAACAATAATAATAATAATTAAATAAATAAATAAGGGTATCTAGAAATATTAACGCGAAAATTAGATGAATCTATATTTTAAGATGAAACCTCGCTTCATTCTGCCGCCGCCGCCGCTGTGAGCAGTACGTTCGCAGCATGGGAGACAAGTTGTACACAACATCCCAGCGGTTAGTTGCTTCGGTGTGTTGTACTGCTCGAGTCCAAGCTCTGTGTGTTTGCGGGGAGAAGTGTGGGGAGTGGAAGGAGATACACTTCTATGCTTCTCATAGTACTAACAGCTGAGACAGCAAATTCCTTTCAGACACAGGGAGCTGGGTCCCGAGCAGTAGTGGGACGCATGTCGCTTGTTGTCGTGTGTTACACAAGAAAGTAATCGAAAATGAAGTATAGCCTACGGCTGAGCAGCGAATTTATTTGGTGGAATGTTACTTATTGAGAAATAGCCATAGAAGGCCCCCTATATCAGCGGACCTTACTGTGATTATAATCTTTGGGAATACCTAAAGTGAAAAGTTTACCGAAATAATCCTCATACCTTAGAAGAACTTAAGGTCGAAATAACACATGGAATGCAGTCTGTTACCGAAGCAGAATTACAGAAAATGGCAGATAATTTGTTTAGGCCTAAACGATGTGAGGCATGTTGTTGCGTCACTGCCACAATGTTGATCGAATTAACAAACCCGCAACATGACTAAATTTAGATTCAATTGTCGAAAAGTCCTCTGGTAGGTCGCTGCGATTTTTATGTCCAGAAAGAATTTGTAGAACACTTTGGTAACTCATCATCATCATCTGCATTCATGGATTAGATCTGTTGACCCGTTCCGACTTCAGCCCATCTCTTTCTAGGTCTGCCCACATCTCGGGTGCATTTAGGTTTGTATTTTGTTATTTGTTTTGGATATCTATCTTCATTCATTCTGTCTATGCGTTGCTTCCATTTTTGTCTATATGTATCTATTTTATCAGTTATTGCAAATATTTCAAGTTCCTGTCTTGTTTCTGTGTTCTTAATTCTGTCTTCCTTAGTGCACCCTTTAACAGATCTCAAAAATTTCATTTCTGCCGCCGTTATCCTACTTAGATCTTGTTTTTTTATGTATCCAGGCTTCTGAACCATAGAGCAGTACCGGTACTGCCAACGTTTTATAAAATTTCAATTCGGTCTCTCTTGTTGTTTTGTTATTTGGTAACTATAATTAAGTTTTATTACGAATACTACACTATTAATATTAGAAACAACTTCACGTGTTTGATCGGAATACTCAGATTCCTTACAACGAGGGACCACGAGGTATTCAAAGCCTCGGCCTACAAGCAAATGCCGTCGATGTAGACGGCCTAGTTAACAAGCGAGGTACTCAGACCTATAACAAAGTACAACAGTAATCCTAAACGCCCTGGCACAAACTGAGAGCGAGTCACACGTGGACACGCTAGACCTGGACACAGCACCGACAATGCTGCCAGCATGACAAATGCTGCATCAAGCAATATTACCAACATAAAATGTCGGGTGCTGTACTGAGGCGACTCCAAGTGGAGAGCAAGTAAACTTCATCGATAGTCGATGCAGATCACGCCAAGTACGACTGAGTCAACCGCACCGGCCAAACTGATGCGACACATGTCGCAACATATGTCTTACTGCGGACGGGGGTCATTTTCAACAGTATCTCAAATAAATGGTAAGTAATAAACCTCTATGCGTAGGCATATTTTTTATAATAATCTAAATTAGTTGAGTTAGTTGTATGTTGTAACTTCTGTCTTCATTTACCAGTAGTAACGGAACACGCTCCCCGTCAGTGCAAGCACTGTAGCGGGCAAAGTGAGAGCTGCTGCAACGCTGTAAAATGGTTTCCGCTTAAAATGGATTCACTGTATTATCATATTTAAAAGTTTAAAAATATTTTTAAGAATCTGTATTATGGGTAGGCTTACAAATATGATTATGTCTGGAATGTTGTTTTTAATAATTTTGTGTAGAAGACCCATGTGCCAAACGTAATTTAAGGCTTCCCCATGTTGAAGAAGATTGTAGCAGTTATTATCTGAAGTATCGTCAGTCAGTCTGAACGGTTGCAGTGTCACTGAGTATTGTGATCGTTAAGCGAGTTGTTTCTCAGATGATGATTATGATATGTTTATGTGGATGAAGTCATTGCACTATTAGTCACTCTAGTACTTCTTCTTCTTCTTCTTCTTCTTCACTTCACGGGCTAGAAAAATTGCCTGTTCCGCCTCACAGTTGTTCTGTCCATTTCTTCAATGGCCTTCCCACATTCCTTGAACCTCTTGGCTTGTAGTTGAATGCTGCTCTTGGTAATCTTGATTAATTCATTCTTTCCACATGTGTAAACCATTTCTCTCTATATTCTCTGATTTTCTCATCCAATGGACATATATTTAACTCTGTTCTTATATCTTCATTCCTTATCCGATCCAATCTTGAGCAGCCTTTTGTTCTTCTAAGGAAGTTCATTTCTGCGCTTTGTATTCTACTTTGCAGTTTTTTGGTCATTACCCAAGTTTCGCTCCCATAAAGTAATGCAGGAACTGCCAATATTTTATAAAACTTCAATCTAGTATCTCTTCTAGTACTTTGTCTCCGAAATCTGGGACATTTATAGGTCAATAAATTTGATGAAATTACGGAAATTGCAAATTAATTAATTTAATGAGAAATTCACGCGCTTACAACTTTACTATTGGTTTATTTTCTCGAAATTTCGTTAGCATTAACTGTAGACCTATCATAAGTAATTTCAGATAGAACTGAAAACAAAATAGGCTATGCAGAATTTTCTGTAAAGTCTGTTGATAGAATTAAAAGATTATATATATATATATATATATATATATATATATATGTGTGTGTGTGTGTGTGTGTGTGTGTGTGTGTGTGTGTCGATCGCTGTAGTCTCGAGGTAGCTTCCTGCTTTGTCACGCAGCGGGCCCGGGTTCGATCCCCGGTCGGGACAGGCTCCTGGGTGAGGTTTTTCGGAGTTTTTCCTACCTGTAAGACAAATTTCAGAAAGCTTAGGGCTCAACGGTTCCCGAAAATCATCCGGCCATCATTATCATCATCATCCTTTATCGGTGTGAAAATCAATGACAAGTTACCACATCTATTCCCTAGTAAACTGCAAAGCATAGCATGAAAATGTTATGATTGCAGCGAAAGACATGTCCTTGAGCAGAATTACTATGGATGGATGGATGGATGGATGGATATATATATATATATATATATATATATATATATATATATATATGTGTGTGTGTGTGTGTGTGTGTGTTTGAGAACAATATAGTTTTTATTAATTCAAGGCCAAAAACATTAGTCTAAACTGCGTTCCAGACCAATTAGTAATATAAAATCTAGTACTTAAAGGCCTACTGATTTTATGTGTAAGAAAGTATTCATCTCAGTGCCCCAATATTTGAATTTTGCATTTATCTCAAAATCGCTTAGACTGGAATAAATGAGTTTTAAAACTGGACGTCTCATATAATTTGTACGTTTTTTTTTCAACTTTATTTCAATTTACTTAGGTGAACTTCTGCCATAGAATCCCCTAAACATTTTTATATTAAACGTTCCTTTACTAGAGGTAATAAATAATACAAAATATATTAAATGGTTTGAATAAGTTGAAAATTGGTAAATATTTAAAAATTAAATCTTCAAGGTATGGGCCTGTTGGCCCGTTCCGCTCCCCGGCGCACTACATGCCGCAGGCGCACGTCGTCCTTCCAACGACGTTTTGGTCTTCCTACATTTCTTCGGCTAGAGGCCTATAATGAAGCAGCTGTTTTGATAAACGATTATTTGGCATTCTTTGTATATGTTTAAAATTAAATCAAATTTAAAATGAAATGTAGAAACATGTAGAATAGATAATACTTAATAGAAGATAACTTTTGAAAACGTATAATACAACATTGCTTTCATAGGCCAATAGTTATAGGCTAACAATATAAACTTTTTTTATTTATAACTTAATATGGTTCATATTACACATTGTACGAAATTTCTTATTACTGAAGGTTCCACGAAGCATTAGTCCTTATAAGAACGAGAATTTATTATCGTATGGGCCGTGAGTTAGAATCACCAACATAACTAACCACGAAAAAACTTTCTCGTATTTACGATCGTAGTTCATAGTGACCAACTTAATCTCTAAGATTTAGTTGTTTTGTTTGTTGTAGTTTCGTCATGTAGCTGTCAAAACACGATAAATTCATGCACATTCTTGGACTTTATCCATAGAATCTCCTAAGTTTTGCGATCAAATATTTTGTGATGAAGTAGATTTTAAAATGAGGACTATTGAAGCGAAAATCGTCGTTCTTGGAGCACAAGGTAACCTGCATGTATAAAGTACAGTAACTATGTAAATTAGTTAAATATATATGAATACATAATGCAAATTGTACGTGAAATGAGTTACTTTTAATTGGTTTTACTCAGACTTGTATTTGAATCCACTGTGCGGCCAGGGAAAGTCCCTATAGATAACAGCCAGTGGAAATGTTTTCCTCACTGACAAATTTAAAACGAATTAAAATCGTTTCGCAATAGAAATACAATAACTGCCTCAAAAGCATTTTAAGAGAATAGTTTAGAATGAATAAATGAATTTAAAAGTATGACGGATTTTCTATAACACCATAAAATGGTTTATCAAATTGTAGGAACTTAAAAAGTACAATTTCTTTTTATTAACATTTTCTACTATATTACATATTCGTAGATTCTATCAGACATGCCAGTCTAGATAAATTTAAATAAAAATAACCAAAGGACGAAAAAAAAAAAAACTGCATTAGTGAATAATTAGCTGAGGATTATGAGTGTCTGTGTTTTTACTAAATTCTGAAAAATTCCTCAAAATTGAATGAGATGTTGGGAAAATGCCCCATATTAATAATTGAATATATCTGTTAGTCATTGCAAAAACACAATAGCCAACTTACGATAAATACGCTAACCACAAAATTATGGTTGGCAATTACCTATCTAAAATTTAATCCACCAAATATAACATAACCTATCTCATCTAATATAATCTGAAGAAACATGTTTGAAGGTGACTGTAGCAGAAATATGAATAAATTTGTTGGTAAACTAGCGCCTTTTTTATCAAATAAGTATTGATATAGCGGAAAAACAGTACTTTACCTTTCCCAAAATATTTTCTAAGTATTACAGAACAATGCACATGCACATGAGTTTATAAAGTTGCCACTAGCTGGAACCACATATATTTGAAGTTCTTAAGAAAGTTTATAGAACTGTCGCTAGATGGCAGCATATGCGGTATGACCAACCTTTAAAATAAGTTCCCAAACGTTTATTAGAAATGGATGTACACTAACTTCTCCATTCCTAACTTAACAAAATAAATTTGCATGTATATTATTTACTGAAGTGTACACTAACCTAACAAAAATAGTGTAATTGGGTTGTTGATGGTGGCAACATTAGAAGAGGTAGGAAAATAGCTAGAGAAATTCACAATATTGTCTAAAAATGTAAAAGTTGTAAAAGAATGGGAAAAACTGCACTTACACTATCTCAAAACTGCAAAGAACTCCGAATACACGGTAGCAGTTAGAAGTAGCAGCGATAATATTATCATTGAATGATAACCCACAAACATCATAGTGAGTTACCAAATGTTTATTAAAAATGGGTGTACACTTACTTATCACTCCCTAATGCTGATCCAACCAGCGATAACCCAAAACAGCGATAGAAAAATCATAGACTAAGTAATATACTCTGTGGAGAAAATAGCAGTTAGCGTCAACAGTCTCATAATATTGCAATTTGCGTATTTAAATAAATACTTTAAAATTGTCTAATAATGTTATAAAAATTGTTTTAAAACAATTTAAAATATTAGAAAATGATGGTAAGTACAGAACAAAAGCTGTAGTTTACAACAATATAACAGAAAAATTTTGAGATAGTAGAAGTGCAGTTGAGCCAAAGAATGTTATAAGTATCACTGAAAAACATTTAAAATATTACAAAATGTTAGTAAAGACGGTTGAAGTATGTAGAGTAACAGTATTACAAGAATATACTAAGGAAAATGAAGGGAAAGGTAATGTACTGTTGAGCCGATATAGCTAGTAACTACTGGTCTGTTGGAAGATTGTCACATAGAATAATCAAATATTTTCTCCTTTTTTTTTACGATATTTGCAAGTTTGATAATTATCATTATTAACTGACTGAGCATTTTCTAATCAATTATTCTGCCTATGTGGTTATTTGTACAATACATTATAAAATGTAATAAGCAATAAAAAGTATTTATTTTATAAATTATATATTTATCATAAATGCCCTTATCTTAAAAAGGGGAAAAGCAACAGAAAATTTTACCATTTCGATCACAAGTGTGCAATTTATACACTTATAATTTATGCTGGGTCTAATATTTCTGGGTGAGGTTTTTATCGGGGTTTTTCCTCACCTGTAAGACAAATGTCAGGAAAACTTTAAGGCCCAAACAGTCCCCAAAATCATATGGTCATCGCAATCATCATCATTCATATTCATCTTAGATTAAGCTTAGTATGCCATGCCAGGAGAGAACACCAGGAATGTCGAAAAGGCAACCTGGGGCATTTGCAAAAAAAAAATTAAAATGGCATCTTTATATACCAGTGTGTATGTTTTTATTCATTCATTATGTTTATTAATAAAAAAAAAGGTAAAGTGATCCCACTACAGGCCACAGGAGACCCTTGGAGTATTAGGAGGTTGAGGCTCTCATTCTTTCACAATCGACACTTGATATCAGCCAGGTTGTCAGCCCTGCATGATGGCATCTACCCCCAGAACAAGCATCTGGTACTGATTTCCATTAGAGGCTAAGTTAAAAATCCTGACCCCACCGGGACTCAAACTCTCGGCCTTCTGGTTTGTAGTGTATTGTCTTAACCATCTATGCTATGGATGTGCACTATTATTTGCTTATGAAGTCAACTTGAAGAATCTACCATTGAACTATTCATTTACTTAATTCATACAGTTGTATGAACTATTGTGTCAACTGGAAGCCATACTCTACACAGTTGGAAGCCATACATGTTCAATAAATCTGTATTATATTTTTGCTCTTAAAATGTAAAATTATATTAGAGTAACAAGAATATATATAAGAGCCATATTATATATATATACTAGAAGTCCCGGCCACACATTGCTGTGGCTAAGGTATAAGTTAAAAATTTTAATTAAGTTGCTGTCTTTCAACCAGATTACTTAAAACTAATACTTACAGACAAAATTAATAATATTGAAAATAAAATAAACACTGAACACACTTAAATTATGAAATAATCAATATTTGTAATTCAATTGAAATTCGCAGTTGCAACAAAAAGCACAGCCATCTGGATCTCTCTTTGTTAAATAATAAACCAATTACCTTACCAAATTACCTTACACCTGCATCTGTTAGAATCGTATGGAACTCACAGATAATTACACTGCCATCTGTTAGAATTGTATGGAACTCACAGATAATTATAACTCTTTGTTAAATAATAAATAATTTGCAATAAAAAAATAATGTGACTATAAATTTATAAACTACCCTAAGTCTCAAGTTGGATCAAACTGCACACAGTGTGCAAAATTTTATTAAAATCGGTTCAGTAGTTTAGGATTCCATCGCGGACAAACAATGTGACACAACATTTTTATATATTAAGATATGTTGTAGCAAGCCACAGTTAGTCCAAAAGCATTCAAGACTGAAAGTGTATAAAACACTGGCTCTTCCAACTCTTTTGTATGGTAGCGAAGTATGGACGTTGAAACAGAAGGATATACAGAGACTTAGATCTGCTGAAATGAGATATCTTCGGAGGACTGCAGGATACACACTACTAGATCACAAAAAAAAATGAAGACATCTTAGAAGAATTACACATGGAATCTTTAGAAAACAAAATTTCTGATTATAAGTCAAGATGGATACAACATGTTCATCGAATGGAAGATCACAGAATACCCAAACTAATGTTAAGATATCAACCTGCAGGAAGAAGAAGACCAGGACGTCCACTCAAAAGACTTCTGGATGGTGTTTCTCTTGAGGCCGAAACAGGTCAACAAATGGCCTAAATTCGTGAATGTACTATGATGATGATGATGAATATGTCTCAAGAAATTATTTTCCAAGCTATCTCATGTTTTGCAATGTAATCTGATTTCTTTCATATTACAGCATGCTCCACTACAGTACTGCATGCCTCGGTTTACATTTGGCACTTAAAGCTGACTAATGCTATTAATCTATGATCAATATTTTCACAATAAGATATTCCGTCCATAACTTAACTAAGAAATTATAGTTTCTACTTACAATTGTGTACTGACTAATTCTAACATTATATTGTACTGTCCCTACTATATTTTCACAATAAGATATTCCGTCCATAACTTAACTAAGAAATTATAGTTTCTACTTACAATTGTGTACTGACTAATTCTAACATTATATTGTACTGTCCCTACTATATTCATCCTTTCACAATAAGATATTCCATCCATAAACTTAACGAAGAAATTATGTTTCTTCTTCTCTACTGTAAAATTGTGTACGGACTAATTCTAACATTATATTGTACTGTCCCTACTATATTTTCACAATAAGATATTCCATCCATAACTTAACTAAGAAATTATAGTTTCTACTTACAATTGTGTACTGACTAATTCTAACATTATATTGTACTGTCCCTACTATATTTTCACAATAAGATATTCCATCCATAACTTAACTAAGAAATTATAGTTTCTACTTACAATTGTGTACTGACTAATTCTAACATTATATTGTACTGTCCCTACTATATTTTCACAATAAGATATTCCATCCATAACTTAACTAAGAAATTATAGTTTCTACTTACAATTGTGTACTGACTAATTCTAACATTATATTGTACTGTCCCTACTATATTTTCACAATAAGATATTCCATCCATAACTTAACTAAGAAATTATAGTTTCTACTTACAATTGTGTACTGACTAATTCTAACATTATATTGTACTGTCCCTACTATATTTTCACAATAAGATATTCCATCCATAACTTAACTAAGAAATTATAGTTTCTACTCTACAATTGTGTACTGACTAATTCTAACATTATATTGTACTGTCCCTACTATATTTTCACAATAAGATATTCCATCCATAACTTAACTAAGAAATTATAGTTTCTACTTACAATTGTGTACTGACTAATTCTAACATTATATTGTACTGTCCCTACTATTTCTAAAAGAAAATTATGTACTTCCTTTGATGTTTTTATTATTAATTTAGCACTTCTCACTGAAGGATAAATTATATTTGAAGAGAAAAATTATTACAACGTATATAAGAGGAGTCCACCGCTATGGTCTTGAGGTAGCGTGCTGCCTTGTCACGCAACGGGCCCGGGCAGTTTTTCTGGGTGAGGTTTTTATCGGGGTTTTTCCTCACCTGTAAGACAAATGTCAGGAAAACTTTAAGGCCCAAAAGGTCCCCGAAATCATATGGCCATCATCATCCTTATCATTATCATCATCATCATCATCCTTCACCGGTGTGGAAAGCAACGGGAAGCTACCACACCTACAATTCCCTAGTAAAGCTGCAAGCATAGCATGAAAATGCTATGATTGCAGTGAAGGACCTGCCTTTGGGCAGAATTACTATGGATGGATGGATATAAGAGGAAAATTTGCATCTAGATAGCGCCTCGCCTCGGTAGCTAAGTTAGTAGAGCATTTGGCCCAGAAAGTTTTTTTTGGAGTTTTCTCCCGTTTTCCCCTGTCACAATTACATTCCACCATTTCTCCATACTCATCTCATCCATTTCATTCATCTGCCCCTGTGATGATGTGGCAGGCATGGTTGGCTGCAGCCTTGTCATTCACAGACCTCTCTATAAGGGGCTTCATCTCATCCTTCGACCCGACCCTGAGTTGGACACGAGTTGAGGATATTTATTTTATTTTAATTTAGTGGTAACTATTTTCTCATGTGCTTCATAAATATGGCAATATTGTGAGTGTAAAATTAAAATGGCAGGCAGACGTACCATAAGTTATCAATAGAGCCCGGAATTGTATGCGAAATGCATGTTGTGTTTTATACATTAAAAAGTATGCAGAAATGGTTTACATGTTAAATGGTCCCTTCACAGACAATTTGAGTGGTATTTGATAATGCTTAGAAATGCATATTCCAGAGGAAAATGCTTATTTTAGATTTTAATGCATAAATGCATATTTTACTCCTAAATGTGGCATTAAATTAATTTTCCCTTCAGCTAAATAATAGTAATTAATTAATAATTAATATTTTTTAAATTAATAAAGTCTCTGCAATCAACTGGATATAAGCATAACGTGTATATTTACAGAGTGATTCAGAAATATGGCTATATGTTTGATCGCATTTTGTGACGAAAATATTATTATTAAAGGAAATATGTTATCATTGGAAAGAGAATCCTTCAAACTACAACAATAGAACAAAACAAAACAAATCACTGCTCACATGCAGCTTGGCGGATTGATTTTTGTGGGCTAGCGTCGAACGTCTCCACAATTCTCTTCGTTGTTTCTGCATCTGTACTAATGCGAGGCCTTCCAGGAGGTTTGATTTTTTGCATCCTTCTCGTTTCCACAGTCGTTTTCTCCACTTCCCCACAGTCAACGGCTGAAATGCTACGTTAAACTCACGTCTTGCGGCCTCATGATCATTAGCATACGTTATTGCCCATGCAGCAATTGCAATTTGCTGTTGCATATTCAATGCTATTTTGACTAATGACGTAAGTTCTACACTGTTTTGTTTTATTCCATTTTTGTAATTTGAATAATTGCCTTTCCAACAATAATTTCATATTTCCTGTAATAGTAATGTTTTCATCGCACAGTGCGATCAAATGTATAGCCATATTTATGATTCACCCCGTACATCCGTGCAAGAGGGGAATGCCCGTGGGCCTTGAGAAATAATATTACAGTTTTGCTAAAATCATATTTGATAAGCTTAGTGAAATATTAAGCAAAAATCCTGGCTACAATAGAATTTGTCAAATTAGCAAAATGCTCTCTGGTGATAGTGAAAAACCTGTAACCGAAGAGGAATTTACTGAAGAAGAACTGTGGTGTTTTTCACATGCACCTGTGACATCATGTGATGTAGAAAGGATATTTTCATTGTATAAAACCTTCTTCACTGACAGATGAAGGAGCTTCACTCGTGAAAACTTCGTGTAAACCTTCCTTATCTACTGTAACAGCCAGGAATAAGCTAAGATTACCCATAAAGCAAATGGTTTATTTGAATTTATTACATTCTGTTTTTTGCATATTTAGGGTGCATATTTTCTAATTTTTTCATGCATATTTAGTACTTTATTTTGCATGCAAATTCGGGCTCTAGTTATAAAGTATGCATTATTTTGAATCTACACATTTATAAATGGAACTTTCAGATTAAATATTTGAATTTCCTAAATTGAGTTTACTCAGCTTGGTTTTATTTTTACACGCTTTATATTAGCTTGACCTGTATCTATCTATGTAACGGAATCTTTCAACGCGATTTTCACACACTTAAAATCATTGGATCAAATTGAAACTGTGTATACTTGTAAAGGATCAATGACAATACAATAATTTCATAAATGTTTCTAAAATCCAGGCCAGAATCAGCAGAAAATCAAAATAATAAAAACCGGTATAATAGGTTGCGGACTTATCAACTTCTTACTCAATCGTTGATAGAGCAGTAGATTGTAGTGGTGTATAATTTCAGTAATCCATAGGTCGCTGGTCCAAATCCGGCCTGGAGTATTTTTTTTAGTAAGTATTACTTTTAGCTCATACTACAATAGTATCGAATTTAAAGATATTTACATTTCTATCTTATTCTGTAAAATATTAAAACTAAATAAATAATAGTTTGAATAACTAAAACAACACGCTTTATTAGAAAACCAAACTAAAAAATAAATAATAGTTTTAAAAAACTAAAACAACACGCTTTATTAGAAAACCGAACTAAAAAATGAAAAATAATTTTAATTTCCAACACGCTTGGGATAAAATTAATGTGGTCAACAAAAAAAATAATCTCCAACACATTTAGAATTAAACTAGAGTTATCTACAAAAAAAAATAATTTACCATCAAAAGCGTGGGGTGCTTTTTATGGTTTTTACATTTTCTTCTTAGAGACTTTACTTTTACTAATATCTGTTTATTATCAAATATATTAATTGATATAGAGCACCACACGCTTTTGATGGTAAAATTATTTTTTTTGTAAATAACTCTAGTTTTATTCTAAATGAGTTGGAGATTATTTTTTTGTTGACCACATTAATTTTATCCCAAGCGTGTTGGAAATTAAAATTATTAAGGTAGAATATGTTTATCACTCACCTCATATTGTTCTTCTTATTTGATTATAAACTAGTTTCGGAACATAGTTTCTGTTCCATCCTCAGTATCATCACGACCGTTGTTCTGTCGCCTTGAAGAGTTGTCCTTCTCTCCTTCCATTGGCTGACTGAAAAACCTCGAAACCAGGTCATTCTCACCGGGAATTTCAAAGTTCATTAATTTCTTCTTTTCGCTCTTTTGAATGTAGATCTTTTCCCAAACAGTAAGTTCTTTTGGTTTTTCTATTTGTTTTAATAATTTTGCTTCTTTCTCGATAAGATGTTTTTCAGACCATGCATGGGCAGCCACTGCAGATTTTTCTACTTCCCCTTTCTTGACATTCCTGAGATGTTCTTTAACTCTAGTTTTCAAATTTCTTTTAGTTTTTCCTATGTATTACAATATGAGGTGAGTGATAAACATATTCTACTAATGAATATACCTCATAGTGAGAATTCCTAAAATAAGTAATTAAAATTATTTTTCATTTTTTAGTTCGGTTTCCTAATAAAGCGTGTTGTTTTAGTTTTTTAAAACTATTATTTATTCAAAACTGAGTTGTATAACCTTTTACCAAGATGACAATATTTTGTATAACATCTTAGTTCAGTTAGGATTTCATAATAATTCAGTCTGCTTTGTTAATGCAAATCATTTATATGTGGTTTGGTTCTAGGTGTTGGTAAAACAAGTATGGTGATGAGATATGTTGGCAATATGTTCAGTCACCATATTAGTCCAACCATAGGCGCATCATTCTTCACTTGTAAAATAAATGTAGAAGAGACAAGAGTAAAATTGCAGGCAAGTTGACATCTTGTGTATCGAATTTTATATTATTTGTAATTAAATAAATTCCATTTAAAGATGCATGTAATAACAAATGATCTGTACTATTCTCAATGATATTAAGATATGGTTGATAATTTATTGTATCTCAGTGTAAATTAAACTGCATCCGTACTTTTTTTAAATTTTTTGTCCCAAGAAAAATATAATGTAGTTCATGCATGTATTCAAAAATTGTGATTTATAAGGATGACTTAGAAATTTTCTAAACGCAAATATACTATTGTTATAAGAAACTAGCGTACCCGGCAGACGTTGTCCTGCCCGAACGTTCAATTCTTATGTCATGGGTGGACGATAAAAATATGTTACTTTTTTACCATAAAATTCAGCAATTAGGACATAATTAGATATTATTAAATAAGTTCGCAAGAAAACCTCTTACAGCCTTCTGTTGTAGCTGAAGAAGTGTGAATGATGACGTCACATAGTCATGAACATTAGAATTGTACCCTCCTTTGCAGATAAGTTAAGAACCGTCTTATAACAATTATATTAGAGTGAAAAAAAAAAGATAAATTGATGAGAGTGAGTCAAAACTTTTTTTTTTTCCCCAGCTAGATTTCATTTCTGACCCACTGTGCACCGGTCCCATACTGGCCGACATTCCATGAGAAAAATTTCTTCCCCGTAGGGACTCGAATCAGCATAAGTCCTGTAGTTCTGCGCCAAGACTTCTTGCCTTAACCACTCGGCTACAGCTCAAGACTCCTGGTATCAATGAAAGATAAAAATGGTTATTGTGAGTTATCCGTAAGAGATAAGGGACTCTTGGTATCAATGAAAGACAAAAATAGTTTTTGTGAGTTATCCGTAAGAGATAAACATATGCTGTCATGGACTTTTTTTGTAGAGCTTTTTGAGATATTCAATTCTGTGTACATTAATTTTGTGTATTTCTTATGGTTTAGGCAGCATAAGCCATTTAAGCGTCCAAAGAGCTACTTTTTTCATATTTTCCACTACAAAGGGCGATTTTTAAGGTTGTAGGAGTTGAGTATCACAACTCTCTTATAGCCTATGTTCATCCCAGGAATCTCCTGAACATATTGCAAAAAACCCCATCACAATCGGGTCAACGGTATGGCCGCACATAAAGTACAAACAAACAAACAAACGTACAAACAAACAAACATTAATTTTTATATATAAGATTAGACAATAATTATACAAGATAGCCATTCTTTTAAGAGTCTGTCAACACTTGCCTCCATGTTCAGACCCTTAATGCTGCAGGGAGTAACAAAGTAGAGCTGAAATTATGTTAAATGTTTATCAGAAAAATTTGTAAATGAACTACTTAGTAGGCTTAAGAAATACAAAAAAAACACAATTCATCATTCAGGTCCATCAAATTATTTAAAGCAAATAAAAAAGACATCCAAGCAGGAGAATTTATCATTAAGATTCAAAATTTAAATGTAATAATAAACTACTTTATAATCTCACTGATGTTAACTTAAAAATGCATAGAATATTTAATTAAGAAAATGCATTACAAAAAAGCAATTAACAAAGTTTTTCCTTTACCCGAAGAAAACATAAAGGAATGTCATAATTTCATACATAAGCCCACTTTCAAATAAAATATCTAAACACTTTAAAAAGTTGAACATTAATGTGGCATTTAAAACTAATAAAACTTCACAAAATATAATAAAAACAATAAAACCAAAATAAAAAAAATAAAAAATTGTCAAATATAATAAAAAACAATAAAACCAAAATAAAAAAAATAAAAATATCAGGTATATATAAATTGAAGTGTGGCACATGTCTATATAGGACAAACTGGTAGACCTTTTATCTCTCGTATAAAGGAACACATGAGAGCATATAACAGAAATTTAGAATATTCAAAATATGCTAACCACCTATTCCAATTTAATCATTGTTTCAATGCAAATTTTGAAATTTTACATGTTTGTGATAAGGGTAAGAAGTTGGACCTTTTGGAGGCTGTAGAAATAAATAAATTGAAAAGTAGTAATAAACTGTTAAATTCTCAACTTGATTTGAATGAATCCCCTTTGTTAAATTAAAAAATTTAAATAAATTATTGTTGTATTGTTGCTTAGATCAGTTGATATGTACGTACTATAACAACACAATTCATAATTTGTTAACATGTCTGAAGAAGGTACAGTGTACCGAAACAGCTGTCACTGAAGTATATCTTAATAAATATGAAAATCAAATAAAACTAAGTTTTATTTTTATTTAATTAATAAATGTATTTCTGATTATTATAAGGTTACAAACAATTATGGACTCTAAATGTGTATGCTATTGAAGGGTGTAAATGGACAAATATAAGATAATAGTACTAGATATTATTTTAACACTAGCTAACACCTGGCGTGCGCTGCTACACCTAAATAGATTAAAATTAATGTGCTTTTATGTTTAGTTGAATAAGTGAAAGGAAAAATAACTATAAATTTATATTTTTTAGATATCCCGTTCTGATTACCCGGCGTTGCCCGGGAATCTACTTATCCCGATCTTCTTGACATAAATGAGCTGAAATACGAAAATTAATGTGTTTTATGTTTAGTTAAATAAGTGAACGGAAAAAGTTATATCGTAATTATTTTTAGACACCTCGTGCTGTTTACCCGGCGTTGTCCGGGAATATACTCATCCCGATCTTCTTGGCATAAATGAGCTGAAAGACCAAAATTAATGTACTTCTTATGATTAGTTGAATAAGTAAAATGAAAAATAATTATAAATGTATATCGTAATTATTTTAAGATTCCCCGTGGTGATTACCCGGTGTAGCCCGGGAATTTACTTATCTCCATCTTCTTGGCATAAATGAGCTAAAAGTCAAAACTCGTTATTGTGAATTATCCGTAAAAAATACCCGCCATGTGCTGCTATGCTTACACAGGAATCTACGTACTTGTCTCGATCTTCTTGGCATCAATGAAAGACAAAAATGGTTATCGTGAGTTATCCGTAAGAGATAAACATATGCTGTCACGGACTTTTTTGTAGAGCTTTTTGAGATATTCATTTCTGTGTACATTAATTTTGTGTATTTGTTATGGTTTAGGCAGCGTAAGCCATTTAAGTGTCCAAAGATCTATTTTTTTCACGTTTTTCACTACAAAGGGCGATTTTTAAGGATGTAGGAGTTGAGTATCACAACTCTCTTATGGCCTATGTTCATAACGGGAATCTCCTGAACATTTTGCAAAAAGCCCCATCACAATCGGATCAACGGTATGGCCGCGCATAAAGTATGAATAAACAAACAAATATTCATTTTTATATATTAGATATGGAGAACTAATAAACAAAAAATGTATCAATTCTGGAAGGGTCAAGTTTTTGCGACCTACTGCTTTGCTTGGAATGACCCGCATCACAATTTTCCTCCCAGAATTCTTAAAAAATTCCGACATGTAGGAACTGCATAAACTTAGTGAATTCCTCAGGAAGTCATATTTGTAATCCAATTTTGGTGGTTTATCGAGTATGTCTTTCTTTAATTAGATTATATTGTATATAGTTAAATTGGCCGATAACGAGGAGATACTAAAGGACAACACGCACACACTATTGAGTAATACTAAGAAATTAAGACTGGAAGTAAATATCAATAAAAGTAAATATATGGTCACACGTAGAAATACATTATGTAATGGAAATGGACAGCTAATGAGAAGTGAGGGAAATATTGAGGAAGTGGCTGAATTCAAATACCTAGGAACAATAATCACAAACAGGAATGAGATGCACAAAGAAATTAAACATAGGCTCAATTCTTGAAATGCGTGCTATTATGCATTGCAGAGACTTTTGATGTCCCAACTTCTTTCAAAAAACGTTAAACTGAAAATATATAAAACTGTTATTCTACCAGTTGCATTATATGGGTGCAAAACGTGGACTCATACTTTAAGGGAGGAAAAACAAATGTATGATTATTTGAGAATGAAGTTCCTGAATTTTTCTGAGTCACCCTCATACAAAATAATTTTTTTCATGTTTTGTTAGGTAAAATTTATCATAAGTAATGCCACGAGTGATTTCCAAATTATCGATAAATTCACGACTCACGAAGTGAGGAGTGAATTTATCTAGATAATTTGGAAATCAAGAGTGGTATTTGTTAGGACTATTTAACGAATAAAATTAAGCTGTTTACTCACAAATCATTTAACTATAGTTATTTTAAAATATTTATATATTTAATGTAAACGGCGATGTTTGAAAACAAATGAGAAATGATAGGTACGCTTCATCTGCTTCTTTTGTTTATCACTGCAACCAGATCATACTATTTATTGCCAAGGAACGCAATATTGAAAGAATGCTCTCTAGTGGAGAAAAAATGAAACACATCAAACTGTATATTAATTCATTTCTGATGTCATATGATGTAAATATGACAATTATATTTTTCTGGATTATTACCTGGGAAAAAATACATTTAAGAAAGTGCAAACAGTAGTTTCTTTTTTTGGTGGTATAATAAATTGCTAGAAATGTTTTTATATTAACTCCCGCATGTGGCATGTGTTGACATTCATGCACTATATATACAGTCTGGTAACCATATTTCTTATACACTCAGTCACTGCAAAATAATGGTCAGACCTGTTCAGAATATTAAAAAGGAGGAGCTCTCTTTAATATGGCAAATATAACACTGATAAATATTCCGTGAAACACGACTCTGATTGGTTGTAAAACAGAAATCATTGAAACGTGATTGGTCATTGACTCCCATTTGGGGTATGAGTTAAAGTCATTCTAACCTCATTGCATTATTTAAAGTTGTATAGTTAGTAGATATTATTATCAAATCCATGTGCTTAAATCAGTTTTTGATAAGGCTCTTATCTTATTTTTATGGATAAAAAAAATTGAAATTATCTTAAGACATTTATTTTTGAAGATCAGGAATCGTAATCAGTGATATTTTCATTGTTCATAAACATATTATCAGATTTTTTTTTTATTTTAGGAAGAAAAATTAATGCTCGGACCAGGATTTGAACCTCGGATCTCTGACTCTGCGCTTCAGTATGATACTGATACTCAATAAAAATATTTTGAATAGAAGTCGTCAGATGGTGTTGTTGGTAGCGACAGCTACTGGTCTTATGATGAAAGAGAGTTGAATAAGTGGAAAGAATTGTTGACGTTCATATCAGAGTTTGGATGGTGTAATCGGTATCTTTCTGACGCACAGAGATCCGGGATTCGAATCCTGGTCCGAGTGTTACTTTTTCTTTCTAAAATAAAACTGTCTAATTTTGGAAAATATTAATTTAAAATATAACATCAAAATATTATCAGATGTTTAGTTGGAATTGATACAGTTGAACTTAAACAACTAATAAGCACATGTGAAATGAAGATCTTAAGAACTATTCAGGGGAAAACATTATTTGATAAAATACACAACACAGAAATTAGGGACAAGTGTCATATTCAAGGCATAACCAAATTTATTATAGATAGACGAAAATATTGGAAGGGTCATATAGAAAGAATGGAACACAACCAACTTGCAAAAAGAGCTAAAGAGATAGACCAATGGAGGGGAGAAGAACAAGAGGAAGACCAGCCAAGAGATGGATAGACAGTGGATGCACATCCAATATGTCTTCCTCCGAGGACTGATTTTGGAAATATCATCATCATCATCATAGTACATTCACGAATTTAGGCCATTTGTTGACCTGTTTCAGCCTCAAGAGAAACACCATCCAGAAGTCTTTTGAGTGGACGTCCTGGTCTTCTTCTTCCTGCAGGTTGATATCTTATTTTGGAAATAAATAAGATAAAAATCCTACAAATTATGATTAAGAAGAAGACGAACTTCTGTAGTGAAATTTCTCAATTATATTTTTCTGCTACGTTAATTTCTGGGAAATAATACGTTTAAGAAACTGCAAGCAGTGGTTTTTTTTTTTTTTTGTGGTATTATCAATTGCTACAAATGTTTTTCTATTATATCTCGCAACCAGAATCTGGTTACATTTGTGCACTATATTTATTTTTTTTTGGTATATTTATAAGAAGCAACTGTTGATGTTACATTAATGGAACTTATTTGTACTGATATTTCTAGTTTCATCGTAGTGACCTTAAAATTATGACACATATATCAATATAATTTAAATATTCCTATAATTTTGCAAGTTCAGTGTTACTATAAATGTTATATTAAATTAATGTTGGGAAGTAAACATTATGAGATATAATCATTGAAACTTATCGGAGAACATATTTTTTGAACAACTCACCTCATATTCATGTTTTCCATAATACTGCGGTTTCAGACACAGTCATGTTCATCCTCAGCCATAACTCCGACTAATGAAAATAAAGATTGATCAATGAATTTTGATATTCCTAACAAAATAAATTTAATTTTGAAGTTCATAAATTCAACCATAGATGGCAGCACTGAAGATGGTGAGAATAGAATAGTTGACAGCCGAAGAATTTCATCAGTCAGATTTATGGCTGAGGATGAACGTGATTGCATTTGAAACTGTGGTATTGTGGAAAACATGAATTCTATGAGGTGAGTTGTTTAAAAAAATGTTCTCCGATGAATTTCAATTGCTATAAATGAACTTTCCAATTACAAACTTGAATAACTATTGTTAGGAGATACTTAGAAACGTGACATTGGTATCAATGGAGAGAAAAACTCTGTGTGCTTTTAAATTAAGTGACAATCTCTGAAATGAAGTGAATGAATTCCATGTTTTGTCAAGTGAATCTGTAAAAGATGATGAGTAATATATATTTTTTTTTTGCAAATGCCCCAGGTTGTCTTTCGACATTCCTGGTGTTCTCTCCAGGCGTTCTTGTAAGCCACTTCTGAGATTGGGGCACCTGGAAGGCGGGGTTACGTTGCCCCGATGATATATTGGGTGATGATAGTGGTGCACCTGGAAAGTCCCTAATCCTAAGCTTAATCTAAGATGAATATGAATGATGATGATTGCGATGGACATGATTTCGGGGACCGTTTGGGCCTTTAAGTTTTCCTGACATTTGTCTTACAGGTGAGGAAAACCCCGATAGAAACCTCACCCAGGAAACTGCACCCCGACCGGGGATCGAACCCGGGCCCGCTGCGTGACAAGGCAGCATGCTACCTCCAGACCACAGCGATGGACATGTTGAGTAATATAGATGTGACTATTTAAGTCATGCCCCAAATGGCAGTCAATGACCAATCACATTTCAATGAATTTTGATTTACAACCAATCACTCTTGTTTTTCATCTTGATTTTATCACTTTCATTTTATCAAGTGGCTCCCAGATTGTGTACATATAGTGCACGAATGTAATCAGATTCTGGTTGCGAGATATAATAGAAAAATATTCGTAGCAATTGATAATACCACAAAAAAAATAAACCCCTGCTTGCAATTTCTTAAACCTATTATTTTCCAGAAATTAACGTAGCAGAAAAATATAATTGACATATTTACATCATAGGACATCAGAAATTAATTAATAACCTGTAATGATGTGTTTCATTTTTTCTCCACTAGGGTGCATTCTTACAATATTGCGATTCTATTTGGCAATAAATATGATCTGGTTGCAGTGATGGACAAATAAAACATAACATTTCTCATTTGTTTTCAAACATCGCCGTTACATTAAATATATAAATATTTTTAAATAACTATATTTAGATAATGATATGTGAGTAAATAGCTTAATTTTATTTGTTAAATAATCCTAACAAATGCCACTCTTGATTTCCAAATTCTCTAAATAAATTCACTCCTCACTTCGTTAATCGTGAATTTATCAATAATTTAGAACTCGCTCGTGGCATTACTTATGATAAAATAGTGTATAAACTACCATCAGTCTATAATACATGTGTGGTATATTATTATGTATTGTCTACCCATCCCTCAAATACAGTAAAAGTAACATTTAGGGCCGGTGAGTTGAGTTTTCTGTGAGAACGTGCTAAGTTTGAATTAGCGAGTCGCTGACTGGTCATGCATAAAAGTAGTTTCTTCGTAATATTGGCAAGAAATTATGCAGAATTCTCATAATTATGCAGAATTCGATAAAACCACTTCAGTTATTTTCGTCTGCTAGAGTAATGCATTTACGCTTGTGTCCCGCAAATAATACTGTATACGACGATGTCTGCATCGTGTGATCTTACGCCGATTTTCCTGTTCTTCCAGTTGAATTCTTTGGTAGACTCTATCAAATTCCTCTTCTCCGCGTATACCGAAAACATGATTGAAATCTTCAAAGTCTGACATCTTGGATAAAGCAGCAAGGTTTCAAAGTACATCGGTTACCATCGTGTTGCTCATGATTCGTTCTCTGCAAAGTCACCTCGCCAGGTAGCTTAGGAATTTTGACAATTATTATCGCATGAACAGATTTTGAGTATGCAAAAACGTCTTTGGATGCAACTTTCTCAGCAGAGAACGACTTTTACGGTCTAATGCATTCATAGATACGACCCTTAAAGATCAAGTTTATGTAAAAATAGAAACTACTTGTTCTCCATTAAGGAGTTTTGCTAATGAAAGTGTAGTATTTGCTTTTGTCTAGAAGTTAAAATGCAGTATGTGTTGTCAGGTATGGGATACAGCTGGACAAGAGCGTTTCCGTTCCATGGCACCCATGTACTATAGGAATGCAAATGCAGCTCTTTTGGTGTTTGACATATCACAGTATGATACATTTATCGCTGTCAAATCTTGGGTAAAAGGTAAGTAACTCATAGATGATTATTCTCTGTTGATGTCTAAAATTATTATTTAACAAAATTTGAAGGGGGTTGTTGGATGTGATGTCCCGCGTTGTGGAGACATTTGAAGATATATGATTGTAATAATTTTAATCACTGTTATTTGCCATGGCACTGATGACTCCCTTCAAGGGAAATGGAAAGTTTCTTACATTAATAAGTAACGACACTTTTGTAAACATTTTATTAAATTTCTCATTTAAATTGAGATGAATCTTATAAATGTTCAATAGTTTCGAAAATTCCGGTTCAAATTAAATAATTTTCACTTTAAGAAGATTATCACTTCATATATATATAATAGATAACTATTTCCAATGGTTAATTTTTCACTCACACTTTATTTTCACTTTATGGATTATTTATACTCCAGATGAATTAAATTTATACTACAATATTATTTTCCGTAAGTTTGACACCATTTTGTCAACTACTATCAAGAAATGAACAATAATTCTTTTATTTCTTGATGAGTCATTGTTTAACATTATATTATTTTTGGTCTAGACATCTTACCTCAATATTAATGTTGATTTGTTCTTGAACATGTTTCAAAACAATTCTGTTTTATCTTCAGCTTTCCCAGAAGATAAAACAGAATTGTTTTGAAACATGTTCAAGAACAAATCAACATTAATATTGAGGTAAGATGTCTAGACCAAAAATAATATAATTAAAATAACCTCAAAATATAACTTCCTAAAATTAAATATTGTTTAACATGTCTAACTTCTTTCAAGTATTGTAGCCATCTTGTTGTTCTGGGAAAAATCCCATTTCATATCTGTTATAACCTGGAAGTTCTGATTGGTCCAACTGAAAAGGAAGGAGTACTACTGGCTGACTCCCATCCAATTTGTCCAATCACATTTATTTGTTTATAAAAAAATATCAATTCAAATATTTAAGGTATTTTTTACATACCAAATCAGTTTGAAATACATCGAACTGTATTAACAGTTTATATTGACCAGTTTGAATCTTTTATATAAAAATTTGAATTCTCTAAATCAATCTTATTTCCATTCTTAATAGAAATAAATATAATTATATTTAAATATTAAATAAAAAATCCTTATTATTTTTATATGGGGATAAATATCCAGTTTTAAATTATATTCAATAAATATTTATAAATAATTATTTTACCCCAAATAACAAATTTACACTACACAGTCAATAACATTCATCCTATACCCCTCTACATATGTAATACATGTGTACATCATCAACATAATGCATAAAATGGAAATTATTGATTTGATTGACAGATTGATCCCCATTTGGAGACATGGGTGCTTCCCTATTGGGAAGTTCCTTAACCAGACAAATTCAGTTATTCATAGTTAAATACGGGAAATAACATTATGAGGTTCTTAATTCGTAAATTAATGAGTCATTTTTTAACATCTTACCTCATATTTTATGTTTCTTTTAAACACGGGAACTAGTTTTCGAGAGAAGAATCTCTCTCATTTTCAACCGACATTATGACTACCGGATTTTCGTTGCAATCTCCATCAATAACGTTGCCATCTGGTGTTGATTTGATGAACTTTGAGATGAGGTCACGTTCATCAGGAATCTCGAAATTCATGGATCTAAATTTGTTCTTCTGAATAAAAAGAAACATAAAATATGAGGTAAGATGTAAAAAATTACTCATTAATTTACAAATTCAGTTATTCTTATTTCCCTACATATGTCATGTGGTTAGCAATGAGACATCTAGTAGGTAACTAAGGTATTACTAGGACAATAAAGGTTGGTAAATTTTTCTTAGGCTTGAGGTTCTTTTATGAGTCTGAAAATATCCAGCAATATAATATATCTTTAAATAATAGAAAATTATATTAATGATATAAATTAATTCCATGAACCAAACGCAACATGTCTATGCAAACTGTGTGAACAAAAATGTGGTCGATACCACCTGAAACTCTGTACCAAAAGGACAATCTCAATCAATGAATATGCAAAAATGTAACCTAATTGTATATGGCCAATTGGTTGCAATACTTGTGTTATTATATATTAGTTCTTCTTCGCCACGGTTTATGCTTATTTACTAGCCTGTTCCGGCTCCAAATTGCTGCTGTTTCCATCTTTTCTTTGGCCTTCCCAAGCTTCTTCTTCCTTGTGGTGAATAGTTGTATGCTGCTTTTGGTATTCTATTCTCAGTCATCCTTGCTAAGTGTTCTTTCCAGTTTATCCTGTATTTCATTATTGTTATGTTTAATTCCTCTACTTTTAGTTGCTGTCTTATTTCTGTGTTGTGTTTTGTCTGTTTTTTGATATCCTGCTATTGGTCTGAGGAATTTCATTTGAGGAGCTTGTATTCTGGCAGATTGTTGTGTTGTCACTGTATATAAATTATAATAATAATCCATCCATAGTAATTCTGCCCGAAGGCAGGTCCTTCACTGCAATCATAGCATTTTCATGCTATGCTTGCAGTTTTACTAGGGAATTGTAGGTGTGGTAGCTTCCTGTTGCTTTCCACACCCATGAAGGATGGTGATGGCCATATGATTTCGGGGACCGTTTGGGCCTTAAAGTTGTCCTGACGTTTGTCTTACAGGTGAGGAAAAACCCCAAAAAAACCTCACCCAGAAAATCTCCTCTGACTGGGGATCGAACCCAGGCCCGCTGCGTGACAAGGCAGCACGCTACCTCGAGACCACAGTGGTGGACATATAATAATAATAATATAAATTACAAATCAGTTTATATTATCATTACATTTTCATTGTAAAAATGTAAACCTAATCATACATTAATTATTTAAGGACACCATTTCAAATTGCTGAATATTATTGGGAAGCCCGCAAGCGATTGATGACAAATCAAGAGCTTCAGAACATTTGAATACTACTACTTATTTAAGGACCCATTGCTTAAAGTCCTTCATGGAGGTCTTATTCCTTGGATTTTCCATCTTAAAAATTCCATTGACCTCGGCTAGGTTTGAACCCATGACCTCGGATCTAGAGGCAAGGAACAACTGCAGTGATTAAAAATAGACCACATTCATTTCATCTGTCTGCAGATACTGAAGGATGATAAGTGCAGTGGACTGGCATCAAATCACACATTTATAATGTTCTCTGCTAGCACATAATAATTCCCTATTTATAATTGGATGACGTTATGCATCAACCAGCTATGCACCATTATGTAAGTTTCAAGAATAATGCATTTAAAGTTTAAGTTAATTTTCACTATTTATTGTAGCACCAAACTAACAATACTGGATATTGCAAGTTATTTTCCTTATTTGACAGTTATGCATCAACAATCTACGAACAGGAACATTTGTTGCTTAGCTGTGTGATGCAAAATTTAGATTAGCATTTATGAAGATTGGTTTCATAGCCACTTGTTGCAAAACATAGAATCTCTCTTAGAACTGATGGTGTTTACATTTTTCTTTAATAATAAGGATATATTAAAAATTTGGCGCTAAAAGTGTATATACACTTAATTCATGAGCCATTGCAAAAGATGGCAATAAAATCTCAATTATCTAAAAATTGCAGTTAACCGGTTGATGCATAACATCATCCAATTAGTAAAATAACTATTTTACTTTTTATATACATAAAAGTCCACCGCTGTGGTCTCGAGGTAGCATGCTGCCTTGTCATGCAGCGGACCCGGGTTTGATTCCCAGTCGGGACAGGCTTCCGGGTGTGGTTTTTTCTGGGTTTTTCCTCATCTGTAAGACAAATGTCAGGAAGCTTAGGCCCCAACGGTCCCCAAAAATCATCCAGCCATCATCTTCATCATCCTTCACCAGTGTGGAAAGCAACGAGAAGCTACCATACCTATTACCCATCCAAGTGTTTTGTGCAGGCAGAAAATATGTTAACTAACTGTATTCACATAGACTTTCACGGCCGGAGTTGCTATGATGATCTTGAAGAAGATTTTCGGGCTGTAGGCCTGGTCGTGAGGCTTGTAGTTCCCCGACGTTTCGCCAGAGACTGCGTCTGGCATCCTCAAGGGTTGTCTTGAGACTGGCAATTCTGTCCACTGTCTGTCCTATTTGTACGTTCACCGCGATGTGTTCGTAAGTTATATCTGCCTTCTGATTGGTCCGCGTTAGGGATGATGCAATGGTGAGTTCATTTTTGTTTTCTAACTGTTTTAATAATTTTGTGTTTACATCTATTTTGTGTTTTTCTGACCAAACATGAACAGTCACTGCAGATTTTTTTACATTCCTTATGTGTTCTTTAGTTCTAATGGTTAAATTTCTTTTTGTTTTCCCTATGTATATCTTTACATTTTATTTGATATATTCTGATTTTTTACCATCATCAATCTTTTCATTTTTATTAGTTTATTTAAACTATAATCATTCTTTGGTACTAAATTCATATTAAATTTTCCAAAAATCTTCTGAAATTTGTTGTGTACCCAAGGGTGATATGTGTGAACTCATCATATGGGAAAAAATCTGTATAAAGAAGAACAAGGAAAGAATTATGAACTTTGAAATTCCCGTAGAAAGGAACCTCCTTAGTAAATTCATTGGACCAGAGGCAAAGAGAGCAGGAATCAAGAATCAGGGCTGACAACATGAGAAAATTCAGTCTGTAATCGCTGACGATGGGGCTAAGAAGCTCTAAAACATATTTAAATTTTATAGGAATTAATCACTATGAGGTTTAATTTATGGTGACATTAAATGTTTCTTACCTCTCCTCATATAAATTTTTCTAAGTAGATCACGATTTCGAGACCACAAAGGTCTCATCTTCAGCACCTTCTTGGCGACTGATGTTATGTCGATCAGAAGAAACTCTTCTTCTTCCCTCTGTTGGTGGACCGATGAACCTCTGGATCAGGTCAAAATTTGCAGGAATTTCGAAGTTCATAAGTTTTCCTTTAATAGTGAGTGGAGAACATATTTTAATCGACTCACCTCATACATTTTCAAACTTCTTTGATACCGACGGTTTCAGACAAAATCATGACCTTCTTAAGTCCATGACTGACCATGACTGAAGAAGGACATGATTTTGTCTGAAACCGTCGAAGTTTGAAAATGTATGAGGTGAGTCAATTAAAATATATTCTCCACTCACTATTAATGATATAACCTCATGTTTACTTCCCAATATTAATTTAAATATAAGTTTTCCTTTGTTTTTCTGAATGTGGATCTTTTCCCAAACCTTGAGTTCCTTTTGTTTGTTTATTTGTTTCATTAGACTGGCTTTTGATTCAATTAAATGTTTTCTGAAACATATGTTCCACAAAAACATCTCTAAGAGGTAAGAATGAACAGACCAAATGTTTTAATTATTAAACAAACCTCTTAATGTTACTTCCTATTGTATTTTAAAATAAAAGACCTAGGAAAACTTGGAAGCGATCGAAAGAGTAGAAAGCAAAGACAAGAGGGAAAAGCTGGAAACAAATGAAATGACTGGCTGGAAGCAGAGTACGCTGGAGGAACTTTACTGCTGCCTTATGTTACATTTAGGAACCACACGAAATAAATAATAAAAAAATAATTATCACCTTACATCATATCCGTTGATTTCTTTAGGACATGTTTCAAAACATCTCTCTTTTATCTTCAGCTTGTCGAGACTGGACTATGAGGTAAGATGACAATAACTCAACTTATAAATTAAAATGAGTCGTTATTCAACGCCAATTTTGGAATATATTAAACAGTACCAACTAAATTGGAAACACCATCTTGAAAGAATGAATTCAAATCGGATCCCCAAAGCTGTTTATAATTATATACCAAGAGGACGAAGATCTCTGGGCCGTCCTACGAAACGCTGGAGGGAAAATATTCTATAGGATCGTAACAGGCCTTGGCCTAATACTTGGAAGGAAGAAGAAGAAGAGTCGTTATTCATCTCACCTCATACACAGCACAGGACCGTGATTTCGGAGCAGTTGTTCCTACCTTCACACATCTTTACGAGTGTTGAATTTAAGATTTGAGCAAGATTTGATCTCAAAGTTCAACAAATCAACACTAGATGGCAGTTTAGAAGATGACGGCGTAGACATAAATTCAACAGTCGTAAATATGGCTGAAGATAGGAACAACTGCTCTTGAAATTGTGGTCCTGTGCTGTGAAGAACACAGAGTGTTTGCAGTGAAATGAATAACAATTTATTTTAATTTATTAGTAATTTACTAAACGTTTGATCAGCCTCATGGGCTAGTGGTCAGCATTTCTGACTACAGTTCATGAGGTCCCCGGGTTCAATTCCTGGTCCAATCATAGGAATTTTTCTTTAAAGGGAATTATTCCTGTGTTTGCCCCCTATTGTCTGGAATTTAGGTTAAGAACTCTCCTGGTGCTTCATTATCATTTATCACCCATCATATCATCGGGGTAACATAACTCCGCCTTTTAGGTGCTCCAACCTAAGAAATGGATTACAATTTCGTCAGTGCCAGGGGAGAAAGCCAGAAATGTCATAAAAGACAACCTGGTGTCATTAGACAAAAAAATATTAATTTTGAAAGCCTCATAATAAAGAGTTTTATGAAATCAAAATAAATTAATTTTTTATTGTGAAGGAATAAGTCTGTATCTGTACTTTTATTATTAATTTAATACTTCGCACTGAAGGTTTAATTATATTTGAAGAGAAAAATTATACGTTTAGACTGGGATTAGAACCCAGGACTTTTGTCTTTTTACATGCTTTATATTAGCTTGATCTGTATCTATCTATCTATCTATCTATGTAACGGAATCTTTCAACGCGATTATCACCCACTTAAAATCATTGGATCGACTTGAAACTTTGTATACTTGTAGAGGACCCGTGACAATACAATAATTTCATATTTATTTTCTAAAATCCTGACCATAATCATCAGAAAATAAAAAAAAAGTGTTTTTGTATCAATGTAACGGAATTTTTCAACGCGATTTTCACCCACTTAGAAACATTGGATCGACTTGAAACTTTGTATACTTGTAGAGGACCCGTGACAATACAATAATTTCATATTTGTTTTCTAAAATCCTGACCATAATCATCAGAAAATAAAAAAAAGTGTTTTTGTATCAATGTAACGGAATTTTTCAACGCGATTTTCACCCACTTAGAAACATTGGATCGACTTGAAACTTTGTATACTTGTAGAGGACCCGTGACAATACAATAATTTCATATTTGTTTTCTAAAATCCTGACCATAATCATCAGAAAATAAAAAAAAGTGTTTTTGTATCAATGTAACGGAATTTTTCAACGCGATTTTCACCCACTTAGAAACATTGGATCGACTTGAAACTTTGTATACTTGTAGAGGACCCATGACAATACAATAATTTCATATTTGTTTTCTAAAATCCTGACCATAATCATCAGAAAATAAAAAAAAGTGTTTTTGTATCAATGTAACGGAATTTTTCAACGCGATTTTCACCCACTTAGAAACATTGGATCGACTTGAAACTTTGTATACTTGTAGAGGACCCGTGACAATACAATAATTTCATATTTGTTTTCTAAAATCCTGACCATAATCATCAGAAAATAAAAAAAAGTGTTTTTGTATCAATGTAACGGAATTTTCAACGCGATTTTCACCCACTTAGAAAACATTGGATCGACTTGAAACTTTGTATACTTGTAGAGGACCCGTGACAATACAATAATTTCATATTTGTTTTCTAAAATCCTGACCATAATCATCAGAAAATAAAAAAAAGTGTTTTTGTATCAATGTAACGGAATTTTTCAACGCGATTTTCACCCACTTAGAAACATTGGATCGACTTGAAACTTTGTATACTTGTAGAGGACCCGTGACAATACAATAAGTTCATATTTATTAGGCCAATGCTCTACTGCTGAGCTTCTAAAGTAATGTTTAAATTCCCAATTAATATGACTTCTTAAATAAGAAACCGCCATTCGCGTAATCAAGCAAAGTCCCGTAGCATTCGGTGCTTGGGAATTAACAATGTATAAGAGAAAAATTTGCATTTAGATTGGAGTGCTGAGATAGCTCAGCAGTAGAGCATTGGCCTAGAAAGCCAAAGGTCCTGGGTTCAAACCCTGGTCTGAACATATAATTTTTCTCTTCAAATATAAGTCTGTATTTTTTTAATTTAGATTTAATCACCTAATCAAGTTGTATAGATTAAACTGGAAATGATCAGTAATCTCCTCGAGACAGGTGAATGGAGAAAACTACATAATAGTGAGCTACATGATATGTATAGGAAGCCAGATATAATAAGAACAATTAAGTCTCATAGATTGCGATGGGCAGGACATGTGGCACATATGGGGGATGAAAGAGGTGCTTCTTGTAGGAAAACCACAGGGATGGTAGACCAAGAATGGGGTGGGAGAATAACATTATCCATGATTTGAGGGAAGTAGATTATATGGGAGATGATTGGAAAACATTAAGTCAGGATAGGGATGTATGGAGAGCTTAGGTCCCTGCGGCCATGAACCTATGGGTTTGATGGAGCCAGTAAGTTAGTTAGTTAATTAGTTTGATCTCCTCTTGGTTTTTTTTATTTTTCAAGAACCGTTTATAATTTTAAATATGGAGACCATTTCCTAAACTAATCTCCTCCTGACAGGTGAATGGAGAAAACTACATAATAGTGAGCTACATGATATGTATTGGAAACCAGATATAATAAGAACAGTTAAGTCTCGTAGACTGTGATGGGCAGGACATGTGGCACGTATGGGGGATGAAAGAGCTGCAAGGAAGCTTCTTATAGGAACACCAGAGGGAAAACATTCAGTTGGTAGACCAAGAATGAGGTGGGAGAATAACATCCTTGATTTGAGGGAAGTAGATTATACAGGAGATGATTGGAAAACATTAAGTCAGGGTAGGGATGTATGGAGAGCTTATGTCCCCATGGCCATGAACCTATGGGTTTGATAGAGCCAGTGAGGTAGTTAGTTTAATCACCTCTTGTTTTTTTTTTTTTCAAGAATCGTTTATAATTTTAAATATGGAGACCATTTCCTAAACTTTTCAAATTAATTTATCTCATTTTTTTAGATTTGCTGAAAAGTGGTTTGATTTCTAAATTAATTGTAGTTAGAATTGCTATGGATGAAAGTAAAGTAAAAGTTTATACATTTTTACATAATGAGGAGAGAGGGCACTCCTTATTCTGGAGTTGAATGTATGTAATGTTCTAGCAGTGACCTCAGACTGTCTTATCTCTTCCCGAGCTATTCATATCATTATGATAATGATTATCAAACTTTCCAAGCGTTCTAAATTAATTTCTTGTTATGACTCCACTGTTTGTCTAATCTAAGCATAGTTTTCCTTTCATGAGACTCTATAAGTATAATAATAACCCTTGCTTCTATTGAAACAATAAAATGAGCTGTTACTCAAACTCAGTAGACATTTAAAATTTTATCACTCACCTCATATTTTTTTCTTCTTTCTTTTTAAACTAGTTTCGGAACTTTTCACTTCAGTTCCATCTTCAGTATTTTTATGATTGTTGTTGTCGTCTTGAAGAGCCACCTTTCGCTCCATCTGTTGGTAGGCAGATAAACCTCGAAATTAGGTCATTTTCCCTGGGAATTTCAAAGTTCATTAATTTCTCCTTTTCGTTTTTCTGAATGTAAATTTTTTTCCCAACAGTGAGTTCTTTTAGTTTTCTATTTGTTTTAGTAATTTTGCTTTCTTTTCGATAAGATGTTTTTTGGCAGCCACTGGAGATTTTTCTACTTTGCCTTTTTTTGACATACCTGAGATGTTCTTTTACTCTAGTTTTTAAATTTCTCTTAGTTTTTAAATTTGAAAACTAGAGTGAAAGAACATTTCAGGAACGTCAAAAAAGGGAAGTAAAAAATCTGCAGAGGCTGCCCATGCATGGTCCGAAAAACATCTTATAGAAAAGAAAGCTAAATTATTAAAAAAAAATAAAAAAATGAAAAGAACTCATTGTTTAGGGGGAAAAAATTACATTAAAAAAAGAAAAGGAAAATTAATGAACTTTAAAATTCCTGGGGAAAAGACCTGATTTTGAGGTTTCTCCATCTACCAACAGAGGTAGCGAAAGGCAGCTCTTCAAGATGACAGAACAACGGTCAGGAAAATACTGAAGTGTAAAGTTCCAAAACTGGTTTTAAAAAAGAAGAAAAATATGAGGTGAGTGATAAAATTTTACCTCAATAAATATACCTCATAGTGTGAATTCCTAAAATAAGTAATTTAAGATTTAAATTAAAATATTTTATACATCACCTCATATCCAGTCTTCTAATTAAACTGGTTTCAAAGCCTGGGCAGCTTCATCTTCAGTAACTGCTTCTTCCTCCCTCTGTTGGTGGACCAATGAACCTCCAAATCAAATTAGATTCAGCAGGAATTTTGAAGTTCATACGTTTTTCTTTCTTGTGTTTTTTAATGTGTTTTTTTTTTCCTCAAACTGTGAGTTTTTTTTTGTTTTTCTATTTGTTTAATTAGACTGGCTTTTGTATCAATTAGATGTTTTTCAGACCATGTATGATACGTATTTTTTATTTCTTCTTCTCCTTCTCCTCCTTCTTCTTCTTTTTTTCTTCTTCTTCTATTTCTTCTTCTTCTTTTTCTTTTCTTCTTCTTCTTCTTCTTTTTCTTCTTCTTGTTCTTCTTCTACTTGTTCTTCTTTATGAAATTAGGCCTTTTGACTTGTTTTCACATAAAGTGGCATTTAATGAATCTTCCCTCCTCCTGGCGCGGCAGACCTACAAGGCCCTTAGCCTACCAGCCGGCTGCTGGCCTCACGTCTACATATGTCAGATCATAGAGGTAGATGATAATCAGCCAGTGTAGGGGTGACATGTGGTCAGCATGTCGAGTCCCCCAGCCGTTATAGCTGGTTTTCTCAACCTGGAGCCGCTACTTATTGTAGCTACCCAAATGCATCACGATGCTGGGTGGGCATCGGTCCCATACAGGCCGAAATACCATGAGAAAATTTCTTCCCCCAAGGAGACTCGAACCAGTGCAAGTCCCGTAGCTCTGCGCCAAGGCTTCCTGCCATAACCACTCGGCTACGGCGCGGGACAATGAATATTCCCATCTAGTAGTAAATTGGCATCCAACACTTTTATGACCTATTGGTTTGTACTTTAATAACAATGAGGGATTCTATCTGTAGGCTTTCTTTTAACATGTTCATACCAGTTGTTTCTCATGTTGTCAATTCAATTCATTAAATTAAAAATATTCAAGTCTTTTCTAATATCTTCATTTATATTTCTGTCCAAAATTGTCACACCTGCTACTGAATCTAAGAACTTCATTTCTACAGTTTCTATTTTTATTCTGTCTGAACGGTTAAGAGTCCAATTCTCACTTGCATATGTTAAGACAGGCACTGCCATAATTTTGTAAAATTTTAATTGTGTACTCCTCAAAGTTTTATTTTTCAATGTCCTTTTTATAGTGCCACAATTACAAAAAACTTATTTAATTTAATATTAATATCTTCCTTCTGGCAGTTTGATACATTGCATCCTAAATAATTGAAATTGTTCACCTGTTGTATTATACTGTTATTAATGCTGATTTTACACCTCATGTGGTCTTTCCCGTTGAATGCCATTACTTTTGATTTACTTTCAGAAATTGTCATATTGAATTTATTTGCTATTTCATTTATTTATTGAAATCATGAAGGCCTTTCAAAACATTTTATATAATAAATTTGAGAATTTTTAACTTTATGAGGTTTTATTAATTAGAATTAAATGAATCGTGAATTCTTCTTACCTCAAACTTCTATGTTTCTTTATACACAGCACTGCAGTATCAGCGACCATCGTCACCATCCTCAGCTGTTTTCATGACTGACAATTTTTTTTTTTTGACAGTCGTGAAAACAGCTGAGGATGGTGACGATGGTCGCTGATACTGCAGTGCTGTGTTTAAAGAAACATAGAAGTATGAGGTAAGAAGAATTCACGATTCATTTAATTCTTACTTTTAAAACATGTTTGATCTTCGGCATGCTATTTGGTACTGATGTTGGCATATTAATTATATAATGTTGTACAAATTATACAGAAAACGAAACAGTTAAATTAGCTAATTTAATTTTAAAAAATGAGAAAAATATAAATATCACTTTTAAAACTAACAATAAACTTAACATACTTACTCACTGGCACTATCGAACCCGTAGGTTCATGGCCGTGCGGACATACGCTCTCACATCCCTATCCTGAGCTAATGCTTTCCAATCATTCCCTGTATAATCTACTTCCCTCAAATCATAGTTAATGTTATTCTCCCACCTCATTCTTGGTCTACCAACTGGGTGTTTTCCTCTGGCTTTCCTACAAGAAGCTTCCATGCACGTCTTTCATTTCCCATATGTGCAACATGTCCTGCCCATTGCAGTCTACGAGACTTAACTGTTCTTATTTTATCTGGCTTCCTATAAAGACCATGTAGTTCATTGTTATGTTGTCTTCTCCATTCACCTGTCTCTTCATCTCTCTTTGGTCCAAAAATTTTCCTAAGTACTTTATTCTCAAATACTTGTAATCTTCTTTCCTCTCTTAAAGTAAGAGTCCACGTTTCACATCCATATGATATAACTGGTAGTTGACCTCTGGAAAATTTTACCCCAGTTGAACCCATGTCCGCATTTCTTGACGGTTGTATTTTTATGGTGAAAGATCGTCACTCTTTCGACCAAGGTACTTTTTCGTCTGGCTTATCACCTTCGACCAGTCCGGCATGGGTAACCCTATCGGCAGCAATGCTACCACCGGCATAGCTCTCGGGGTCATTTAAGCACGCAAGCCACTCCACCACGACAAGGTAAAGATACCATGGAGGGCTATAAACTTAACATTATATAAAAAAATAAGAAATTGATAAATATTAAAATAAAGGTGTTTATAAACTCAAATGAAATAATTGTTACAGGAAGAACAACAAGGAATGTTATCACAAGATACAATGAACATTTTAAAAACTTTATTAATCACGAAGAAAAATCAAGTTTTGCAAAACACCTACTAGCAACAGGTCATCAGTTTGACAAAATCGAAGATATCATAACAATCATACACAAAGAGAATAATATCAACAAAATTACCATATTGGAAGACATGGAAATTTTAACAGACACAAAGGATATATACATAATATTTAATTTTAGGAAGTGATATTTTGAGGTTATTTTAATTATATTATTTTTAGTCTGATCATCTTACCTCAATATGGTTGGTTGGTTGGTATCTAATGTCGAGCACTTGATAATGAAATCATTCACTCTCTTGCACTCCAATATTTAGCAGAAAGGCTGGTCTCTTCTACAAAATCTGGACAATGGAGGAGATGGTTTCTTTCCATATCTTCATTTAAATTGCAAAAAGGGCATTTATTTCTTTTTCCAAGGCTTCATGTTTATATTGGAGTACAATAAACTAGTTGTAACCGTTTAGTAGTAGGCACCACATGTGGTGGTTACGTCACCCATAGAGAGAAAGTAGGTATAGGAAGGAAGGAGAAATGAACCCCTAGGCCTCGAGTACTCTAATACCATCAGGGTCGAAAGAAACAAGAGGTTAGTCAAGGGAGACTGGATAGAAAAGTTGAAAGAGGGAATTGGTATGGGGAGGAGAAGTAATACCAACTCCGTCAAAAAAAGAAAAACTCACCAAGCTGACCAGTGCTTGTTGGTGAGTAGCCCTTCCCTTTCGTTCATCATGCATAAGCATGATTACTAACAGCTGCCACGAGAAGGTGAGGGATTGGACACTAGGTTACTGTCCAGGTCGGTTCCTTTAAGCCTTCGATGGAAGGAATTAAAGGGTCTCCTCTCTGTTAAAAACAGTAGCCTTTCCGCAGCCTCTTACCTCAATATTAATGTTGATTTGTTCTTGGACATGTTTCAAAACAATTCTGTTTTACGTCAGCTTGTCCAGAATGGTTTGATTTATGTTGCACACCCTGGATGTCGATGTCAGCTCCATCCTGTGGTTGGCCAAAGAACCTCCAAACAATAACACAGTTATGAATTTTTAAATACCGATGGAGCATGACCTTGTTTGGAGGTTCTTTGGCCAACCACAGGATGGAGCTGACATCAACATAATGCAACATACATCAAACCAGTCTGGACAAGCTGATGATAAAACAGAATTGTTTTGAAACATGTCCAAGAAGAAATCAACATTAATATTGAGGTAAGATGATCAGACTAAAAATAATATAATATGAACATTCTAAACGAAAACACACCCATAGACCTAAACCCATGATATAACTTATACGCTGACATCAGCACCAAATAGCATGCCAAAGATGAAACATGTTTTGAAAAGCCTTCATGATTTTAATAATTAACAAAGTTTTTTTAATACATAACCTCAATTGTGATAACAATAAATATGTTAAAAACATAGATATGTCATATATGAAAATGGAATTTTTTTATTGGAATATTTATAATTTATTTTGTGTGTGCATTAAATCTGTGACTTAACATGTTCATTATTTTGTTATGTAGAACTTCAGCGCAATGTTCTAGAGTCTATGGTACTGAGTGTTGTTGGGAATAAAACAGATCTGGAGGCAGAACGCAAAGTATCTAGAGAGGAAGCATTGCAATATGCTACTTCAATAGGGGGCAGCTACTACGAGTCATCAGCTCTTCACGACGAAGGTAATTTTAACATTGTTGGTTGTTATGATATCTAATATTGAGCGTTTGGCAATAATGGAATTCACTTTCTTGAATTTTAATACTTAGAGGAAAGATTTGAAAATCGTTTTGATCTTCAGTCCTTGACTTTTTATATCTTTTTAGAGTATTTAATATTAACATTTGTCGAAAAAGGAAAAGCAATTTTACACCCATCCAAGCGTTGAACACACTCCACAGTTACCGAAATGGATCACAATGAAAACTGAAGTCAAGAATTAAATGAATCGTGATTTCTTCTTACCTCATACTTCTATGTTTTTTTAAACACGGGAATACATCACATTTGCTCAAGGACGACAACATTCAAAATGGCGGACAAAAGTTTGTTAGATTTAAATTCTTTGGAAAGCTTTAATAAAATTTTTTTGAACTGTGTTTAAAAAAACGTAGAAGTATGAGGTAAGAAGAAATCACAGTTCATTTAATTCTTATGAATTAAATCTCATAATGTTAAAAATTCCCAAATTTATTATATAAATATAAAAGACTGAAGGTGTTTAACTATATAAGACCTAAACCTTGTATGGGTGTATGGCTTCGGAAACAGACCACAGCGAAAACTCTATGTGTTATGATCTAAGGGTCGAATGTTTGAACGCATTAGACAGTAAAAGGCGTTCTCTGCTGATAAAGTTTTATTCAAACACATTTTTCTTACTCAGAAATCTATTCAAGCGGTAATAATTGTAAAGCTACCTGACAAGGTACCTTAAGATCGTAGCTCAAGATACAAACTTATGTGAAAATCCCGAAGGGAACCGATGTAGTTTGAAACTTATCCAAGATGTCGGACCTTGAAGACTTTGATCATGTTTTCGGTATACGCGGAGAAGAGGAATTTGATAGAGTCTATCAAAGAATTCAACTGGAAGAACAGGAGAATCGGCGTAATATTGCGCGTCGCAGACGTGTTTGTATACGGTATTATTTGCGGGATGCAAGCATAAATGCATTCCTCTATAGCAGACGAAAATAACGGAAGTGGTTTTATCGCTGAGAATTCTGGGTAATTCGTTGCCAATATTACGAAAACGTCAACATTCATGCATGACCGGTTAAGGTGGCCATTAATTCGATCTCAGCTCACCAGTGATTGGAAGTAATTTGAGTAGAGAGTAATGTATTTGCATACGACCCTAAATCTTGGATGGGTGTAAGGCTTCTCAAATGGACAACAGTGAAAACTCAACGTATTTGATTATATAAGACCTAAATCTGTGATTCGAATGTATCATTCCTTGATAATGGCATATGGGATCATGCCGAAATGTCGGAATCAGTGGCCAGAGGCCAACCTTGAATCCATGACGTGGAAAACCCAGAAAACTTTCTTAATCATACTTATATCCGCAAAAATCAACAATATAACATATATATATATATATACACACACACACACACACACACACAGATGGTTCACTAATTGACAAGGAAGACAATGCAGGAGCAGGGACAAAATCTATATAGGAAAAACAAAAAGAAATTAAAAAACCAGATTGAAGGAATACCTTAGAAATGTAAAAAAGGGTGAAGTGGACAAGTCAGCTGTAGCAGCCCATGCTTGGTCTGAAAAACATTTAATTGATACAGAAGCTAGCCTAATCAAAACACACAGATAAACTAAAGGAACTCACAGTCTGGGAAAAAATCCACATCCAAAAAAACAAGAAAGATAAACTCATGAATTTCGAAACTCCCGCAAATTTTGACCTAATCCAGAGGTTCATCGGTCCACCGATAGAAGTAAGAAGAAAACCGCCAAGAAACGACATAACACCGGTCGACCAGAGGCTACTGACGATGGAGATAAGCTCTGAAACTGCAGTATAGAAGAAAAAGGATATGAGGTGAGGTAATAAAAACATTAATTTAATTCTTACATACTATACTTTATGATATTTTCAGGTTAGTTATCAACTACACCAAACTCCCGATTATCCATGTTAATTGGGACTGAAAAATTTCACAGAAAATTGAAAAACACAGCTAATCCAACTAACTTATTCTAACAACAAACATGCAATACTGTTTATGTTGAGTTGTTTTTGACTCACCTCATACTTCATAACTCCCTCGCAGACCCGAGTTTCTTCACTGCATTTGTGACATTCTCAATGCTGTATCACGTTCACAACTGACCTCCAACGGCCTCCTCTCCTGCAGACTGACCTCCGCACCATCTGATGGCTGACCGACGAACTTCCAAATCAATCCCCTCTCCTTCTCACTGGGTATTTCAAAATTCATAGTCATGTTTTTATTCTTGCATATGTAAATTTTCCCAAATTGTGAGTTCCTTTGGTTTCTCCAATTGTTTAAGTAATTTTGTTTTGGTTTCTATTCTGTGTTTTCCTACCTACATAACTTAATGCAATACAGTTGCATGGAAAATCGAAAAACACGAATAATCCAACTAAGTTTTCTAACAACAAACATGCAATACAGCAATGTTTTTTATTATTAATTTGACACTTCTCACTGAAGGATAAATTATATTTGAAGAGAGAAATACTCTTGCCTAAACCAGGAAGTGAAGAAGAAGAAGAGAAAAATTTTCGCCTAAACCGAGACTCTTCAAATATAATTTATCCTTCAGTGAGAAGTGTTAAATTAATTATAAAAAACATTACTAGAAGCCCTACTGGCTTTATAAAGTAGTGTTAAATTCCCAATAAATGTCTTCTTAACTAAGACGCCGCCATATGCAAAGATAGAAGCAACAGTTTCAAAGCATTTGACGCGAGGGAATTACAACATATACAACATATAAAGAGAAAAATTTGCTTCTAGATTGCAACTCACCTCGGTAGCTCAGTTGGTAGAGCATTTGGCCCAGAAAGCCAAAGTCCCGGGTTCGAGTCTCGGTCTAGGTGAAAATTTTTCTCTTCAAATATAATGCAAAACAGCATTTATTACAGTACTGAAATTCGAAAACTGTTGTACTTACAATTAATTTAAGCAAAATTTGTGTCTCGGAACCACAAATCTCTGTTGAAACCACATGTTTTACATCAAGAGGTCCGATATTTTCCTCTGCTTCAATTTATCGTTTACACTCTTTCTGATTACAGTTCTTATTTTCCTAAAACTTAAGACATCAATGTAATCAAAATAATTTTATCCGATATATTTTAATAAGATGTCTCTACATTTTGATGCTTCTGTGTGGCTAATTTCGTTTTCAAGCCTCGTTGCATTTTCGTCATTTTCTCCTTCCCCTCCCTCATACACTTTGTTGACAATAGCTGCGTCATTCATTGTACTGTACTCTCAATGTGTTGGTGGGTACCTTTAAACGTGTTAGGGAGGGGGTAGTGAGTGAAGGTTACTCTATTGTGCATGTTTCTAAGCGCAGTTCACAGTAGCGTGTTTAAAAATTAAGACTTTTCATAACAATACTAAATACTGTACAGTTTTTATCTTCATTTTTAAAAATAGAGTATTTAAATTAATATTGGGAAGTAAACATTATGAGGTTATATCATTAATAGTGAGTGGAGAACATATTTTTAACGCCTCACCTCATATAATTTCAAATTTCTTTGATACCGGTGGTTTCAGACAATATCTTGTCCCTCTTCAGTCTTGACTTCCACTTAGTGGACTTAGGGTTGCATGCAAATACATTAGTCTCTACTCAAATTACTTCCTATTACCGGTGAGCTGACTTTCCGTGAGCAAGTGCAAAGATCAAACTAGCGACCCACTAACTGGTCATGCATGAAAGTCGTCGTTTTCATAATATTGGCAAGAAATTACCCAGAGTTCTCAGTGATAAAACCACTTCCGTTATTTTCGTCTGCTAGAGGAACGCATTTACGCTTGCGTCCCACAAATAATACCGTATACGACGACGTCTGCATTGTGCGATATTACGCCGATTCTCCTGTTCTTCCAGTTGAATTCTTTGGTAGACTCTATCAAATTCCTCTTCTCTGCTAATACCGAAACAATGAATCAAAGTCTTCATTGTTCAACATCTTGGATAAAGCCATCAACATAGGCATCAAGGTTTTAAAGTACAAGCACGGTTCCCATCTGGTCTCTCACGATTCGTTCTCTGCAAATCACCACCTCGCCAGGTAGCTTATGGAATTTCGACAATTCTACCCCCACCACCTACCGCATGAACAGATTTTTGAGTATGCAGAGTACTTTCTCAGCAGAGTACAAGCTGAGAACGACTTTTACGGTCTAATGCGTTCATAGATACGAACCTTAGTCATGACTGAAGAGGGACAAGATATTGTCTGAAACCGCCGGTATCAAAGAAATTTGAAATTATATGAGGTGAGTCGTTAAAAATATGTTCTCCACTCAATATTAAGGAAGAGTCATGCCCGAATAATCTGCAAACTGGATAATACGTGCACAGATAATCGAGACTTTTACTCTAACCCATGTATTGCACATTAATATAATTCTTCCAGATAAATTTGAATGGGTTTTTACAGTTGGTTTTATTTCAGGAATAGAAGACATTTTCCTCTCTACTGCAATGGGTCTTATTCGAATGAGTCAAGATTCTTTGAATTCCAGTTTAAGGATTTATGATTCGTCAAATCCAATAAGTCCAATAACAACGCCGAAAAGTTCCTTGTTTGAAGGAAGTGAAAATGACTTGCAATATTCTGTTGATAGCACTTCTTCAGTGGTACATGGTGATGTTGCAAGAGCAAACATGTGTTGTTGAAACACAAATTTGGATGCCAGTGTCTTCCATCAAAGACTTCTAGTTTTATAACCTAATTGACTGTTACATGATGAAAATGAAAACAATGTAAATGAATATGTATAAAGCAGGATTATTCAGTTAATGCATTGCCATATTAACTTTAGATAATATTAATTATTGTAGGAAATACCTTACAACTTGTGATGCGAAAAATTTTTCTAAAGTTCCAATCATACACCATGTGCATGTACCAACAAATGCAAAGCCGTTTACACTATGGAATCACGAGATGCAGCCAACATATACACAATATTTAACAAACCTAAAAGCTAACCTAACACAATTTAAGTACTCTAACCTATGAAAGACCAACCTGAAAGCTAACCTAACACAATTTAAGTACTCTAACCTATGAAAGACCAACCTGAAAGCTAACCTAACACAATTTAAGTACTCTAACCTATGAAAGACCAACCTGAAAGCTAACCTAACACAATTTAAGTACTCTAACCTATGAAAGACCAACCTGAAAGCTAACCTAACACAATTTAAGTACTCTAACCTATGAAAGACCAACCTGAAAGCTAACCTAATGCAATTTAAGCACTCTAACCTGTGAAAGAATGCAACGTCCAAAAATAAATGAAGGGTCCAGGGGAAAAACGATGAATGTCACAAAATCACAAAAACTGAGGTTTCATATTCTTAGTGTTTGTGCTGTTCCCTAGTAACATTTAAAAGGTGAAAACTGTTTAAAGAAGCTATGGGTTACGTTTTATAAGGCTTTGAAAATAATGTGTACAGGGAAATGATATAGCGTTTCAAAACTTAAAATTCATTTATCTCAGTTTGAGTTTAATGTGACATTCATCGTTTTTCCCCTGGACCCTTCAAATAGTAAGTTCTGAAATTCTGAAGTATATGTGTACATGTATTCACGTAGACTTTCACGGCCAGAGTTGCTATGATGATCTTGAAGAAGATTTTTGGGTTGTAGGCCGTGGTCGCGAGGCTTGTAGTTCCCCGACGTTTTGCCAGAGACTGCATCTGGCACCCTCAAGACAACCCTTGATGCCAGACGCAATCTCTGGCGAAACGTCGGGGAACTACAAGCCTCACGACCATGACCTACAGCCCGAAAATCTTCTTCAAGATCATCATATATGTGTACAGTTAATTAGTACATACATTATTTTGGCTACACTAGAACAGGTCTTTGTTGTTACTTTGAATATTAGTTAAAATCAATATGGCTGCAATGTCCTCATTCTATGTATTTAGTTAAATATCATAAAAAAAATATATTGAAATAATCATTAGAAAATATGTAAAAAATAATTTTAAATAGTGAGAAAGAATTTGAAAAATGAAGCCCTAAGAAGAAAATTTGACAGGAGTTTATGAAGGAATTAAAAAAGTTGCATCACAGGTTGTAAAGTTTAGCCTTATTTTATTGTAGAGAGAAAAAAAGATGTGTATGAAATAAACTTAGAATTTTTGGTGTTTTAATATTAACTATGTCTCATAAATTTATTACGGTAAATAACATTATTGGGCTTTCAAGTAAAGAAATAATGCAGTGGCTTTAGGATAGAAGTACATAGATCTGATAGTTATTTTTGTTTTGTAGATTAATATATCATAAATACAGCATTTTTAATTTATGTCAAGTTGTTTTTGACTCACCTCATACTTCTTAACTCCCTCGCAGACTCGAGTTTCTTCACTGCATCTGTGACATTCTCAATGCAGTGAAGAAACTCGAGTCTGCGAGAGAGTTAAGAAGTATGAGGTGAGTCAAAAACAACTCGACATAAATTAAAATAAACCTCATAGTGTTATTTCTTACCTAAGTAACTTAATACAGCATTATTTTTCCCCTCTATCATAAGGGTAAAGTTCTTAAGTGATAGCTAATTTTTTATGGTAGATATCGCTGTGGTCTCAAGTCCCCGGTTGGGGCAGTTTTTCTGGGTGAGGTTTTTATCGGGGTTTTTCCTCACCTGTAAGACAAATGTCAGGAAAACTTTAAGGCCCAAACGGTCCCCGAAATCATATGGCCATCATCCTTATCATTATCATCCTTACCATTATCATTATCATCATCATCATCATCATCCTTCACCGGTGTGGAAAGCAACAGGAAGCTACCACACCTACACAATTCCCTAGTAAAGCTGCAAGCATAGCATGAAAATGCTATGATTGCAGTGAAGGACCTGCCTTCGGGCAGAATTACTATGGATGGATATCTCTTGATCAGAAGTAATACAAATCTCGATTAATTATTAATAAGTTATATTTTCAGATTTATGTATGTTTACTCTATGATCACAGAATAATAAGTTGTGAATATCTCATCCGAGGCTTGGTTTGAGACTTGAAAGCAAATGTAAATTTTTTCGCCCAATGGGTTGCTGGCCCAGAGGAGTATTATTGTGGAGTTCCCACTAATGTAGCATTTCCTCTACATTAAGGTGATGTGGTTATACCGCCAGTACTCGGTCCTCAGAGCCTCATTTGTAATAGCAGGTTGCACCACGAGCAGGTTGAGGATGAGATTTGGATAGGAGAGGTGATGAAATGTACGTCACTATCCCTTGCAACCATATACAAAACTACCAGAACAACTGGAAAGCCCATCTTCAACGAATGCCGTCTCATAGAATTCCAAAAGCCATACTTCGCTACTGCCCCCAGGGCAAAAGATCGCTGGGACGTCCAAAAAGGCGCTGGATGGAAAATTTCTCTTTGAGACCGTAACAGGCCACACGGCCTAATACTTGTATGGATGATGATGAATATCTCATATTGTAAACTCTGTGTTCTTCAAAGCACAGAAGCGTGGTTTCAGGATACATCTTTCCTATCTTCAGCCATCTTAACAATTGTTGAATTTTTGTTTTTTCACCTTCATCTTCAAAGCTGTCTTCTGGTGTTGATTTGATGAACTTTGAGATCAAATCTTGCTCACCAGACATTTCAAAATTCATGGATCTGGAAAAGATTTTTAGAAGAACAAATTTAGATCCATTTTGAAATTTCCGGTGAGCAAGATTTTATCTCAAAGTTCATCAAATCAGCACCAAATGGCAGCTTCAAAGATGAAGGTGAGGACAAAAATTAAACTGTTATAAAGATTTTAATTTGGAAAGAAAAATTATCGTTCAGATCAGGACTCAAACCCCGGATCTCTGACTCTGTGCAATACTGATTATGCCATCCAAATTCTGATACGAACATCAACAATTCTATGTTTTTATTATTCATTTTATATCTCAATGATGGAAAATCATATTTTTCTTTTCTAATATGATTTTTCCTTCCAGTTCTTTATCCATTAAGCTTTCTAGGCTCCTGATTTAAATTATATTATTTTTAGTCTGGACATCTTACCTCAATATTAATGTTGATTTGTTCTTGAACATGTTTCAAAACAATTCTGTTTTATCGTCAAAATATAACTTCCTAAAATTAAATCCTGATTTAAACTTTGATAGCTTAATGAATAAAACATTGGAATACAATTCCAGAGATCCTGGATTCAAATCCTGGTTTAGGTATTAATTTTTCGCGTAAAATATTAATTTGTGTAACAGAAAAAATAATTTTATTTTAGCCGATGATAAAAGGGCGCGAGGTATGAGTTCCTCTATGTTTCTCTAGGGTCGGGCTAAACTTTATGATTTTAACTGGTGATAGATAAGGGACTATTTAATATAATTAGTGATAAAACTAATTTTAGGTGACATGATGGAAGGATTTTATTAATTTTCTTTTCCCTCAATAGTAACATACACATTTTGCTCTCATAACTTGGCTAAGTTTTAATAATGCTTATCGCAGATCTTTCTTCTGTACGTTCTCCTAATGGAAGCACTCGCTCCACACACTTTGACTATCGGAGAGCACTTGCCCCTCTTGCTTGACAATTGACTATATGGGAGCACTCACCCCACTTGCTTTGATTTTTAATTTCATAATATTTTATATAGAATTATTTAATAAAGTCGTGGATTTTACTTATTTTTCCCGCCGCCATCACAATTTTTATACAAAATTTTCATTGGGTAAAATAAATTTTTTGACACATCTCTATAGGCTACATGTGCAAGTCGATATAGGCCTACTAAATTCAGGGCGTGGCCTTTTACAGGACTATCTTCCTTTCCAAGTTACTCAAGGTCAATAATCTTTCTAGCTGCCCGCTATGTTTTTGGAGACTACATTTTTTTTTCTTTTGAAATTTCTTAAAAGCAATAACCCAATTCTTTTGCATCCCTCCTAACCATATTTTTCACTAAATTTTAACCTTGGAGATTTGCATAATTGCCTAGACCGTAACATCTGTCGTTGCTACCTGATATCCTCCCTACCGACTTTAAAATGCATAGCGCAAGACCAGGCAATAAACTTAACAGTTATTCATACAATCTTCACACACCCTCAAATAACTTAAAACGCCGCTGTCGGCAATGACTTTACTAGAAAATATTTTTATATTTTTACAATCTAAAGAGAATACGGACTTTTGGGACAATAACTGTAGCCCTCCATTGTAAATGGTACATTTGTCCTTGAATATAAGTGACGGATTTAATATTAAAACACCGGAAATATATGTTTTACTAGCAAAAAAAGTAGTGTTATTAAGGAAGGTAATATCAGATACACTTGGAATGTTTGCTGTGATTTTAAAGTTCTGCTATTTTGGTGTCACAATATTTCAGTATCTTTAATTTGAATTATCTTAATTATGTAAATTGGCAGAGCATCATGAATTTTAGATTTTGTAAATTCTTTGTGTGTAGGCTCTCTACATTTATGAATTGTAAGTGATTACATAAACAACCTAATAATCTTTGCTAAACATTAAAAGTTAAGAAAAAAATTGTAGAGACATGTTTTAGGTTAGTATTATTTTTTTTCTACCTGCATTTTACATTTTTGACTATTTTTATTTAGTATATTTTTAATACTTTGTGAGCTAGATAACTCGGGCAGCAAAATGTCTGTCTGCAGACTTAATCTCATAAATTTCTTGTGTCTAAACTGGTCCATTCCCTAATCAATCTTCTTCGTCTAGTCTGATATCGTCATTCTGGAGTTTGAGTTTTAGGCAAAAGCCTCCATCTATCTTCGTCATTCTATGTCTCCTCTTCCATCCATTCAACTCCTCTTTCCGATTCAAATGAATATTAATTCAATAATTAAAACATTTGGTCTGTTCATTCTTACCTCTTAGAGTTGTTTTTGTTGAACATATGTTTCAGAGCTTCTTAGCCCCATCATCAGCGATTATAGACTGAATTTTCTCATGTCGTCGGCCCTGATTCTTGATTCCTGCTCTCTTTGCCTCTGGTCCAATGAATTTATTAATGAGGTTCCTTTCTGTGGGAATTTCAAAGTTCATAATTCTTTCCTTGTTCTTCTGTATATAGATTTTTTTCCCATATGGTGGGTTCATTTTTGTTTTCTAACTGTTTTAATAATTTTGTGTTTTTCTGACCAAACATGAGCAGCCACTGCAGATTTTTCTACTCCCCCTTTTTTTTTACATTCCTTCTTGTAAACTCTTGTTTCCCTCAACGAGTTTTAGGCGCTTTCCTCCTACAGGGAAGAAATTTAACCATACTAATTTAGTTACACTTGTTTTTGTATAGATGTCATCGGAGTGGCCCGTGGTCAGCGTTCTGCCTCATACTGACATCTAGGAAACCAAGATAGTACTAAGATGGGAAAATTTGGTAAATTTTGCTTAGAGGCCTTTTTATTCAGGCTTAAGGATCTTTTATGAGCCTGAAAATCTTCAGACTCAGGACCCATAGCTTAAAGTCCCTCCTGGAGGATTTGTTTCATGGATTTTTCATCCTAAAAAAATCCATCTACCCTGGCCAGGTTTGATCCTGTGACTCTTGGGATCAGAGGCAAGGAAAATAATCACTATACCACTGCGGTCGACAGTTTCAATCTATGCTTCTTCGTTATTAGCGGAGACCGGAAGTTTAGGCATAATAAATCCTTAAAATAGGCAAGCAAAAAGGCATTATTAGGCAGAAAAAGGCATTATAAATAGCTAAAATAGGCAGGAAAAGGCATTATAAATAGCTAAAATAGGCAGGAAAAGACATTATAAATAGCTAAAATAGGCAGGAAAAGACGTTATAAATAGCTAAAATAGGCAGAAAAAGGCATTATAAATAGCTAAAATAGGCAGAAAAAGGCATTATAAATAGCTAAAATAGGCAGAAAAAGGTATTATAAATAGCTAAAATAGGCAGAAAAAGGCATTATAAATAGCTAAAATAGGCAGGAAAAGGCATTATAAATAGCTAAAAATAAAAGGCATTATAAATAGCTAAGATAGGCAATAAAAGGCAATTAGAAAAACTTATATATTGAGATTTTCGACTCGATGTTGCAATTACTGTTGGAAGCAAAGAAACCTTCTTCCCAGTAGCCTTGGAAAGTGCATTTTTGTGTTTGATTGTACTGATATGTTACGATATAAAATGTTTCTTTTCGTAGTTCACTGACTGCTCGCATATTTTGAATGTGAGTACGTTACCGTCAGTACAAAATACGTCGGATCCAAAAATACTAATGTAACTTTGCATTTTGCTGCATAAAGGAATGCTGAATTTCGGCATCTTGCTGCTAGCTGTAATAACGTCGCAATGAAAACTGAAAGAAAAATTAAGTTAGACCTGCAACATAGTTTTGGTTGCCATTGCACACTTGGCCGTAAACTTCCTCGCAGCTACAGCAGGCTGTGACACCAATCAGTAATAAAATGGCGGTAAGTACATATTTATTGTGTTACATTGTTTCAAATGAAGTTCAGTTCATTTAAAATGCAGTGATTTGTTTCGTATAATGTATATTAACACTACCTTTTGGATATATTTTTGTGTATACATTGTGCGTAGTGTACATAAAGGGCAGTGGTTTTACTTCCTGCTGTGAGGGAACAATATAAAACAATAAATATGTACTTATTGCCATTTTATTACTGATTGGTGTCACAGCCTGCTGTAGCAGCGAGGAGGTTTATGGCCAAGTGTGCAATGGCAACCAAAACTTTTCAAGCTCTATACATCAGTTTCTGCAAACTGGATTATAATTTATTTTAATAACAAGTGAATTAAATTATTTTCAATAAATAAATTATATTTTAATTAAACATACTGGCGGCTAAATTTTAATAGGCAACTCGGCAAAAATGTATTCAGTCATTCACAATTTTATGAAAAAAATTGATTTTGTTCATACACTCGATGAACGTAGTAATCTCACAGCCGGATCTCGGACTATAGGTAATTTCTTAAATTAATCACAATCTTCACGAGTATTTGGGCGGGAATTTAAAAGAAGGAGTAAAATATTAATTGAAGACCTTCCTGTACAGGTATTCCTTAGCTGTGTTTCCCTCATCAATTTTGTTTTCCTTGCATTCTACTACATATGATCTGAAATAATGATTTTCATAATTTGGAAAGCTGGGAATATGTACCCTAACATATTTCATTAATAATGTCTAGTAATGTTAACTACTGTATAACAAATTTGTCATTGAACAATTTGCAGCATGATCTTTGCTCTTGAAAAATTAATTTTGTTTTTAAATTCATGTATGATATAATCCACTTCAACACTAATAAATAGATACTGGATGTTAGGGAAAATGCCTGTAGTTATTTATTATAGATGTAAAAGTGACTTCATATAAGTTCATATCGACCCTACAGTCGTTTTCCGTGAAGTTCATTTTGCCTATAATTGCCTATTTCAGCTTACAATGCCTATAAATGCCTATTTGCCATTTTTTCTCAAAATTAACTTAGTATTTCAATGATATTAAATGAAATAGACAAACTTCATGACACATATCATTGCATAGAAACCTTTAATTGACTGGCAATATTATTTTTGATGTTGGTAACACTGAATTCAGTCTGTAGTTCTCGTTCACAGACATTTGCTTCAAAGACAAAGTTGTACTACCACCTTTAGAATAGTTGTTTCACGATGTCTAAAGAACGGACAAGAGTAAAGCAGTAAAAGACAAACTGACCAATTTCGTGAAAGAATTGGTGCAGAAATATTGTCAAGTGACATTGTTTTGCAAAGTGTGTCAAATTTCAGTGAATTGCACAAAGAAGTGCCTTGTTTCACAGCACGTACACACTGTAAAACATAAGTATGCTCTTTGTAAAAAGGCAAAACAAGTTCCAAAATCGTCTCTGATATCTTTGTAAAAAGGCAAAACAAGTTCCAAAATCGTCTCTGATATCTTCGTATGCTATTGATATCCTTTATAAAAGGCTGTAAAATTTTATGTTGTTGTCCATTTTTTGTAAGAGTCTATTTTGATTTTTTAGTGCCTATAGTAATGATTTTTAGGGCCGCATGCAAATACATTAGTCTCTACTCAAATTACTTCCAATCACTGGTGAGCTGACTCACCGTGAGCAAGTGCAAAGATCGAATTAGGTACCTACAAACTGGTCATGCATGAAAGTCGTCGTTTTCGTAATATTGGCAAGAAATTACCCAAAATTCTCAGCGATAAAACCACTTCCGTTATTTTTGTCTGCTATAGAGGAACGCATTTACGCTTGCATCCCGCAAATAATACCATATACGACGATGTCTGCATCGTGCAATATTATGCCGATTCCCCTGTTCTTCCAGTTGAATTCTTTGGTAGACTCTATCAAATTCCTCTTCTCCGTGTATACCGAAAACATGATCGAAGTCTTCAAGGTCCGACATCTTGGATAAAGCGGCAAGGTTTCAAACTACATCGGTTCCCTTCGGGATTCTCACGATAAGTTTCTATCTTAAGCTATGATCTTAAGTTACCTCGTCAGGTAGCTTACAGATTTCAACAATTATTATCGCATGAATAGATTTGCTGAGTAAGCAAAATCATATTAGGATAAAACTTTCTCAGCAGAGAACGCCTTTTACGGTCTAATGCGTTCAAAGATTTGACCCTTAGTGTCATTTTACCTGCCTATTTTGAACTTTTAAGTGCCTAACATCCGGACTCTACTAAAAAGCATTTAACAATGTGTTTTGATTGTCAATAGTTGTGAACATTCATGTTAACCTAGGAAAACATTAGCACTTTGTTTTTTTTAGAGAGAGAAAAACACTAAAAACTCGCATTTGTCCTGCGAAATATAAGAACATACTCTAGATTTGAGAGGAAAAAGCTAGCTATCTCATCATACCCTTGTTTTCTTGTACATGTTCCTGGACAACTGTCATTTTAAAATGTCAAAATTACGTATACAGAAAACAACTACCTTTCTTCCATTCCATACTAATTCTGTCTGAGGTCAGGTCTTTCACTGCTATCATAACATTTTCATGCTATGCTTTGCAGCTTTACTAGGGAATTATAGGTGTGGTAGCTTCCCGTTACTTTCCACGCCGATGAAGGATGGTGATGATAATGATGATGATGGTCGGATGATTTTTGGGGACCGTTGGGCCCTAAGCTACCTGACATTTGTCTTACAGGTGAGGAAAAACCCCGAAAAAACCTCATCCAGGAGCCTGTCCCGACCGGGAATCAAACCCAGACCCGCTGTGTGACAAGGCAGCACACTACCTCAAGACCCCAGCGGTGGACATTTCTTCCATAATGTGTATACATTCATGCTTATCATAAAAGAATGAATACCATATTGGTCCGAATATAAGCCACACCTTTAATTTTAGGAGTAAAAGAGAAAAAAATGAGTGCAGATAAATTTACCTGTCACATATCCAGTTACAAATCTGTTTACCCTATTTAAGCGCATTTTTCTTCAGTTATAATGTGGATAAATCACCCGATACAATTAATCAGAGTCTTCTCCAGTGCCACTGCTCGTCCAAACTAAACTTTTTGTCAGTTTCTCTCTTATATGTACTCCTAGCATATCAAATAACTGCAAGTTTGAACCCAGCATCATAACTGTGCTGAATTCCCAAATTTGTTGAAGCTTTTCTTTCAACGTTTTCACTAATTGCTAAAGAATACATTTATTGTATTAGGTACATACTACCGTAACTATTTTAATCTGTCCTTTCATACAAAAACGCATGATTACCGTAATATGAAGACTAGCACATTGTTGTGTCATATACCATACAACAGCTGGCAATTCCAAACATGAACACATGGCATTGTTGCTCCATTTCAAAATTAGAAAATTAGCAAAGTGTGATACATTTCAAGTTTGTATTACATGTGGAAATTTATTGGCTGCACAAATAAGCCGCACCTTTAAATGCAGCTTATATTCATACCAATATGGTAACTCAAAATTGACAAGAATAGACATATATCCTTTTGCTTCTCAGATACATAATTATTTGATAAAAAATGCAGGATATAATTTGTATATAAATACTTTATTTAAATTTATGAGCAAAGAATATTTTCTTAATGTAAGTATTTTCCTATAGTTGATGTTCTTATATTTGTAAATAAAGAATTTTATATGGTTAATAATTTATTATTCTCCTATTGAGTCATATTTTCTATATCCCTCAGCAATTACATGAGCATGTCTTGCCATTGTTGATCTGGTGGTTCATGATCTCCAGTAATTCTATTTTCAATACCTTATATTCTAGTGAAGTGCTTTGTGTGGAGTGTAGCATTGTATGGTGCACAGACTTGGAATGAGGAAAAGCAACTGGAAGCTTTTGAGATGTGGATATGGAGAAAAATGGAACATATAAAATGGACAGACAAAATAAAAAATAAAGATGTGTGAAGGAAGAACAATGCTCGAACTTATAAAGAAGACAAAAATAAATTTGATTGGCCATTGACTAAGAAGAAACTGCCTGTTGACGAATGCCCTAGAAGGAATGGTCAACGGAAAGAAAGAGTCAGAAAAAGTCATCAGATGATAGACAATGTTAAAATAAATGGTTTGAATGCAGATACAAAAAGGAAAGAGTGGAGAATGCTGAGTTTGCAGTGAAAGACCTGCTCTTGAGCAGAACACTATGTATGTATATTCAATGTTAAGCTAATACCTTTTTTTTTTTTAAATATTCGGAAAAAATATTGCAGGCTGAAGATGTGGCAATGTTGCTTCTAACTGGCAGATAATATTTTTTTTTTTTTAACTTTTACAGGAATTAATCACTATGAGGTTTAATTTATGGTAAAATCAAATGTTTCTTACCTCTCCTCATATAAATCTTCTAAGTAGATTGCGATTTCGAGACCATAATGGTCTCATCTTCAATACTTTTCTTGCGACAGATGTCATGTCGATCGGAAGAAACTCTTCTTCTTCACTCCACCACCCGAGAGGTCCACCAACAGAGGGAAGAAGAAGAGTTTCTTCCAATCGACATAACATCATTCGCCAAAATAGTACTGAAGATGAGACCGTTATGGTCTCGAAATCAAGGTCTACTTAGAAGATTTGTATGAGGAGAGGTAGGAAACATTTGATTTTACCATAATATTCTTTTTTTATTGAAAACAGCGTTTCTCCAGTCTTGATGTTCAAAGAAGGGACAATTCAAATTTGATGTCTCAATCCAATCCAAGTATGCAATTGTAAAGGTTTTCTTCTATATTAATTCTCAGCTAAATTCCCGTTGTACTGTAAATGAACTTGTATAAGGTATTACTCTGCCAACTTCGTCTGTTGGAGGAATTGTGGTGTTACTGTTACCTGCCATATGACTGTATTGTGTAAGGAACTGTTACTGTTACCTGCCATATGACTGTATTGTGTAAGGAACTGTTACTGTTACCTGCCATATGACTGTATTGTGTAAGGAACTGTTACTGTTACCTACCATATGACTGTATTGTGTAAGGAACTGTTACTGTTACCTACCATATGACTGTATTGTGTAAGGAACTGTTACTGTTACCTGCCATATGACTGTATTGTGTAAGGAACTGTTACTGTTACCTACCATATGACTGTATTGTGTAAGGAACGTTACTGTTACCTACCATATGACTGTCTTGTGTAAGGAACTGTTACTGTTACCTGCCATATGGCTGTATTGTGTAAGGAACTGTTACTATTACCTGCCATATGACTGTATTGTGTAAGGAACTGTTACTGTTACCTACCATATGGCTGTATTGTGTAAGGAACTTTTACTGTTACCTGACATATGACTGTATTGTGCAAGGAACTGTTACTGTTACCTACCATATGACTGTATTGTGTAAGGAACTGTTACTGTTACCTGCCATATGACTGTATTGTGTAAGGAACTGTTACTGTTACCTGCCATATGACTGTATTGTGTAAGGAACTGTTACTGTTACCTGCCATATGACTGTATTGTGTAAGGAACTGTTACTGTTACCTGCCATATGACTGTATTGTGTAAGGAACTGTTACTGTTACCTACCATATGACTGTATTGTGTAAGGAACTGTTACTGTTACCTGCCATATGACTATTGTGTAAGGAACTGTTACTGTTACCTGCCATATGACTGTATTGTGTAAGGAACTGTTACTGTTACCTACCATATGACTGTATTGTGTAAGGAACTGTTACTGTTACCTACCATATGACTGTATTGTGTAAGGAACTGTACTGTTACCTACCATATGACTGTATTGTGTAAGGAACTGTTACTGTTACCTGCCATATGACAGTATTGTGTAAGGAACTGTTACTGTTACCTGCCATATGACTGTATTGTGTAAGGAACTGTTACTGTTACCTGCCATATGACTGTATTGTGTAAGGAACTGTTACTGTTACCTGCCATATGACTGTATTGTGTAAGGAACTGTTACTGTTACCTGCCATATGACTGTATTGTGTAAGGAACTGTTACTGTTACCTGCCATATGACTGTATTGTGTAAGGAACTGTTACTGTTACCTGCCATATGACTGTATTGTGTAAGGAACTGTTACTGTTACCTGCCATATGACTGTATTGTGTAAGGAACTGTTACTGTTACCTGCCATATGACTGTATTGTGTAAGCAAACTGTTACTGTTACCTGCCATATGACTGTATTGTGTAAGGAACTGTTACTGTTACCTGCCATATGACTGTATTGTGTAAGCAAACTGTTACTGTTACCTGCCATATGACTGTATTGTGTAAGGAACTGTTACTGTTACCTGCCATATGACTGTATTGTGTAAGGAACTGTTACTGTTACCTGCCATATGACTGTATTGTGTAAGGAACTGTTATGCTGTGGTTTATCTACGACGCAACGCGCCAGCGCAAAAATTGCTCCCCATGTATTTAAATGGAGGTGGTTTATCTACAACGCAAATTGCTGGCGCAAAAAAATTTGCGCTGACATGTCGCGTCGTGTTTTGGAATCTCTTGAATCCAGGACGCAATTTGCCAGCGCAAACAAAGAATATAGAAGATATTACCCATACTCATTGGTGTAATTGCTAAAAACAAACTAAGATTTGTTAACAAAATGTCGGAAATACAGTACTTGTTTTATAACTTTCCAATTTTAACGACGAAAGTTAGACAGTTTTGTTGCAAATCATCGAGATCTATACATGTTTTTTACAATATGAGCATGAAGGAGTACAGAGATGTACAGAAAAAAATTATTGTGGCTTGAACTTAGTCAAGAGAGGTCAGAGATAAATAAAAGCTGTAAATATTGTATCTCGGGATATTATGGATGTGCATAATTTCGTCTTCTATTAAATTCAAAACCTGATAAAACTGCTCAGGCGAAAATCTGAAGTATTCTAAAATTTGGTATATTCATCAACCATATGTTTATTTAAGAAGTAAAGAATAATTTATTATGATTTTCCATACAACATTCATATGATGCTGTTGCTCTAGGTACTTTTTCTGTCTTTACTAATATTTCGAACTATTTTAATCGTTTTGCAACGACACTTGAAACTTTTTTTATGAAGAATTTTAATATGTTTATCAATGTACACAAATTATGACTTTTCCTCTCAATTTATTTTCAAAGTTCTTTATTAGAATTGAAGTTGGCATATGTGAACGCTCATAAAATTAAATCCACCAGATGGCAGGACATATGTGTGAATTACCAACATTTGCATTTAATTTCAAACCATATTTTAAGAAATAAATATTCAATCACTTCATTTTGTTAGATTCCGATGGGCCAGTTTAGTGTACATCAGATTAGTTTACAGTTTACTAAATAGTATGTAAGTAATTTATTTTATTAGGTTATGCAGGGACAGGTTTGTATACATTAGTTTTTGTAAACACAGTTGGAAATTTATTATGAACGTTGGTCATTTTGATTTTCCATATATGTGGTGCCATCTGGCGACAATTCCATAAACATATGCGCTGTAGCGTATGCGCTCCATGTGGAACCAGCATCACGCCGAGCGAAACGCGAATTCGCGTCACGTCGGGCGCGACACGCTGTATAATAAACCGTAGCATTACTGTTACCTGCCATATGACTGTATTGTGTAAGGAACTGTTACTGTTACCTGCCATATGACTGTATTGTGTAAGGAACTGTTACTGTTACCTGCCATATGACTGTATTGTGTAAGGAACTGTTACTGTTACCTGCCATATGACTGTATTGTGTAAGGATCTGTTACTGTTACCTACCATATGACTGTATTGTGTAAGGAACTGTTACTGTTACCTACCATATGACTGTATTGTGTAAGGAACTTTTACTGTTACCTGCCATATGACTGTATTGTGTAAGGAACTGTTACTGTTACCTGCCATATGACTGTATTGTGTAAGGAACTGTTACTGTTACCTGACATATGACTGTATTGTGTAAGGAACTGTTACTGTTACCTACCATATGACTGTATTGTGTAAGGAACTGTTACTGTTACCTGCCATATGACTGTATTGTGTAAGGAACTGTTACTGTTACCTGCCATATGACTGTATTGTGTAAGGAACTGTTACTGTTACCTGCCATATGACTGTATTGTGTAAGGAACTGTTACTGTTACCTGCCATATGACTGTATTGTGTAAGAAACTGTTACTGTTACCTACCATATGACTGTATTGTGTAAGGAACTGTTACTGTACCTGCCATATGACTGTATTGTGTAAGGAACTGTTACTGTTACCTGCCGTATGACTGTATTGTGTAAGGAACTGTTACTGTTACCTGCCATATGACTATTGTGTAAGGAACTGTTACTGTTACCTGCCATATGACTGTATTGTGTAAGGAACTGTTACTGTTACCTGCCATATGACTGTATTGTGTAAGGAACTGTTACTGTTACCTGCCATATTACTGTATTGTGTAAGGGACTAAAGAATTTTAGGGTTAATAAATTCTATCTTCAAGCCACAGTTAGTCCAAAAGCATTCAAGACTGAAAGTGTATAAAACACTGGCTCTTCCAACTGTTTTGTATGGTAGCGAAGTATGGACGTTGAAACAGAAAGATATACAGATCTGCTGAAATGAGATATCTTCGGAGGACTGCAGGATACACACTACTAGATCACAAAAATGAAGACATCTTAGAAGAATTACACATGGAATCTTTAGAAAACAAAATTTCTGATTATAAGTCAACATGGATGGAACATGTTCATCGAATGGAACAAACAAATGTTAAGATATCAACCTGCAGGAAGAAGAAGACCAGGACGTCCACTCAAAATACTTTTGGATGGTGTTTCTCTTGAGGCCGAAACAGGTCAACAAATGGAGTAAATTCGAGAATGTACTATGATGATGATGATGAGTTTTCCAAGGCTATAGTCTTAGTGTTTTTCCAAAAAATGTCAAAATTTTCGAAATTTCAAAAACTGCAAAAATACTATCTAGAGAGTGTGTCCGGGATTTATAATGCAAAAAATCCGGTCTAAATCCAAAATTTCAGAATTGATTTTTCCAAGGCTATAGTCTTGGTGTTTTTCCAAAAAATGTCAAAATTTTCGAAATTTCAAAAACTGCAAAAATACTATCTAGAGGGCTAGTCCGGGATTTATAATGCAAAAAATCCGGTCTAAATCCAAAATTTCGGAATTGATTTTTCCAATGGTGTTTTTCCAAAAAATGTCAAAATTTTCAAAATTTCAAAAACTGCAAAAATACTATCTAGAGGGTGTGACCGGGATTTATAATGCAAAAAATCCGGTCTAAATCCAAAATTTCAAAATTGAGTTTTCCAAGGATATAGTCTTGCTGTTTTTCCAAAAAATGTCAAAATTTTCGAAATTTCAAAAACTTCAAAAATACTGTCTAGAGAGTGTGTCCGGGATTTATAATGCAAAAAATCCGGTCTAAATCCAAAATTTCAAAATTGAGTTTTCCAAGGCTATAGTCTTAGTGTTTTTCCAAAAAATGTCAAAATTTTCGAAATTTCAAAAACTGCAAAAATACTATCTAGAGAGTGTGTCCGGGATTTATAATGCAAAAAATCCAGTCTAAATCCAAAATTTCAGAATTGATTTTTCCAAGGCTATAGTCATGGTGTTTTTACAAAAAATGTCAAAATTTTCGAAATTTCAAAAACTTCAAAAGTACTATCCAGAGAGAGAGTCCGGGATTTATAATGCAAAAAGTCAGGTCTAAATCCAAAATTTAAGAATTGATTTTTCTAAGGCTATAGTCTTGGTGTTTTTTTCAAAAAATGTCAAAATTTTCGAAATTTCAAAAACTGCAAAAATACTATCTAGAGAGTGTGTCCGGGATTTATAATGCAAAAAATCCGGTCTAAATCCAAAATTTCAAAATTGATTTTTCCAAGGCTATATATAGTCTTAGTGTTTTTCCAAAAAATTGTCAAAATTTTCGAAATTTCAAAAACTGCAAAAATACTATCTAGAGAGTGTGTCCGGGATTTATAATGCAAAAAATCCGGTCTAAATCCAAAATTTCAGAATTGATTTTTCCAAGGCTATAGTCTTGGTGTTTTTCCAAAAAATGTCAAAATTTTCGAAATTTCAAAAACTGCAAAAATACTATCTAGAGGGCTAGTCTGGGATTTATAATGCAAAAAATCCGGTCTAAATCCAAAATTTCAGATTTGATTTTTCCAAGGCTACAGTCTTAGTGTTTTCCCAAAAATTGTCAAAATTTTCCAAATTTCAAAAACTGCAAAAATACTATCTAGAGAGTGTGTCCGGGATTTATAATGCAAAAAATCCAGTCTAAATCCAAAATTTCAGAATTGATTTTTCCAAGGCTATAGTCTTGGTGTTTTTCCAAAAAATGTCAAAATTTTCGAAATTTCAAAAACTGCAAAAATACTATCTAGAGGGCTGTGTCCGGGATTTACAATGCAAAAAATCCGGTCTAAATCCAAAATTTCAGAATTGATTTTTCCAAGGCTATAGTCTTGGTGTTTTTCCAAAAAATTAAAAAAATTTTTCGAAATTTCAAAAACTGCAAAAATACTATCTAGAGGGCTAGTCCGGGATTTACAATGGAAAAAATCTGGTCTAAAGGCAAAATTTCAGAATTGATTTTTCCAAGGCTATATATAGTCTTGCTGTTTTTCCAAAAAATGTCAAAATTTTCGAAATTACAAAAACTGCAAAAATACTATCTAGAGGGCTAGTCTGGGATTTATAATCCAAAAAATCCGGTCTAAATCCAAAATTTCAAAATCGAGTTTTCCAAGGCTATAGTCTTGGTGTTTTTCCAAAAAATGTCAAAATTTTCGAAATTTCAAAAACTTCAAAAATACTATCTAGAGAGTGTGTCCGGGATTTATAATGCAAAAAATCCGGTCTAAATCCAAAATTTCAAAATTGATTTTTCCAAGGCTATAGTCTTGGTGTTTTTCCAAAAAATGTCAAAATTTTCCAAAATTTCAAAAACTGCAAAAATACTATCTAGAGGCTGTGTCCGGGATTTATAATGCAAAAAATCCGGTCTAAATCCAAAATTTCAAAATCGAGTTTTCCAAGGCTATAGTCTTGGTGTTTTTCCAAAAAATGTCAAAATTTTCGAAATTTCAAAAACTGCAAAAATACTATCTAGAGGGTGTGTCCGGGATTTATAATGGAAAAAATCCGGTCTAAATCCAAAATTTCAAAATTGAGTTTTCCAAGGCTATATTCTTGGTGTTTTTATAAAATTTGTCAAGTCTTGGTGTTTTTCCAAAAATTTTGAAAATTTTCGAAATTTCAAAAACTGCAAAAATACTATGTAGAGAGTGTGTCAGGCATTTATAATGCAAAAAATCCGGTTTAAATCCAAAATTTCAAAATTGAGTTTTCCAAGGATATAGTCGTGGTATTTTTCCAAAAATTGTCAAAAATTTCGAAATTTGAAAAAATGTAAAAGTACTATCTAGAGATTGAGTCCGGAATTTATAATGGAAAAAACATGGTTTAAATCCAGAATTTCAAAATTGAGTTTTCCGAGGCTATATTCTTGGTGTTTTTATAAAATTTGTCAAAATTTTCGAAATTTCAATAACTGCAAAAATACTTTCTAGAGGGTGTGTCCGGGATGTATAATGCAAGAAATTCGGTTTAAATCCAAAATTTCTAAATTGAGTTTTACTCGGATATAGTCTTGTTGTTTTTCCAAAAATTGTCAAAATTTTCTAAATTTCAAAAACTGCAAAAATACTATCTACAGGGCGTGTCCTGGATTTATAATGCAAGAAATCTGGTTTAAATCCAAAATTTCAAAATATACTTTTCTAAGGCTATAGTATGATGTTTTTCCAAAATTGTCAAAATTTTCGAAATTTCAAAAACTGCAAAAATACTATCTAGAGAGTGTTTTCGGGATATATAATGCAAAAAATCCGGTTTAAATCCAAAATTTCAAAACTCAGTTTTCCAAGTCTATAGCCATGGTGTTTTTCCAAAAATTGTCAAAATTTTCGAAATTTCAAAAACTGCAAAAGTACTATATAGAGGGTGTGTCCGGGATTTATAATGCAAAAAATCCGGTTTAAATCCAAAATTTCAAAATTGAGTTTTCCAAGGATATAGCCATGGTGTTTTTCCAAAAATTGTCAAAATTTTCGAAATTTCAAAAACTGCAAAAGTACTATATAGAGGGTGTGTCCGGGATTTATAATGCAAAAAATCTGGTTTAAATCTAAAATTTCAAAATTGAGTTTTCCAATCTACAGAAAAAACAAAAATTATGGCGTTTCAAGGTGTAGATCCTGTCACAAGTAAAATTGTACTGGACAATAAAATTTTGGAGAAGGTGAATAATTTTACATATCTAGGATTCAATATCTCATATGAAGAAGAAAAGGATGTAAATGCAAAAATATCTAAATTTTTAAGAATTTTAGGGTTAATAAATTCTATCTTCAAGCCACAGTTAGTCCAAAAGCATTCAAGACTGAAAGTGTATAAAACACTGGCTCTTCCAACTCTTTTGTATGGTAGCGAAGTATGGACGTTGAAACAGAAGGATATACAGATCTGCTGAAATGAGATATCTTCGGAGGACTGCAGGATACACACTACTAGATCACAAAAAATGAAGACATATTAGAAGAATTACACATGGAATCTTTAGAAAACAAAATTTCTGATTATAAGTCAAGATGGATGCAACATGTTCACCGAATGGAAGATCACAGAATACCCAAACAAATGTTAAGATATCAACCTGCAGGAAGAAGAAGACCAGGACGTCCACTCAAAATACTTTTGGATGGTGTTTCACTTGAGGCCGAAACAGGTCAACAAATGGCCTAAATTCGTGAATGTACTATGATGATGATGATGAGTTTTCCAAGGCTATAGTCTTAGCGTTTCTCCAAAAATTGTCAAAATATTCGAAATTTCAAAAACTGCAAAAATACTATCTAGAGGGTGTGTCCGGGATTTAAAATGCAAAAAATCCGGTTTAAATCTAAAATTTCAAAATTGACTTTTCCAAGGCTATCGTCTTGGTGTTTTTTCAAAAATTGTCAAAATTTCCGAAATTTCAAAAACTGCAAAAATATTATCTAGAGGGTGTGTCCGGAATTTATGATGCAAAAAATCCGGTTTAAATCCAAGATATCAAAATTAAGTTTTCCAATGGTATAGTCTTGTTTTTTTAAAAAAAATTCAAAATTTTCGAAATTTCAAAAACCGCAAAAATACTATCTAGAGAGTGTGACCGGGATTTATACTGCAAAAAATCCGGTTTAAATCCAAAATTTCAAAATAGAGTTTTCCAATTCTATAGTCTTGGTATTTTTCCTAAAATTGTCAAAATTTTCGAAATTTCAAAAACTGCAAAAACACTATCTAGAGTATGTGTCCGGGATTTATAAGGCAAAAAATCGGGTTTAAATCCAAAATTTCAAAATTGACTTTTCCAAGCCTATAGTCCTAGAAATTTATAGAAAAAAATGTCAATATTTTCTAATTTTCAAAAACTGCAAAAATAATATCTAGAGGCTGTGTCCGGGAATTATAATGCTAAATTCCACTTTAAATCCAAAATTTCAAAATTGAGTTTTCCAAGGATATAGCTTGCTGTTTTTTCCAAAAATTGTCAAAATTTTCGAAATTTCAAAAACTGCAAAAATACTATCTAGAGGGTGTGTCCGGGATGTATAATGCAAGAAATCCGGTTTAAATCCAAAATTTCTAAATTGAGTTTTACTCGGATATAGACTTGTTTTTCCAAAAATTGTCAAAATTTTCGAAATTTCAAAAACTGCTAAAATACTATCTACAGGGCGTGTCCTGGATTTATAATGCAAGAAATCTGGTTTAAATCCAAAATTTCAAAATATACTTTTCTAAGACTATAGTCTGATGTTTTTCCAAAATTTCGAAATTTCAAAAACTGCAAAAATACTATCTAGAGAGTGTTTTCGGGATATATAATGCAAAAAATCCGGTTTAAATCCAAAATTTCAAAATTCAGTTTTCCAAGTCTATAGCCATGGTGTTTTTCCAAAAATTGTCAAAATTTTCGAAATTTCAAAAACTGCAAAAGTACTATATAGAGAGTGTGTCCGGGATTTATAATGCAAAAATCCGGTTTAAATCCAAAATTTCAAAATTGAGTTTTCCAAGGATATAGCCATGGTGTTTTTCCAAAAATTGTCAAAATTTTCGTAATTTCAAAAAATGCAAAAATACTATCTAGAGATTGTGTCCGGAATTTATAATGGAAAAAAACATGGTTTAAATCCAAAATTTGAAAATTGAGTTTTCCAAGGCTATATTCTTGGTGTTTTTATAAAATTTGTCAAAATTATCGAAATTTCAAGAACTGCAAAAATACTATCTAGAGTAGAGGGTGTGTCCGGGATTTATAAAGCAAAAAATCCGGTTTAAATCCAAAGTTTCAAAATTGAGCTTTCCAAGGCTATAGTCTTGGTGTTTTTCCAAAAAGTATCAAAATTTTCGAAATTTCAAAAACTGCAAGAATACTTTCTAGATGGTGTGCCCGGGATTTATATTGCAAGAAATCCGGTTTAAATCGAAAATTTCAAAATTGAGTTTTTCAATTCTATAGCCTTGGTCTTTTTCCAAAAACTGTCAAAATTTTCGAAATTTCAAAAACTGCAAAAATACTATCTACAGGTTGTGTCCGGGATTTATAATGCAAAAAATTCGGTCTCAAACACAAAATTTAAAAATTGAGTTTTTTAAGGCCATAGTCTTGGTGTTTTTCCAAAAATCGTCAAAATTTTCTAAATTTCAAAAACTGCAAAAAATACAATCTACACGGTGTGTCCGGGATTCATAGTGGAAGAAATCAGGTTTAAATCCAAAATTTCAAAATTGAGTTTTCTAAGGCGGTGTTTTTCCAAAAATTGTCAAAATTTTCGAAATTTCAAAAACTGCAAAAATACTATCTAGAGAGTGTGTTCGGGATTTATAATGCAAAACATCCGGTTTAAACCCAAAATTTCAAAATTAAATTTTCCAAGGTGTATTTTCTAAAATTGTCAAAATTTTCTAATTTTGAAAAACTGCAAAAATACTATCTGCATCGCGTGTTCGGTATTTATAATGCAAGAAATCTGGTTTAAATCCAAAATTTCAAAATTTAGTTTTCTAAGGCTATAGTCTGGTGTTTTTCCAAATATTTTCAAATTTTTCGAAATTTCAAAAACTGCAAAAATACTATCTAGAGAGTGTGTTCGGGAATTACAATGCAATAAATCCGGTATAAATCCAAAATTTCAAAATTGAGTTTTCCAAGGAAATAGACTTGGTGCTTCCTCAAAAATTGTCAAATTTCCGAAATTTCAAAAAATGCAAAAATACTAACTGGAGGCTATGCCCGGGGTTTTTAATGCAAAAAATCCGGTTTAAGTTCAAAATTTCAAAATTGAGATTTTCAATTCTGTAGCCTTTGTGTTTTTACAAAAATTGTCAAAATTTTCGAAATTTCAAAAACTGCAAAAGTACTGTCTAGAGGGTGTGTCCGGGATTTATAATGCAAAAAATCCGGTGAAAATAAAAAATTTGAAAATCGAGTTATTTTTTCCAAGGTTATAACCTTGGATTTTTTCCCAAAAATGACAATTTCAAAAATATCGAAAACTGCAAAAATACAGTCTAGAGGGTGTGGTCAATTTATAATGAAAAAATCCGGTTGAAATAAAAAATATGAAAATCCAGTTATTTTTTTCCTTGGATTTTTTCCCAAAAATGACATAATTTCAAAAATATCGAAAACTGCAAAAATACAATCTAGAGGAATAGTCAGCGATTTATAATGCAAAAAATCCGATTAAAATAAAAAATTTGAAAATCGATTTATTATTTTCCAAGGATTTTTTTTTGATTTTTTAACAAAAATGACAAAATTTCAAAAAATATCGAAAACTGCAAAAATACAATCTAGAGGTCTATTCAGCGATTTATGATGCAAGACTCCGTTAAAAATAAAAAATTTGAAAATAGA